>JAWWEE010000158.1:29775815-29842933 GCA_035221455.1 Xenops minutus
ATACTCCCCCACCCCCCCCCCCCCCACTTTATTAGATATACAACTTAAGTATCAAACAAGGCCCATTTACTTGATGTTAAGGCTATGAAACAAACGGATGACTGTCCAGGAAATCTAGTGTCGTAAAAAAGCCGTTTCACCTCAAGACACTTTTTGGAACTCAATTTTTCTTTCCAGTCATGGTAATTAGATGATTTCAGTGGTTCCTTTTTCCACTTGGTTTACATCCATTAAAAGAACCCAACAAATAAAGACACATAAGAGCATCAAAGCACACAACTCAAAACAGTCCACAAAAAGCGAGAAGTGGCCAAAAAGACAGACCACACTGCACTGTGTCATTCAAAAGAGCAAAATAAGAACTCAGCTACAAGGTGGTTTTAACTTAGTCAGTTACAGATATTTCAATACATACTGAATGCTGAATCTGACCATGTGATGCATTCATCACATTAGGTACTCTCAGGCAAACTTCCTTTCAATTAAAAAGATTTTTGAGGCACTGTTTTGAAGTGAAGAAACTCATATTTCTTATCTGTCTAAATGACAAGGGAGAAGGCTTCCTAACTAGATATTAAGAAATCCTGTACTGTGAGGGTAGCGAGACACGGGAACAGGCTGCCCAGAGAAGGTGTGGATGCCCCATCCCCAGAAGTGTTCAAGGCCAGGCTGGATGGGGCTTTGAGCATCCTGGTCTAGTGGAAGGTGTTCCGGCTCATGGCAGGATGGTTGGACCAGATAACCTTTCAAAGTCCTTTTCAGTCCAAACTACTCTAAGTTTCTATCATTCTGCTTAGCCAGCACCCTCTATACACAACCAGGCAGAAAAGAGAGATTACACTCAGATCTCAATACATGCCACCACAACACCAAAGAACTCTAGTGACTGAGATGCATGTCATTTACCTCTCCAAGTTTGTGTGTGTGTCACATATACCCCTGTGAGAAGGTCTAAGGTAGCCACCACTTCATTTAAAATTTGACAAAATAAAACTAAAAGCATTTTCTGGAGGCCCCAGAAACTGCATAATGTCACCTTGGGAGGATGCAAGGAGTTCCAGACAGCTGTGTTAAAGATGTTCTGGATATTGCCAGTGTTAGAACTTTGTGTGCTGGTAGAAGAGGAGGATACAGGGCAAAGCACCTTAAAAAGAACAGATATATACAACATAGTTGTAAAACAAGGTTATGTTTTAAATCAGATACATATCATCACAGACTGGTTCAAAAAGCCTTTGGTGATTACCAGAATCTTCTCTTCACTCACTGTACCTGTGACAAGCCAAGACACTTAGGTTAATTATTCAGCCATTTACAAGAAAAAGACAGAAGAAGCCTTCTGCAAACACACCTGAAACCCCAGGTGAATGAAGTTTTGCTTAAGATGAGAAAATCTGTTTCTCAGAAATTCTATTTCTGTATTTGAGACACCTGGAGCTTATCATTAAGGATATATTCAAGGTGGGAAATGCCTAAAGGGAGGTCTGCTATAAAAGCTGGGGTCTTTCCCAACCCCCTTACCCTGTGGTGACAGTAGTGATGAGCATACTCACTGATGACTGCAGAAGACAACATCCAGTGACACTGATTCAAGAAGCTAACCATGAGTTACAAGGCAGTAAGAACACAGGCAGATATCCCATTTTATGCTAGTATATTATCAGTGGATTAATTCCTCAAAGCCATAAAGATCAGAAGGCCATAGTGGATGTTGCAGAAGACCTCCTTAAAGGGAAGCCTTTCCCCTAAACTGTCTCCTGGCTTTTACGGTGAACCACATTTTGTTCCATGATTTTGTTGGCACTAAACATCTGAGAGAAGGAACACTCTTCTTGGGAAATCAGGAGATGCATTAAGTAGGGCTCTTTACACATTTCATGGATTAGGGACTTGCAAACTTCTTCCTTGAATGGTAGGGGGGATCCAAGAGTCTCATCATTTCCTGAAACAGCCATAGAACTTGTGAGGTAATATTTGATCCCAGTGAACTTAAAACACTATTTTAGGACAAAGAATTTCTTTCAGGCAGGCTTCTAGCACAAAACAGAATAACCAAGCTGTACTGGACCAAATCAACGTATGTCTATATAACCTCTTACAGGCAGATGACAAGACTGTGCCCTTAACAAAGGCTTGTTCTATCCAAACATGTGCATTTTGCTCCTTTATTGTACTTCCTTACACACAGGTAGATCATACAAAAGTATGGCGAAGATGGTGAGTTGCCATAAACATTTGAAAATTAAGTACTTTCTCAAATCATATTAATTTCCAGCTATGCTAATGACAGTATTCTGAGAAATAAAACTGCTGGTATCTATCTTGTGTACAATTTCAGGTTCTTTTATAGGAATACGCATTTTCCCTGTATTAGAGAGTAGTATATTAATTACTTAGATGATCTTAATGCATAATAAAGAAAGAGACAGAGGTAGAAAATACTTTTCTCAGTTGGTGGGAATTTAGAGAATGGAATACTGGTAAGAAACAGAAGTCAGTCTTTCACTGTCAGATGGGCCTGATGCTGCCTGTTCATCCTTCTCTAGCATTACTTGACAATGAAATAACTTTCTACTTCAGTTTATTCCTCTACAAGCTGCAAACAGGCTACAAACTGGAGAACCATTGATGCTCAGCTTCTTAATTATAACTGGGATCCTTGCTGCTAGACTCATCTATTCAATATGTTTATGGATGCATTTACTGTGCATCATTCATTTTCATCCCACAAATTTAATCCAAGGCATTTACCAATTTATTTTAGTCTGCTTGTCTATGCATATTGAGCGCAGATAAATCAAAAATCAGAGGGAGTTCCTGGTCAACCAATACCTCTACAAATCCCCTGAAATATATTAAACACTGTAGGCACTTTTCATCTGTGTGAAATGGGATTGTAAAAGTCTCCAGAAGTGGGAACCAGAAGCCAAATTCATAGTTTGTAAAGCTCAGATTCTGCAATGAAAATTACAGTAATTGGTTTGGGTATCTACAGTATTTTGTATGGAAGAGTCATGAGAAAAACCTCAGCATCATAGTGAGGCAGAGTGTATTCAGAGATCTGTTTATCCCCAGCTAGAAAAGTACAAGCTACAGTTCTTACTAATGTCGACATACCTCCTTCTCTAACACATGGCACACCAAGCCAGTGATATCTCCAAATAAAAATCAGACAGACTTCGGAATCAAGGAAATGCCCTTCCTTCAATACAGGTACATATGACTACTGTTACATATTGTGTGTCACATCCTACACAGGACAGTAGAAAAGACTTTTCTCAGTTGGTGGGAATTTAGAGAACACATAATAAATGCCCAAGGGCTAACAATGGTTCACAGCACCACAAAATCATTTTGTTGCTTCAAGTACTAAACAAGCCCAGCAGGTTCTGTGCAGCTGGTAAATTCTCTATTGTAGCACTAGTGTGTGTGCGCATAAGGACACGCAAAGCTTGCTGTAAGAGCCAATCATTAAGAGTAAATTCTAGCAAACTAAGCTTGTGGTAAACTACTGACACATCCTTCTGGTCCTCCCATCCTACTTCTTTAGTTACCTGGTCTACTTTAATATTTCCCCATTAAAAACTCAAAAGAAATTCACATTCCTAATTCTCCACCAGGCACTTCATTCTAGTTTGACATTTCAGCAGTTTTACTTAGGCCCTGACAGGAAAGCACTATCCCAATCTCTTTTATAAAATATATGCAGTGCATACAGAAGGATGAAAGGAAACAGTCACTACTCCTCACAACCAGTGGAGTTTAAAACAAGGAAAAAGGTATATGAAGTGGGCAAAACTCAGCCCAACCCAGGTCAACCACAACCCTACCACAACAGAAGGGTTCCTTGTGATGCTGTTGTTCTAGCTGACAGGCTTTTGATTTTTTACAGGGAAGAGAAACACTTTGAAAAAACAATTCACAACCATAATTACAACACTTTTGCAAATGGATAAGTAGCCACATTCGGAGTTTACTCATCATACTGTCAGGACTTGAATCTAAGGTGCTTGAGGGGGCAACAAGATATTTGTTATCTTTATAATTTCAAGACTGAGGTGTACCTTGTAACCAGAGTACCTACAACAGAGATTAAAAACAGCCTTCATTTATTTGAGCACTTATAAAATATACCAATGCCAGCTGAATATATGCTAGTAAAGCATGATCATTACAAGCTAAATATTAGGGTAGAAGTTATTAGGTTTTAGCAAAGGAAGATAAATAATTTTCGAGTCAAATGATAGGTTAAAGGATCTGGTACCATCCACAGCAAAACTTTAATATTCTTGCTCTTCTGCTTTGCTGCTAAAAGGCACAAATTGCACTCATAGTTGAGGAGAAACTACATTGCCCTGTAACTTCAGGGCAGCTCACAATACTTAAGCAATAGTACAAAAGTAATTTTCCTTCTGAATATCCTACCTTTAGATAAATGAAAGGCCACACATTTGTCTTGTATGTACATTTTTCCCTATTCTTACAATCTTCAAATTATTTTGTATTTTTAAAAAGAAAGAGCAATCATCTATGTGGGCTATCTCTCAACCACAACATTTTTAAGAGATTAAACACTGATGTTATGTATCTAAACACAAAATCTAAAAAGACTTGGGTTTCTTGCAAAATGAGTGCTTACAACCTTTTTGCAACTTACATGGCCCAGAAAGGTATGTTATAAGAAATCTTGTTGGACAGACCACTGTTTCAGTTGGTGTTATTCTCTATGAAATCCATCCTGCTATTTGAAATTCCCAAACTCACAACACCCATTAGTCAAACATAGCAAAGTACCACTTAAACTTTCAGGAAACCAGTGATGTTTACTTTGAGGTTCACCTTCAAACGAATAAAGAATCCATATCCCATTTATTCTGGTTATCTTTGTTATGAAACATTTTCAGGTTTAGCCCACTGGGCATGTTGACATAATAAATCATCTTCAGCTATACAAAAACAACCTCACTCAGATTCAAATGCCCACAGGGAAAACAGTATCAGTCTAAAGCAGCACAACTTTTGGTGCATTCCTTTAAGTTTTAATCCTTGGCTGATTCTGCTGTAATATCTGTAAATTCCACATCTTCAACAAGTAAATACACACACCCTCTTTGTCTCCCACCCCTTTGTTTACTCTTCTCAAGCCTTCCACTGAGCTTGTCTGGCTTGAATATGAAAGGCTCAGGGCATTTGATGAAATGCTAAAAGATCTGCTTTGTATTGAAAAAATCAGAAGGCAGAGGAGGGATATATAATGCCATTTTGTTATTGTTCTTAAATCCCCTTTGTTATTTGCATTTCAAAACAAGAAGAGTATATGATACCTCAAAATGAAAACACCATCTCCATTGTCTTTCATTTCTTCTTCACTTACTACCTGATATCTAACTAGATTTACAAGCAAAATGTTGTCATTCTCTTAAATGCTACAGAGCATGCTACCTGCATCTCTCTGCTTCAAGTTTCAAATACTTGGGCTCTGTGGAACTACAGTTTCAATCTGCATCAGGATGCAGATGAAAGCAAGTAGAGTTTACCACCTGAACATCTTTCAGATGTTACTTGAAAAGCTCAAGTTTCCTCTATTGACTACACAACAGTATTATGGCATTTTGCATGAAACCAAGAGATGTGTCCAAATCACTGGTCTTATTTTTGTGCGCACTATTTGACTGTCTATCTCATCTTAGAGATGAAATCATCTTATACTGCATTACAGTATGTGTATAAGCTGACCCACATATTTGCAGCTAAGATCAAATGGTGAAGAAAATCCACTTATTCTTACCAATTATCTTCATCAACTTACTAGCATTCATGATCTAGTGAAGACAAGTACCTATTCAACAGCATTCTCCATTAGTAGAAAAGCTGCTCCTTTGATGACACTTAGCAAAGTACCCAGGCCAGCCCTAACAAAGCCAGCATGACAGAGATAAACATGAGCTATTCCACAGCCAGTATTTCCACTGAGCAGTTCTACTCTTGGAGCACAGTGCAAATGCCTTCAAGGACACCATGCAGTTCTTACAGGGAAAGAATAGGACTCCCTTTCCATAAATAAAGACTCACACAGACAATTAGCTCCTCACCAAAATAACTTCACTAGTTACACCTACCACCTTACAAAGTGGAAGTGCATTGCAGAAACTAAGATGATGCATTTGTTGAATGGTGCAGTATTCATTCCAGAGTGGCCAGACCAAGTAAAAGCAAAGGATGGGAAGGTATACTAATAGCATGGGCTATCAGACAGAACCAGGGCAAAAAATAATCCCTCCAAAAAACCACACCAAAACCCACAACACACCATGGCTTTTGTGCCATGAAAAAGGAAACACTGAGTAATTCCTGCTTCCTCACATCAACTCTCTCAAAATCTCTGCAAAAGAGGCTCTCTTTTCCATCCTCTAACTCTTTAGATTATACCTCTTATATAGGTTTAAAACTATCTAAAGTTTTGTTCAACTTAATTCTGAATTATATCCTCTCCCATCCCCCCAAATCCACTGCTGTGTCCTACATTAAACAAGCTTTGCACTTAACTTGCATAGTGCTAAGAAAAGCTATGAAAATTAAATTAAGCTGGGCATTGGTTCCAAACCCAAATACTCTAAAAGCTCTTGATCTCATAAGAAAAGTAACTCATGGATATTTTTCTCAGCCAGCCAGAAAAGGGACAGTCACTGTCTTCAAATGATTAAAAAAATATGTTTTGCTAATACAATCTTCAAAATCCTTGTCATGTCATTAAAAAACTCCCATGTCTTTAGGCATCACTAAGGTATTCTTGCCCATGAAATTCTATATTGCAGCATATTCATGAAACAAGCTAATAGCTCTCCAAGATTAGACAAAAGTAGATAAATCACTAAGGAAACAAAGCATTCCTTAAATTAGTTTATATTTTCTATTTTCTTTCTAATTTTTTCTGCAGTGGATTGAACAGAGAGAACAGAAACTTATATATGCATGAAAGAGATCAGTCACTTTATCCAAACAATCTGAAATTTCCCTGTATTTTGGAAAATCCTCCAGTTTTTATATCTTTGGTGAATCTCCACAATCATTCAGAATTCCATTCATATTTTATGTTACATTAAAGTGATTTCTCATCAAGGCAGAAGAAAATAACAGTGTAATGCTTTCTCATCCTTGCTTTTTCAAAACCTAGAATAAAATCCACTCATTCAGTGTTGCAATATTACAAACTTTTATTTAAAGATTATTACCAGAAAAATACTGTCCTGCATGTCTGTAAAAACAAAAAAATCAAGTAATCAAGATAATGATATGAAATTCACAATGCAATACTTCGTCAGCATCCTCAGGTCTAAAATAGGATTTGGAACCACATCCAAAAATTCCACCTCAGCATCAATTACTGGGAGCCACTACCATAAGAACAGCTTCAGTGTGAATGACAAATCCCAGCTTAAGCAATTAGAAGTAACCAGACTGTTGCAATAAATGCATATGTTGCATCATAACCAAGAGTTTAATGGAATGCCCAGTGTGGCCTAGCATTTGAAAAGAATATAATAGAGTATGAAAACTGAAAAAGCTAGGTCAGTGTTCTTGGTAATTATTACCTATTTCACGTCTGCTCTTCAAAATCTCAAGAAAGATCAGTTCTACTGGAAACTGTCCTAACTACAACAAGAAAAAATATCTCTAGCCAGATTACACTACATTTGAGAAGAATTCCTACACAACCCCTACCTATTTTGTTAATTCAAAGTGCAATGGATGCAACTAGATAACCAAACTAAAGAAAGCCATAAAATGTATTTTTGTAGTGATTCTATTAAAATAAATAGCAGCTAGCCAAAATTCATAAATAAGGCAAAGCACAAGCTGAGGCCTCCTTCCATCCATCTACTAAGCAATTCTGCTGGCCACAGGGCAGCTTCATTGTTGATTCTCAAAGATGAGAACAAAACAGGAAACACAAAGGAGGCAAAATTTAAAAGCCAGCAGGAATATACACATTGCAGTAGCAATGAAAAAAATAGTTAGCTGTATCACTGATCAGGCAAATTATCAGGGGGAAAAAGTCAGGTGAACAGTCTTCTTCACTTGAAGGAAAAAAACAAAAAAAAAGAAAAAACAAACAAACAAAAAAAAGAACACACAAAACCCCCAAACAAACAAAAAACCTGACTGGTGGCCAAACAGAGATCACAAGTACAGCATGTATCCATCAGCAGTTTTGTGCACTCAACTGTATCAGGTACTCCAAACGTTTTCTGCTTATTTATAAAATATAAAAGGGCAGATGTTCACTCAGAGACACTGAAAGTTTAATAGTAACATAGCTTAGATGAATTCTAAAATATCCAACTCCTAGAAGCGAAGTTCAAATCTTGGTAATGTTAATATAAAGTTTTATTTTTCCAAAGCAGATAGACCAGGTTCCTATACCATTTACCATATATGCCAAGCAGCTTTTTGGCAGGAAAATTCTTTTGGATAAGACTTCAAAACCTAAAGTCTTTTTTGTTTTATGTTGATATTAATGTTTTTGTGACTTTTCTTCAAGAAATGATGGTTGGCCTGATGCCTCCAACTTAAATTGCCATTCTCTTTCTAAAGCTTGTAGTTTCTTTCCATCAAAGAGGGCCTGCACAACAACCATAGACTATACTAACCAAACCTGTTAGAAAAACAAAGAACATTTATCAGTAATACAGTCACAGCAGACTTTTAGAATGCTTCAACATTCAAGCTGCAGACACAATGTGAAAAATACATGTGAAAATTCTCTTATGCTGTATCACAGTAACATAAGAAAGGGCCTTTGAGATGCCCAGGCAGAAGTAAAAAAAAGGATTTCTTTAGAATAAGAACTAAAAGTAGCTGATTCATCCAGCAAGGCAAAAAAGTCCAGGAAGCAATTGGAACAGCAACGACAGCTCTTCCAATAAATGAGAAGTCACGTGGAAGGAGTGGGATTGTTTCATAGTGAAGGAGACAATCTATGAAGACATCTGAGGCAGATTTCTAAAAGTCACAACAATTCTGAACTACATTCTAAAATGAATGTGAAGTTGAAGATGTTTGAGGATAAAGAAAGCAGACTGGGAGAGGAGAGGGGAGAATGGAGGAAAAAAGAAGATGGGAGAGATGGAAAGAATCCTAGTAGAAAGCAGAGAGTCAGAGTGACAGTCAAAACCTTCCCCAACAAAACAAAAAACAGAAAGCATAAACAATATTCTACATCTGTCTACAGGCTGAGGAGAGGAATTAAGCAATATATTGTGGCAGGTTGTTGATTCAAATCTTAAAATTTAAATTGAGGGAATAGATCAAAGGAAGACTAATTAAAACAAAAATCAAATATGGGGTGTGCAATTCCTCTCCTTAATTACTCCAACTGTAAACCCCAGGGCTTCACTAAGTACTTCACATTAGCTCACTTCTTCCACAGCTGAGCTGTTCCAAAGGCAGCAGCAAAGGGATGGTTGCCTGGAATTGAAATGAAATGCCTGTGAGTTCCAGTATAGTCTTTGTAAGTGGCTGTGGGCCTTCTCCAACTGGCAAAGCAAAAAGGCACCTCCTGCTGGGGAGACTCAATCAAAGAGGAAAAAGCTGACTCCTTGGACGGAAAAAAACACGACTAACTGCTAAAAGGACTTAATTACTCTCTAACCTGAATGGAGCATCCTGAATTAGGGCCAGATGCAGCTACAACATCAGAGGACTTGTCCTAATCATGAGATGAAGAGACCACACTCGTAGGTAGCTATAATAATTTACACGCTCAAATAAAATTCCATACACCTTTCTATTAGTTTTTATGTTTCAGTCCAGTACACATCCATACAACCAATCAGAAAGAGTAGTACTGAGAGACGAAACTCACTGGCCAATACTCAAAGCAAAACAAACCAAGAAGTAAACTCCCTGCAAGTCACTGTTCAAATTCAAGTGCCAGGTAACACCTATTTAACGTAGCATTTTTTTTCAAAGTGCAGTGACAATTGCATAAACATTAGTAAAGCATACCTAAATGTATCTACCGATTTTACAAACATTGTTTAAACAAAACAAAAGATAAAGCTAGAACTCTATCCTCTAGTAAATAAACATCCGTTTTTTGGCCTTCAAACAGTTTTATGAACCCTAAAATCTGAAACTGGCAGAGTGATAAAACAACACAGGAAGACAACATAAATGAAGCTCATTCTAGGTTCAAGTCCAGCAGCATCTTCATTAAAAAAAAGTATTATAAGAGCAGCAGAGGAAAGGCCACAGCATGAATCATGAACTGTCATACCAAACCTTAACTCAGCTATAAACCCTAGTGCTGAATCATACCTCTAGGATCTTATTGGAGAAGTCTGTATTGCCACTCCAGCTCTGAGGACTGTCAGTCCATAAGTATTGAAAATGTTGAGAATAAAGAAATGACCAAACAGTACTGTCCAAGGGTACAGCAATGAACATAGCATAAGGTAACTGCTTTGGAATACCCTAAATCAAAAGTTTACATTTCATCAGCAAAACTTCCAGCCTTGCTTATCAAACTTAACCACAGTAAGGAATGTGGTATTCAAACTGTTCTGATAAAAAGACGATATTGTTAGATATCTACTTTGTTAGCAGATTTTTATCTTTCACCTGCTATCAGAGATTGCATCACAAGTGTTCTGATGGAGTAAGCAAGACTAGAAGAAAACAAATAAAGAACTTCTATTAGACAATACGCTATAAACAACAGATTATGAAACCAAACACTGGCAACATGTTTGAAGGGAATCTGGCACTGTGTATTTTACGACTCAGACTGATCATGTCCTGTCCAGTTGTCTTCACAAAACTTCAACAAACTGAAGGACCTAGAGATGGCCTGCTTGTACTGGAAGAGAATTTGTGCATGTTTTCCTTTCTTTTCCTAGGACTATTTAACTGGAAGCAAACCTCTGAAGCTGCTCTTTCAATAAAATGTGCCTATTGCTACAAACAGCTAAGTCCATAACTGAGTTTGGCTTTCTTTCCTACATCATAAAATTAATGACTCAAGTGTCATCTACTGTGTCTGCACTCAAGTGGAATGGAAGACACTGCCAAAAACATCATACGGAAATAACTCATCAATTTTATGCCAAATTTGATATCATATCTTCAAGTATTGTCCGCCATGCAGATTAACATACACAGTATGCTCAAAAGACTAGACAGTCACCTTTGAGGTATGGAATTCAAGTTAATAAAATGATCCAAAGCAGATCTTCATATTTTCAATTAAATTAAAAACAGAACAAACAAACAAACAAAAAAAAAACACAACAAAGAATTAGCCTAGTTTTTCTCTCGTCTTGATTATGCTCTGAAAACTTTGTTTCTTTCACAAGATCAAGGAAACCAGATATGGGGGGGAAAAATTTACAGCAAACATCAGAGAAACAGCATTTGTAAAGAGTCCCCAGATAACTGTCATGAAAATAATACTGCATTTTGCTACACAGGGGCTTGGAACAGAAAACACATGGTATTTCCAAAATCCCTAGATGATCAAATCTTTAAAGTGTGATGCTTTATTAGGGGAGAATTCCAAGACTTCACTTGAAGGAAAGCTTCCTATAGAAGAAAAACACAAGGAGAGTATTACAGGAAAAAAATACAACTTGGAGTTATTCACACAACACACAGCTTTAACTATCTCATACAATAGCTGCTATTTCATGATGTACAGATCTTTACATCAAAATTGCTTTGCTTCAGCAGTCAAAATACTCAAGACAGGTGTCCTTGCAATGCTGCAATAAAGTCTGCTGGTGAATTCCTTTCAGCTTTCTGTTACATCCTTTTCTGTCACATTCTATTAAAAGATGGCTCATAGAAACTCACCCCCTTTTTTCTCCCCAAGTCCCTCAGCATTCAGAAAAAGATAAGATTTGAGGCTAGAACTACCACCACATGCATTATTAACTGCAGACCACGGGAGTAGTTTTGCTGGGATGTTAGGAGTAGATGGCAGGATGTGAGGTGTAGCAAATCCCCTTCTTACACTTGCTTACTCTGCTGTAAATGCAGACATGTGGGAAGCAAACAAAGTAAGGTCAGGGCTACAGAGCTGTAACCTCCCTCTGCAAACACAGCTCCATTCATTTGTAGTAGGTGGAAGAAAAAAATATAAAAAGACTTTCCTCTGATGTGATTGTCGCTCTTTCCAGAAGAGCTCCCCCTCCAGCTTCACTGGAACATAAAGAGGAATGGTACACAATCTTTTAAAAACAAAATAGCCACTTTATCGCTATCAATACAGTGAGCCACAAACACCCAAAGAGTTTAGGTGTCCAACAGAATCCAGTCACAGAGTGGATGAGAGGCTGCATTCAAGTGCCATCTGTGTTTCAGCATTCCTTTGAATATCAACTTCTTTTTAGTTCAAACTTATACATGGTTATCAAGTAACAGGGAGAATTCATCCAGACTAATAAAATATAAAAGGTTGCCTCCTACTTATTGGTTCCAAAATAAACACCACAATCAGCATGTATGATTAAACTTTGCTTCCAAACTAAACACTGTGTCATGCACACAATTCAGGGTTTAAAATACCACAAATATTCTGAAGGGGTCACAAGGTACATAAAGGCAAACATAAGACGAATTTACAGCAGGAAATTTGGCAGAGAGGTATAAGGGAGATGGAGGGGTGAAGGCTTGCTATTCTGGAGGAAAACTGGTACAATGTGGCGCACACCTGGTTCTCCTTCAGCACTGATTACCACTAAATGAAAGCACACACAGCTAGGAGGAGGATCCTGTACCGATCTCAAAACCAAATTATTCTGATGTACTCCAATGTCTGTAAAAGCACCATGTTATGAATACTCAAGTGTTCAGTCTGAGCTGACAACAGCCCTTTCCCCTGTCAGCTGTGTTTTGGATTTCATGCTCATTGCCAGGGGGTTCACAGCTGGGAATTACATATAGGTCATGTGAAAAACTCTTTCTTTATAATACTTCTGTTCTCAGGTATTATTCTGCAATAGAGGGCAATATTTCAGAACATTTTCCAGCTGCCTCATCTTCAACAGAATTCATCTTACAAACATAAGCTATGATGTAACTAAAAGAGAAATGCCAGCACTATGCCAGTTCCCGCTCACCCACCACGCAAACTGGTACAGCATCTGCCTAAACCACTGCACATTCTTCCATTTTCAGGCTCTTGCATAGTTACAAGGTGACTTGGGCCTCACAGAAAATCTGTTGCCATTTTAGGCATGATTTCACCAGACACTCTGGCAGCATACATCCCCCCTGGCCTGGACAACTTCAGTATTTCAGGGCAAATCTTTTCATGATTCAGCCAGCATGGCTCAATTTTTACTTCTAAGCCACTACCTTTCTCTTCTAGCTCTGAACTTTTGAGCATCACAGTCAGCTTGCAACCACAAAGGCTAGAAAAAAAACAGAGAATCAGAGTGTTCACTTTATATTCAGGGAGAAAAGGATACACTCACCTCAGTATCTCAATTTCCCATTTCTGCCAAGCAACAGGCCAAGAGCCAACAATTTTTGTAGAGAGAAGTTTCTCTCCCTTTTGGGTGATGAAAAGGCACCACCTTGTGGATGTTGCTCTGTGAGAAAGGTTTCATCAACTGCAGAAAAAACGGCCAATTCTGTCCATGGGAAGATTGAAAGTTTGTATAATGAAAAAAATCACCATTGCATAATAAGTGTCAGTGAACATGTCAGCCAATGAAGCATTCTGCCTAATTCAAGTGCATAATTAAAGCTTTGTTGTGTTTAATCTCAAAGTGAATACTGAAGTTCTTGAGCTAAACTGTGTAAAATCTTAACAAGGGAAGTAATTGAACTTAAAACATACAAAAGTAAGCTTTTTCACTGTTCCACCTATATTTATTATTTCTCCAGCAATCACTGACTAGACACATATTGTTAGAATCTAAATTAACATAATTGATTTGCTTGTAGAAATACCATTTTCCCATAAGCAATAACCAAACAGCAGTCACAGTCAAAAGCAAATTTAATCAGGCACTATACAAAATACACAACCACTACCTTTGTCTGAAATAAAACATCCAAAGTTGCTATAGGACAGTAAGTTGGACATTAGAGTAGGAATATTGTACTTACTTCAGTCATTGAGCAAACAGTATTTGTCACAAAGAGAATTCTTTATCCACAGGCCGTTTCATTAAAGCTTCTTTTTCCTTTGAATGTCAAACTTGGGCCAGGGGAGATACCAGACAACACAGCTAAGAACATAATTCAAACTTCTAATTCAATGTCTAGTTAGTAGACAATATGTTTTCTTACCAAAAGGCCACAAACTTCTTCTGAAAAGCGATTCATGGAACACAAAATTATGACAATGGGCTGATGCAATACAAAACGACTAACAAGACAATTCAGAATATCTGTATATCTGGTATTCAGAAAATATAGAACAGAGAAAATACCTGTAACACCTCTTTTAAAATAGAGGTAGCTCCTTTTTATATCATCTCCATATTCTACCAACACTGCCAGAGCATTTATGCAATTTACACAGAATGAACAACCAAAAAATTCATAAGAATATAAAATCTTCTTTCAGTTCTTGAAAATGCTTCTATGCTTAACATTTTTATGTAAATGCTAACATTCAATATCTAAAAATGTGAAGAAAAAATGGATTGCAATGACTTATAGAACAGGGAATTAATTCTATCTTTTAAGTTCCAAAGCCAGTATGTATATTTCCAGTATAATTAGAGACCCTTGATGACATTATTTCTTGCAAATCACCTGCCATTGCTGTATTACAGTGTCTTAATAGAGAAAACACACCTGAGAAGAATTGGTACATTTAAGTTTAGTCTTAATCCAAACAGCTGAGAAACAGATCTGTTGTCTAATCAATGCTCTAATTGAAGTGAGAGGACCAAATAAACCACAGCAAAACATTTGCCTGGTACCACAGAAGTTTCATTTTCCTTGAGTTTTTTCTTCACATATAGTAAAATTTATGGACCAAATCTAAACTATATTTTGCCTAGAAAAATTGCCAAGTGTCAGGTATTCAACTGCTAGAAAGAAGGCAGTTTGCTATGCCAAGAGAATCAAAGTTGTCTGCCTATTTTTCAGATGAACTGGTTAACCACCCAGCATTTCTTTGGAAACTCTCAGTATCTGAGGAATATTACAGTTACAAAAACTCAAACTTCCATAAATAAACAAGTTACATTTAACAGAAACAATTGCAGGGTCTGCATGACATGCACAGGCTTGGGGCCTGGCTACAAATTCTTATGTTTTCTGTTCCAAATTCCAAAAGGCTCTACAAGTGTACTAGGGCCAGGTTCACATTTTTAAGCAGCATCGTTGATCCCAAATAAGTTGGTGAAATTTAGAGTTCCAGTAGTTTACTGTACACATGTAATAGCAAATTCAGCTCTGTAATTGGTATTGCTATACAAGCTCTCATTTCCTGGCTCTTCACAGATCCCCTCTGTTTAGTATCTCCTTGTATTTGGAGAGCTCCATGGAAAAAAGCAGCAGCTAAGTCATTGAACCAGCAATTCATATTCACCAATACACAAACCTTATTTCTATCATCCAAAGACTCAATTGCAGGGAACAAGAAGAAACAGCACAGGCTTCTGCACAAATTCCTTTTCTTTGAGAGGACAAACATATAACTATTATTCCTAGGCAATTATTTCTTCAGAAGGAATAACTGAAAAGCCAACTGCAAAATAGCAGTCTTTTAAGGCAAATAGAGGACTGAAAGTTAAAATGAGCATTAAAATAATCAGAAAGAAGACATTCTTTCAAACTAACTCTATCAAGGAACACTCCAACAACAATTAAAAAAACAAGCAAACAAGACATGAAGGTCACTGAAATACAAGCCTAGTAAGAGACCAGTTTACTACCATTTAATGTCCAGTAATAGTTGTCTCTTGGCATGAAAATAAAAGGTTTAAGGCTTTGGAAATTAATGGAAACATAACTTGTTGGGCTGTATTTCAACAGCCACCATATCAGACTGGTGAGAGGTCTGATCAATGATACAGTCAGAGGCGAGTGACTGAACTGAATGCATGTAGGATAGTCAGGTATGCACAATGCAATTTACACGCTACCACTGATGGTAGAGGACAAGTATTTCATTATATCCTATCAGCAAAAATTACACTATTCTAGGAGACAAAAAAAATCTTGTAAATACAGACAAATATGACATTATAATATGAAAATTTCATATACTAACAGATTTTGCCTGGCACCAAAAATTAGAAAGGTAGGTACCTATCATGATTTACAAATTGTGGTCTTTGACAGCATTGGAATTTTAAAAAAGCACGCGCACACACACACACAGGTCCTGGACCACACAAATACTTTTAGAAACTTTGTTTCTTCAAGTAACATATTTTGCCTTAGTAATAATCTGAACTGTTATTCCCCAGTAACTGGTCAGTATCATGCACAAAGTACTTTGTCAGTCTACATACATTCTATTTTCTACATCGATAGCTATTTTTGCTGAAAACAATATTCATCCACATTTTAACAGAGGGTGTCAAAACAAAAAACCCCATACATACTACCCATAGACCCATTTGTTTCAAATCAGACCTCTCTATCTTCAGATCAAATCAGCAACTATAATTTGCAGAAAATGTTCTTAGAAATAGAACAACAAAATACAGGACTACAACAACTATGTAGAGAATTTCTAATGAAATTAAACAAACTGCTATTACTTGAAACAACTGCTACAACCAATGCAGTTCAAACAAAAGAAAGAGGAGGAAAAGTACCACACGTCAAGTAAGTCAAATCAAGATCACAGACTTCCACCTAGACTTGAACTTACAGTCCTGGACATCTTAGTAAGTTCTCTGTAAAATTTCCTCTCACTAGCAGACAAAAAACAGGAACTGGAGATAACTATATCATAGAGACTTCTAAAGTAGCAGCTGCAAAAACTTGGGTAATAGTTTATCCATAGCATGCTGACAGATGGATATGAAATTATTAATAATGAAGGAACACAAGCATGTTATGAACTGCACCAGCTATTTTATGGGTTGTTATACATTTCATTCTGAATTTTAGCACAGGACAAAATACTGTGGTTTGAAAATCTACTATTCAGCATGATTTCTGACCTCATTTGTAATTCATTATGCATGGATAACTCCAAATACAGCATATCATGATACATTTTAAAACAAAAATGTGCAGATTAAGACCAGGACACTGACCTAATGATGCACTAAAGCCCTAAGTAATGTAAGAATAGGCTTATGCACCCAGCCATTTGCTCATCTTTAGTCAAAGTACAAAGTATTGTAATAATGGTATGTAATACAGTCCTTCCTAGGACTGTTAAAAGTACAAAGAACATTCCAAGCACCTAACATACTTTTTCTTTGCTCATTCTGAGGAATAACCTGGCTAGCATTTTTACTCATGTTACCCTTTTTACTGAAGATGCAGTTTTACATTCAAAATCTTTGCTGCTGCCAGAAACCACATATTCCTACCCCTCCTTTCCGCTTATATTAGTGCCTGTTCAGCTGCACAACTGCCCAGTACATTTTTTTCCTCTGGTTTGCTTTTTCAACTGCTTTACATCCTTATTCAAGCTCATCAGCAAGCATAAACCAGCTGCAAACTTGATAGTGAAATCAATTACAAGGCAGGTAGAAAAGAAAAAAGCATGTATTATCCCTTTGTTGCTATTTAATCTCTGCTATTGGTTGGCCACATCTTGATTTTGAACTACTCATCCTTTCCGTAAGCAGGTTCAATTAACCTACGACCCACATGCCACTTGTGATTTCAGCAGATAATTTTTTTTGCTTGTAGCTTGTATCTGGTGGCCCTTCTTTCCTAGGGACAATTTCTGAATGACAACTGCAGTTCAGTGGATTTCCAGGCAGCAGCTTCACCCCTTGGCTTGTGGTGGCTCCTCTGTGAGTCCCTTAAACCACCTGCCAACCCTAAATAGCCTCTCTAGCCAGTAACCATCTCCTTTACTATTGTCAGTCTGCTCCTTGAAAATATGACAAGCAGGAACAGGCTCCACAAAGTGTTACAGAAGCCTCTCTCTTCCATCACCTGCTTCAATACATGGTACTCTAGCTCTGCACATACACTCTGTACCCAGAAACTTTGTACTCACTGCTCAAGTGTGACAGTTTTCATTACAATGCCAGCAAGAGCTGTGACATGGAGCTTTTCCATGCAAGCAGAGAAAGTTATACAAGCTCAACACATACCAGCCTTAGATGATGCAAAAATTTAAGATCGAAATAGACACATCACCCTATACCTAACTTCCAACTATCCAGTTGTACCTTGCTTGTATTGTTTATAAGCTTTACAGGCAAATAACTTTAGTTCAGTATATCAGAGACTGCCAATATCTGAAGCCAGTTTCCTTAAACTAATGCTCTCAAGAAGTACCCAGAGCACCAGCATGTGCCAGCAGCCTTAAGAAAGCCCCCGTTTTCCCCAGGAGAGACCTCTATGAAGTTACAAAAAGTATCTAAGCAGTAAGCAATTCAAAAGCAATTTTTCTCTCAAGAACTAAGGGATTTTGTATGAAAAAGCAGTGTTTAGTTCATGTATTAGAACTGAACTTGCTAACCAGCACATCATGAAAAATATAATAACACAGACTGTCAGGAATCCAGTCAAGACTTCAGATAGCATTGAAAAGCACTCTCTGTCAAGGTCAAAAGTATGAAGTATAACAAATACAAAGATAAAGTATGGAAAATACTAGAATCTGAAGACAAAGTGATTTTTATGCTGAGGCAGGCAATATAGGCTCATTCAAATTAGAGCATTAAGTGTTCAGAATGTTGAGGGGGAAAGAGATACCACCTTACTAAAATGCAGATATACTCTCACCAACAAAACCCAGCATCTCATTCATTCCCATCTAAGTAAAACTTTGCAGAAAACTGCTCGGTCTTATTCAATAAAAACCTCTAAATCTATTTTGTTTACATCGTAAATCACAATGGAAATACTATATTCTCAAATGAGATATAGCTATGCATTTTAGCAAGAGGCAACATGACAGTTTTGATGAGGTAATAAAAATCATGTAGACTCTCACTGGCATCCATCTTTGGAACGGATCTCCCTCAGTTTGATTATACCAAACTGCTGCCAAACAAATTAAAATGCTTGATGTTAAAATTATGGATTTTCTCCTTTAAAGAGAAAA
Organism: Xenops minutus; assembly: GCA_035221455.1. Lineage (NCBI taxonomy): Eukaryota > Metazoa > Chordata > Aves > Passeriformes > Furnariidae > Xenops > Xenops minutus. The sequence continues at coordinate 29,795,035 of JAWWEE010000158.1, forward strand.
TTGGGGGGAATAAATCAAGACATATGGCTGAAACTTCAAAGAACAATGATACAAAACATACTTGTTCTCAATAGAGAAGATGGAGTCTTCTTGTAGAAAAATCAGAATGAAGTTGCTCAGGATGTTATATGTATATGATGAGCATGTTACAGCTGACAGATTCCAATTGCAAGCAAAATAGAGTAGCCAAACCAGAGCAAAACACAAATTCTAATGCACAAGAGCCTCAAAATTAGAAGAAAAAGAGCAGACTGAAAAGTTTGTCCTGCAAACCTAGACACTTATTTTTAAGGCAGCACAGGATCATCAACAATGTAGATGAAACAGTTTAGTCTGGTTGCCTGTTATTACCATCCAACTACGTATGGAAAGAGAGGAAATTTTGCAGACTGCGAAAGGCAGGTTCTCTAGTGAACAGCAGCAAGCAGACTGCATCACGAAGCTTCCAGACCATACTGCATCAAAAAGCAGCCCCAGCAGCACACCCGGTTCCACACAATTGCAACACTCTCACAAAGCACTCCTGTAAACAACACAAACTGGGAATTGGTACCATCATCTCTACTACCACCAGTTTTCAAGAAAGATTTTACTTTTGAACTCTGGGCACATTTATATTTTAAGAGACATATGCATTGCCCAATCTTAATTTTGTTTAACCCCCATCCCTTTATGCCTCAGGGAAACTGGCACAATATTATTTAGGAATAATAACTGCAGAGCAGGTCCTCATTATTCCCAGCAGCCCTAGGGCTAAGTAACCATAAGGCAAACAAACCCTACGGAATCTGGATATCAAATCACTAATTTGTGTATCATGAGCTCATACAGGCAAGATTTTTCTAACAACTTGTAATCTGGTCAACTACTCTTTGCACTGCTATCCTGTCTAGAGACTAAAATCAGTTTCAGCCACACATTATGCAAATGCAGAAATATTTCTAAACAACCTAGAGCTTAAATAAAATCAATGAACAAGAAGGTGGCACACGAAAAAAATGCAAAAGAGTTGAATTTGAAAAAAATATAAGTACTTCTTTGCAGAGTCACAAATAAATTACTGGCCTAAAGGTTCAGGCAGCTGTTCACGCAGTCAAAACAGTACATCTTCTCAAACGCTAAGTTCCAATAGAAGGCATAAAAAGACACAAGAAACTATTTATTTTGGAAGAAGTCTTTCAGAAATTCAAGTCAAGGCAGATATCAGGGAAAGTGTCTGCCTTCCTTTATAGCAAGTATTGTGCATAATTGTATAACAGATCAAAAACAAATCTGGTAATAAAATCTCATTCCTTTCAAGTCCCTCTCCTATATGTTAATCCTGGTGCATTCCTTCTACATAATTTCATATGTGCAATTGTGCAGAATGATAGCTTTTGGCAAAGTCACTCGCACTGTAAAATGGAAAAAGCAATGAAGGGAAAACTTTAAAAGAAAAAGCAAACTGAATTCAAGTATCATATAACTTTAAACTACCTCCTTTTCTATACTTCACTACCACATGAAAACAGGAAACATTGCTCTACCATTTCTCATTCCTTTTCCTCAGCAGTATTAAACATTTTATGAGCATAGATCGTCCAAAAGGAACACTGTCAGGCCATAAACTGCAGAAACATATATTCTCCAGACACATATAAAACAGAACACAAATGGCAGCAGTACTGAAGATAGTTATAATTACATTTTGAACAGTCATTTTAAATGAAAACAAAGTTATGCCTTCTGAGGATAATTTTTAACAACCACACAAAAAGACAAAACCATCTAACTTTGCCACTCTAACAGCACTTAACAGTTGAATTAATTCCCTTTTATCAAAAGTATTTTTGCTCAGTACTGTAGACTGGAGGGATACTTGAAACATAAACAATATGCCAACAAAACCTGGGTTTATGAAGTTTTAGTATGGGCAAAGAAAGAATGCTGTTCTGTAAGTCCCCTTTAACCATTTTGGTTTCCCAAGTAAACAGCACCACAAATTTAAATTCTTTCCAAATCACACTTTACAAACAGCAGTGTTCACATATATATGAAATTCTGACACTTATTTTTTTTAAGCCAGTATTTGTAAGAAAATACAGGGTAATGCTATAATATTTAACAAAAAACCTCAAAGCTGTAGATTCAGTTCTGGGCATGAAAGTACTGCTAAGTATAAGCTGGCAGGCCATCTTAACATCATAGTATGGTTTGGGTTGGAATGGACCTTAAAGATCAGCAAGTTCCAACTCCCCTGCCATGGGCAGGAACACTTTTCACTAAACCAGGCTGCCCGTGCAATCTGGCCTTGAGCACTTCCAGGGTATCCACAGCTTCTCTGAGCAACCTGCTCCAATGCCTCACCACACTCATTTCACAAACTACTTGTTACTTAAACTGATGAAACACACTGAGCAAGGTGAGGTTTTATACCAAAAACCCGCACATTTGAAAGAAAAAATTCTGATACAGCAAACGCAATCCATTTTCTAATGTTGTTCAGTTCAGTATTTAATGAAGACATGAACATCAACATGACTTTTCAGGCAGGGGAAGCAAAACGAAGAGCACAAGAATTGTCTTTTATTAGAAGAAAGTTAGTTTTGGAAGTAATCTTCCTGACTTTGGAAATAAATTAACTGCTGTTTTCCATGGCTTAATAAAAAGTTAGGGCTATTCAAAGATTCTTTGTTTCATACAGAGAATAAAGTCAGCAAATTCTGCAATATCTACATTATTCTAAATATTTATGCTTCTGTGGATAATGTTCACAGTATAAATAGCATAAGACTTCTATCTTTTCATCCTATTGAGCTGAGCAAAGACAACTCAGTTTCTCCAAGAAGATGCTGAGTTGTCTTAATAAAATTCTGCTGGTTCAAAAGTGCTACTCTGTGTCTTCTAATCACTCGCATACTGTTTTAACTTTCACACTGCTCCCTAGAGAAACATACAAACTTCATGAAAAAAAAAGCATGAAAGCTGTTCATATGGAAGGGAGAAGGAAAGGAACAAAGTAAGTAGCAGTCCCAGATTGAAAGGAGAATGACATTATTGCATAAACCTCAAGCTTTCACAGCAAGCAGAAGCCCAGGAGTTCAGTGTGATTATGTAGAAACAAAAAGATGCTTCTATTAGCAGCTGGGAAGGGTATTCAAGATCACACACATACAAACCCAAAATACACTTGAAACTTCAGCAGCTAAACAGAGAAGGACCAATACTTCCTAATGAATTCTCACCACTACAAATTGTTTGACCCACATCTGGCCTAAATATGGCTAGCAAAATTCTGGTAACTTAGTTCTAAAATGTTTTCTTCTGGTAAGGTTAGCTTCTCATTAAAGAAACACGTTTCAATGTGGCATAACACAGAAGAGACTTCTCTTTTCAGAAAACTTCAAAATGGAAAATTTTGTTTGTGCTAAGTTCTTTAAGCTTTGCAAATAAGTTTTCCTTATTCTAGATTTAAACAACTCACAAAGATAATTCAATTGCTGTTTCTGTAACACTGGCATTAAACTTACTTTTTAACAGTAAAGCATAAAAATGAAGTTTGCATTTCAGCACCTTACAGTCCAGATACAGACACATTCGTCTGACAGTCTAATGCATCCCCATCATTTTGGCAAAGTCAACATACAGTGTTGTTACATACCGTAACAACAAACCAACTACCCATTTTTTCCAAACTCTACCTATTTATTACCAATTCAAAAGGAACTGATATCTAAACAACTTTTCTTCAGGAATCTTTCATTTTGGAATGTGTTTAGCTCTCCATAAACTAATATTTTCAAATATCAGAACAGCAATAGCAAAGGTGCAAAGCAACCAACTATGTGGAAACAGAATAAAACAGAAACAAGAATGAGGCCAAATGGGAGAAAACTAAACTAATATTTCCTCTGTGCCAAAAGAAGCACTTCACTCTAGGGGCACTTTACTGCAGGAAGCTGAGACAACACAATCAAACACACTTAATGAAAGACAGCAGAAAAGGCACTACAGATGTCAAGTAATTTGTGCATATAAACAGATTTTGAGAAGAAAAAACTTACTCAACCTAAGACCAAATACGTGTTTAGCTAAACATTTGGCTTTCTAAAGTAAATGAAAACATTGGGGGATAAAGTTTACAGAGCACAATGTGTAGGTGATTGTGAAGCCCTGAAACTAAAAAAGTATGAGATCTGAGTGTGAAAAGAAAATTGACTGTGACAGATTTAACTGCTGTCATAGTATAAATATCAAGTAATTTTTTAGTTTTTAAATGGAGCATGTGGCAGCTAAAGGGGGAAAAATATTACCCATGGAACATGTGGACTCCTTGATTTTTTAGCATAGAAAATAAAAGCAATAGAGAGTAAAAGAAAAGGATTTTTGTTTGATTAACAATCAAGTTGTCCTTCTCAGTTTCTAGCACTTGCTTTTGATCTGACTGGCTAGTTCCAGCCAAACTTAGACGCTCGCTGGAAAGTAGTTCCAGCCAAACAAGTGCTTTCTCAATAGTAATGACCCTATCCTCACATCATGCTCTCAATAAACAGATCTGTTATTCCCATTTTACAAACTGAAAACAGAGGTGGAGAGAGGTTATTGAACAATGACCATCAGTTTTGATGAAATTAGGGTCAGCTTTTTTTCCAAATACTTCAGACTATATAGAGCTACTTGTGTTTGAAACAGCTCCCCTTGAGTTTGGTAAAAACTTTTGCAGATCAAATTCTATAACCTCACACCATAAACAGACAGTTTATAACACCAACAGAAAGAACAGCACTGAAATCCTTTGAACTCCAGCATAACATGGTAGTACAGGGTTTCTGCAAATTTAACTCTACTTGAACCCATTTCTTTTTTAAGAAATGAGGGAGGGGAAATGCCCACATAAAAATACTCAGTGATAAGCAGCTATTTATGTGTAGTAATTCATGCCAAGGAGTAATTAGTCCAGTAAGAACCACCCATTATTTGAAGTCTGAACTTGTTTAATTCACATTCCAACCACAGAACTGTGGTACACCTGTGTCAGCCAAAGCGAAGCTTTTAGCAAATACCACTTTGCCAAGTAGGTGCATATTCAGTAATGAAGAAGCCCTTGGCATTTCCCTAGCTAATTTAAACAAAATAAGCACTTTATGTCTTCATTACTAAGACTGCTCTCCTACAGTAATTTTCAAGACTGTTCTCTGGAAGCTGATTTTTCACCATCCTCCCTGGACTGTCAGCATCAGATGTACTGCTCCAGCAACAGGTATAGCTGATACCTCCAAATTTCCAATTCCCTTGCTCAACTACTCAAAATTTTACACCAGATCTTTAGCTACAGCCAAAAGGATTGACTTCAAGGTAAAATCCTATCAGCCATCAACTCCAAATCTTTTTCAGCCTCAGACTGAGTCCCCCTACTTGTTGCCCAACTTGGTTCTGCCATGAAGCATTACATATTATTCGTATGTCCCACTTATTAATACTCTAAATCACTTTGTGACCTTAATAATGTTCTTAGTATCAAATTTAAATTTATGATTTTCTAGGTAGGTAAAAACATCTGAAATAATTCCAATACAATTATTTACAGTGAGAACCTCTGAGACTCTGTAATGGAGATTAATGCACTGTATGCATCCAGCAGACTGATTTGTAGTAGGTGCCAACACTTGCACATGCATAACACACTCTGACATCGGATTTTGCATGTTAGTCACAGCCTTGCCTAGGGATCCAAGTTTGCAAGAAACCAATCTCTAGCCAAAGCCCTTATACTTTATTTTGTAACATAAAATTTAGCAAATCTTTAACATACTCCAGAACCAGTCAGCAAGTAATGTTTGTTAAAGATGATGATAAATATAGACTTGGATTTTCACTGAATAAATTGATAAATCTAATGAACCAGTGCTTTAAAAATATACAAGTTTTCCATCTGTGTATTTACATGTATTTACACAGATCTTTGAAGATTTTATTTAAAAGGCAAGCCCTTCAGGGACCAGTTCAAAAAGATGAAGGCTGTAACCACAGCGCAAGTTTCTGCTCAGAATCTCAGAACTCCTTACTAAAGTGTTCACAGTGAGAAACAAAACAGACTAGAACATCAGGTACTGCAGACGTCTTAAAGCAAACATGTCAGCTTTCACATAATGGAAACCTTTAGACGTTTGAGCTTTATTTTCTTCATAGGGAAAATTAGGATCACAGTCTTAGGCTACTCCATATTGACTTTTGTGCATATCAACACGGTCACACTGACTAAGCAGGACAACAGCCTGAATTGGCAGAGGTTCAAATCCAGCTCACCTTCACCATTTCAATGGAGGTGGAGGGAGACACAGAGGCTTTCTAAAGGAGAAGAAAATAAAGAAATAGAGAAAAAGAGTATCTTCTCCTAAAATTTCACCCCTATATTAAGGGATGCTTAATATTTTCTCAAAACATCAGAGTGTATGTACTTACAGAAACTCCTTCCTGGCTTTTTAAAGCACCATAAACATTGCTAGTTGCACTGCCTAGGATGCTATCTTCTGTACCTGAACTTTAAAGGCATTTATACAGGGTTCCATCTTCTCCATCAAAAGTCTTTAGAAGTCACATGGCAAAAGGAAATCCATTCCTCTTAAATTACATCAGCCAGTTCCACACCTTCTTTTTCTGGTGTGATAGTTTCTGTGACCTCAGGAGCGTCAGAGTGAAAAGGCCCCACCAGTCTTACTCACATTCATACCATAGTTTCTCCCTTACACTGCAGTGATGAGCAGGTTACCCATACCAGGAAATACTCTCAAGAGTTGAGTCTCAGTGACATTCTTTGATATGATCCTTCATGAATGAACACACATAAAAATATTGATACAGTTTACACCTTCTAAAGCACTTTTCAATCAGGCCTCCCCAGTTCCTGTCCTGGGTGTCCATGTCTTCCTTTTATTTTGGACAAGTCCACAAACAAGGATTTGCTGAGCTATTACCTTTCCTTTTGCATAAATTAGCATACATTATCAGTCACAAAGGGAATCAGGCCTTTTGAGATTCTATTAACTTAAGCAAAAGGGACAGAGGTAGAAAAAGATCTTGAACTAGCCAGAGTACAGACTAGTTAGAATGACATTGCAATAGAAGGGAACCATCAGGGTAAACAATATTTAATGGCAACAAAATAAAAGATTCAAGGAAAAAAACAAACAAAGAACAAAGCACTGAAACACAGCTGGAGAATCTTGTAATCCCTTATTTGAAGTCGTAAATTAAAAAAGAACCAACAAAAACCAAACCAAACCAACAAACATCAAAACAAACATAACCACACACAAAAATACCCACCAAACAGAACAGTTACTGTTCCTTCATTTTCCAACTATTTTCCAGCTGGTACTGACTTGAAGATTTCTGCTAGAATAATTTTCCGGTCTTCGCCTTCCTGTCATTTTCATTCTCTGATTTTATTACTTCATACTCCAAGGCAAAAATTTAAGAAAAGAGGAAGAACTTACTGGTATTGAGAACTCCTCTGCCAAATACTTCAACATTGATGCTCCTCTAGTCAAAAAGTTACTTCTCTCTGCCAGATTGCCTTGAAGTTTTGTGTCAAACTCCTTTCTAACAACTGAAGCAACAGAGTCAATTATTATGAGTTTAACTTTCTTTGAAATAATTTCTTCTTCCAAAGACATAATCCTAAACAAAGAAAAGAACAACATCACTGATAGCATTATTTGCACAATAGAACCATTTTATAACCCTGATTTTTTTTAAAAAGGTTTCCTTTAGTAAGCTGAAAGTCAGCCCCTCTTTCTCCCTCCTCACACATCACCCTCCATTAACTTCTGCATGTATTGATGAGATTTGGAAAGGAATCTGAGGCTCAGTGGACCATGTAACCCAAGGCAGGATTTCTCCAAAAGAGAGGTTTGGAAGAATCTCTAGTTAGCAACACAATTCTGTACAACCCCTGAATGGCAGATGGCAAGTGAAGTGGACATTGAAGCTGTGCCTTTTAGCTCACAGTACATGCATTCCATTGTCAACTCCAGAATCCTTGGTGTCTATGGATACAGAAGGTCAAATCCATTTTTGTATACCTCCAAAGTTAATTTGTTAATAAGGATGGATGCCACCCAGAGGGACCTGAACAAACTTGAGAAGTGGCCACACAAGAACCTAATGAAGTTCAACAAGTCCAAATGCAAGGAGCTGCACCTGGGTCAGGGTGTACCTTTATCAGGGTGGTCCCAGAGACATGTACAGATACGTACAGCCTGGGAGAAAGTATCATTGAGAGCAGCTCTGGGGAGAAGGACTTGGAGGTCTGTGGATAAAATGCTGGACATGAGCTGGCAGTGTGTGCCTGCTGCACAGAAAGCCAACCATATCCTGGGTTGCAGCAAGAAGTGCAGTCAGCAGGTCAAAGGAGGTGACTCTCCCACTCCATGAGACCTGCTCTCACGAGACCTGACTACTGCATTCAGCTCTGGGGTCATCATCACAAGAAAGACCTGAGGAAGTCCTCCAGAGGAGAGCCACAATGATGATCATAGGGCTAGAGTACCTCTCCTATGAAGACAGGCTGAGAGAACTGGGGCTTCTTCAGTCTGGAGAAGAAAAGGCTCCAGGGAGAACTCAATGCAGCTTTCCAGTACTTAAGAGGAGATTATAAATAAGAGGCAGAGTGATTTTTTTTTTTTTAACACAGCCAGACAGTGATAAGACAAGAGGAAATGGTTTTAAACTAAAAGAAGAGATTTAGATTAGCTATTAGGAAGAAATTCTTTACTCAGAAGGCAGTGAGGCACTGGCACAGGTTGCCCAGAAAAACTGCGGATGGCCTACACCTGAAGTGTTCAAAGCCAGGCTGGACGGGGCCCTAAGCAACCTGCTCTAGTATGTGGCATCCCTGTCCATGGTAGGGGGGTTGGAACTAGACGATCTTTAAGGTACCTTCCAACTCAAGACATTCCATGTTTCTATAATATGATATTAGCTGTTCTGTGATAAAGCTGCACTAGAAGATCCAACTACCCTTAGCATAATTCTCCCACTAATATAAAACGCATAACATGATGCTAAAATTTAACTTAATAATTTTCATTGCAAAATATGTTCATAAATTAACATAAGGTAACAACATGACAATACAACACTGCCAACAACAGGATTCAGGCTGATGAATGTCAAACAATTCCTCCCTCCCACTGCTGGAAGTGTCCCTGTCTTCCTGGAAGGAAACTGCTCCGGGGAACAAGTTCCTATTTCATGGAAAATATAATTCTTACACTATGGTCTCTCCACAGTCCAAGAGAACACCTGTCTCATAAACACTATCCTTTAAAGGCTTGTAAGGATCAGACCATACAGAAATTGTCGATCAAAAGTTAAAAAAACATCAACTGGATTAGTCACATGCCATGAAATGAAAAAAAGCAATGTCACTCTTTCTGCTACAAAGCCAGTCTTTCTGCAGTGCGGCTTTATTGGAGACCATGCTGTTATCCACACGAAAAGATCTCAAATTAATTACTCTTCATAAAACTTTGATATAAAACAAATATTGTTATAGACAATCCAGTCAAAGTGAGGGGAGAAGGGGTTTAAACTCTGGAAAAGAATTACCTCTTCAGTACACTGCAACAGGTCAGTTCTCGATAGAGGTGAATGTTACGGGTCATGCAGAACAGTTTTTCATCCGAGTCAAAATAAGTAGGGAATTTGTTTCCTGCTATCTCAATCAACCTATTAAAAAAACAAACAAAACCAGAAGGCATAGCACAACCAAAAGAAAAACGTAGATTAATAATGCATCAAGTATTCATGAAGCAAACACAGTAAACTTCTGAACCATAAGCAGATACCAAGTAATACTAGAAAACTTTTAACCAGAAAAAGCATACTTTTATCAGTCAGACAAATAGTGAAAGTCAGAACAGTTAGGTTTTCTTCTCAGTGATGCTAAGTCAGTGGTACACAAAGGAAAGACAATGCGTCTGCACACAGAGAAAGAAACTGCAAAGTTTAGTTACTGAATGCAAAGTTCTTCAAGTTTTATACAAGAGGTTCCACTCAATGACCAAACATTCTCTTATTCTATTGTATCTAAATACTTATTTTCATTTAAGCAAAAGTACACCAAGTCAAACCATGTTCCCTTTCATCTTTATCTTGCAGTGAAATCATAAAGTGTCACTACAGAAATTTAACAGAAGATCCATTAGAAGATCCACCCAACACAGAACCAGGACTGCAAAGAACAGAGCCCAGTTCAACTGCAAGTACTTATGCAAGCAGTACATGTATGGAAAGTATGCCTGACAAAGTGGAAATCTTCTCCAAGCTAATCTCTCCTTAAAAACATGAACAAGGTCATTTGGATGGCAAACTGCTGCACTGAAACAGTTCCTGTTCTACCAGTTATCTCTTTGTAAAAAGGGTTTATAAAATCTTATGAAAATCTACTTTTTAGAACTTAGCAAAAAATGCAAAAACCAAACAACATTGTGTCAAAGTGACTGAGGCTCCAGCTGCCAGGCAACTACAACTGCACATCCATCTGTTCGGACACCACAGGTACAAATGGCATGACTTCATACAACAAAACAACTAGAGCATTTAAGTGGCTGCTTTACTGATGGAACTGAATGTGGGATTCTGTGATTAAATGTTCTCCATTACCTTATTAGCAAATTCATAAGCCTTCAAGACCTTGCATTACAATTGCTAAGCATACCACTATTTATTATCACAGTAGACAAAGGAGGCATATCAGATAACTGGTGATAAAACCAAAAGAAGTCAAAGGAAGTTCGATATTTATTATTTGTTGTCAAAATACTTTAAAATTCAGAAATACTTTAAGACTTGAAAAAATATCTCAGAGATGCAAAACTAAACAATTTTCAGTTAAATGATATTTTATACATAAAATCATTGAGGAAACTAAATGGTATACATTTTAGAAATACTGACTGCTCAAAAACTCCTAAGTCACTGTAAAGAAGTTCCACTCCTGTGATCACAAGGCAATTTTATCTAGGTCCTTATGGAGGTGATCCAAGAATTTAACTTTGAAACTCAACCTGCACACTGAAAATTTTTTATTTTTTAATAAAGTTTTATTTTTTAGTAACAGAAAATGCTTAATTGTTTGTACTTTAAGCAAACATATCCCACCATCTACAGCTTGAGAAGGGTGGCATCTAGTGGATTACACTTGTGAGCACAACTTACTGTTTTTATCTCAGTGCTTTTGATTTAGGTCCCTTTCATTAAAACACATAATGTTAAGGTTATTTTAGGGGAAAAAAAATAAAATCAGTTTTATTTGTTTTAACCATAGAAATATTAAGCTTGAGTGTTAATATACCTACTCAGAGCAATTTCATTTTGATAGACTGAATCTCATTCATTAAATACGTTATTTATTACATCCAAACTTGTCCTGCAGAACTTCGAGACAGAATTTTGTCTGCCCAGCTGCACCATTAATCATGCAGACTATTTGGGCAACACTGAGCTGCCATTCAATAGTCTGCATGAAATGAAATTTCACTGCACTTTCTAATGAACATGCACACGACAGAGAACATAAATATATGGAATGTCATAAAATGATACACAAAAATCTTGCCAAGATCGCAGCGCTACTCATAGAGCTCCACGCAGGTTCAGAGTTCTTTAATATCTAAATCCTGTTTGCCATGATGAGACCAAAAACTCCACAGAACATGTTTTCTGTAATCAGGGCAGAGGCCCATGGGCTAGATATTCCATTCTAAGCTTTGGTTCACAGAAATTTGTACCTTGTCTTTTTCACAAGCAGTAAGTATGACTAGCAAAAAAAGCCAACCTAACAAATTCTTTTCAGACTTTCTGAGTCTGAAAATATGGCCAGTCTGCTGAAATTGTGTTTATGTCCAATTGAGTAATATTATATAATATTTAACACATAAATATACTCATCCTTAGTAATAGTATTTTTATCACATTTCCTTTGTACAAAATATTCTATTTTCAGCAGTTTCATTTTCATGTCCACCTGGTTTCCTTTTCTTTAGCACTAACTTCTAAGCAAGAAGTCTTAATTTACTTACTAGGTCCTGCCCTTTTTTACTATTTATTTTTCAGGCACCTGAAATAAAGCCTAAGTGCATGTAAAGAGGAAGCACTATATTTTGCGGAGCCACTAGTTGAAGTTTATTTTACTTTGATATACTACACTTCAAACTTTTGTGAAGTTAACTTGACAAAAAACAGGGTTAGAAACCCAACCTTCTCATCCATAACTTCAAATGAATAAACAATGCAAATAAATTTGCTTCAGGCCATGGCGATAACTACTAAATCATATGAAATATAGAAATTGTTTCAAAGAAGCTTTTTCTGTCCATTTTTCTACACAAATAAGGATGTGACTACTGTACACTTCTTGTCCTCTCACAGACCCTCAAGAACTTTTGAACTTGCTCATTCCAACCAACAGGATCAATGGAATAGAAATTTCAAAAATACCAAATCCTCATTATTTAGAAAAGTTAGCAGTTAAGAAAAGTAAATTAGAGCTACCTTTAATGAAACACTGAAGTATTATTTCAACAGCTAATTACTCAGTCAGCATGGGAAGAGTGGCAACCAACACTTGCATACATCTGTTCTCTCCAGCCTATATGCCATAGAGCCTCTCCTGCCCTTTCAGCAGTCAGAGCACACCGTAAGCCCACAGCTGAGCAGCTTCAGTCGCAGGGGAGAAGCAGGACATATCAGAAGAATCAGAGATGTTAGAGAAGTAAGGTAACATGGTACTGTATGGCTGCCAAGGATATAGGAGAAATGCAAGGTTACTGCAGAAGGAAACCAGACGTGCAGGACACAGAGCCCCACTCAACAGAAATATGAAAGAAATCTGAAGGAAAACTGGCTATGTCAGTCCCACTGTTCACCAAAAAGCCTCCCTTTCCTTTGCAGTCAAAATGCTGAGCCCTTACATCCTCAAAATCTTCCTGTTAACTCCACAAAGTAAACTGCAAAGGACTCATAAGACCATTTATAAATTAAAGAGCATGCCACCCACCTTGCCATACCAGAACTGGAATCTGCAACATCATACAAATTAGGAAGATGAGCAAACCATTCTATTAAATTAACTTCATCATCAGTGGAATAATTGCATATACCAGAGAAGTGTTTAATAACTACCACAAGTATATAACAATGCATAATTATTGCTCAGAAAATAATTGAAGGTTCCAAGATAAAAGGTGCTAAGACGTTACTTTAGAACTTTGCATCTTACCTTTCAGCACTGAATGCAGATTCTGTGTCAATGTATACAACAGACCCATCTAGTCCTCCCATGGTTACAGGCAGTGTAGCCAGAACACTGAGCATAATACAAAATTGAGTTTTGCCACAACCTGGTGGGCTAGTTATCTGGAAGAAAAAAGATTAGTAACATAACATCCATTTTATATAATTCTACTTTTATCTAAGACCCATAAGACCATGCTCAAATTTTACTCCTTCTGTTACCAAAGGAGATGGCCACGATATGATAGAACACAACGCACAAAGAGCAACTTCCAGTTACTCTTGAATTTGTGCCTTGCAGTCAGACTCATCTACTGAAGAATGCTTTTCAGACACAGTATTATGCTTGCACTTTATTTCTTTGACATCATTATTATCTTTCAAATCTGAGGCCCTCTATTCTCCCCCTCACTCATAAGACCTTCCTGGGAGACACCTAGTTCTCTTCCATCTCTGTCTCTGAGCTACCTTCTAAAATAGAGAAGAATTAGAAAATTCACAGTTGACATTCACAAGTCACCAATGGCCTTTAGAGCTGAAAACAAAGTTCAGAGCTAATGAGCTCACAAATGTAAATGATCACTTGGGAATCATCACTACTTTGGTTAAACCAGGTCTCCCTTGGTAATCACATGGATAACTGCTTAATTTTATCTGCCCCAGACACTGTAGTCTGCTATGCAGTATGGGTTTTTTTCATGGGTGTTAACTGCCTATTACCGTATTTCAACACCAACACCGTTCAGTGATCCAGAGCAGCTCGCCAATTCTAAGCTTTCACCTGTGCTCACCAAAAGCCCCCTGTGGTTAAAGGAAGAGTCAAAGAGAGCACACTCAATTTGCATGAAAAGGTTCCAGTACGATTTTGATTGAAGTTTAAAACCGCACGGATGCAAAGAACACATTGTTTGATGAGATCACCAGTTTCTGAGAGCAGTACTTTGCCACTAGAGATGGCAGCCTGCTGGTTTTTATCCACTGCGGATTTTGCAAAGATTGCAAATGAATGCTGGGCTCTGTGTTCAGATAATCCTAAGTTCATTACTACTACAGTGAGTCTTCAAATACAATGTCACATTGTCAGTGCTTCTGAGAAGGGAGATGATGAAATCTTAAATACTAAGAGGGCTGAACAGCTCATACAAAGTCTGAGTGACTTTAAGCACTCTAAGCAGTAATGGGTTCATTCTGATTCTAGGAGATAAAAGTAAGCCTCCTCAGGGAAATTCAACTTCAAAATGAAGCATACCTCCTCAAAACACCTAGTAGGGTCAAAAAGAAACCTTAAAACAGACGGACACTCAAAATCAAACTGATTTGTGAGACTACACACAAACAATAGTTTGGTTTTAAGCATAAACACACTTTGACCACAAGGTATTACAGTATGGCTATGGTTTTGTTTTAAGCAGCAGGAGCTGAAGCACAGAAAATTTACAGGGAAACACTGAAAGACCATAGTAGCTACAGTTAACAGTTGGTTAAAATCCCTTTAATCACCTTTCTCCTTAAACAGGGCTTGAAAGCCAAGCCATATCAGTCCATCTACTTGAAGCTTTGATGCAAGGGAAGCATTAGATGATTTCTGTTTAGAAGCACACACTGCATTAAGTGAATTAGAGATCAGCAATCAGTCATATTTATGCAATTTTCTGTCCTTCAGTCAGTGTACTTAAATTACAAAGAAGACTTGAAATGAATAAGGGGAGGGCATCAATTCATTTGTCAAATTAAAATGGTTAGATAATTGTGAGGACACCCTATAAAACTTTTATAGTTTCAGCCTTGCCTGGGAGGTGCACTGGAATCAACATTCATGTCAGTGGCTGATGCAGGAACTAATTCAGCAGAGTTGCTATAAAAATGTTTGAGGATATGAGCATCATATCAGAGAAAGAGAGGGAACCTTGCAGTACAAGCTAGTACAAGGAAGCAAGCCAATGGCACATGGGAGCATTTGTATTCCCAAAGACAATACTTCATCTTTTACCATCATTCTTTTAAAGGGCATTAAAATGGACTTTTAAACAACTCACAGTGAACTGTTTTTAAAACTGCCACATTTTATTGTAGTTACCACAGGTTCAGCAAGTGTTTTTGAACAGTACCTTAGCTAAAATTCCTCTAATATAATTTAAATTGAATGTCTGCAAATAGTTTGGTTTGTTTTACTCTAAACTTGCTCTGAAAATCACCCATAAAGAAATGCGAAGACTACAACAGTTTTTAATTTATCTCTGCCTAATAAAATACACTTTTATTTTTCAATAAGCTAAATATTATTTTCTCTGGCACACCTGGAGGGTTTGGATGAAGTCACAAGGAGCTAATTCTTCTTCAGCTACCAGGAGATTAAATTCTTCAATATTTGCAAAGTAATTACTTTAATTTTTCCTCATATGAGTTGGCCTAAAGCTCCGACATTTGACCACAGAATTTCAGCTATGATTTAATTTCCTACTTAAAACCTAATAGTGGTTTGGAAAAAAATGGTTCTAGACAGTGTAATACAAATCAAATCCCTCTGGCACTCAAAGAGCAAGCAACTTTGGCTATATAAGATACCACCACAAGTCTTAATGCTATGGCTCATGTATTCAAATTCCAAGTTTCCAGCCGCCCACCATTACTGCTGAGTAAAACAACAGGAAGACAATGATTTAGCCACGCCAGTCAGGAAGTAAATGCTGCACCAGCATACTTTTGAAGAGAACTTCTCTCAGACTTAAAGTACCTGTCAAAAACTAAAATACCAAAAGACAGTGTTCATCAGCTATGCTCCAGTGAATTGCAAAAGAGCAAATCAAAACTACTAAATTCCAAAATCACTTGAATAAAAAAAAAAAGACCTGAAAATATTCACAAGCTGCAGTACAGCACAATAGCAGTAGCTGCACAGCATCAAAGCAGCAGCAGACACTTGATAGTTTTCTACTAAAATTTCATCTAACAATCACAATGAGCACTTACAGTGCTGCCAGTCTTTTAAACTTCATCTCATGACTCTTACAAAAATGCTTTTAAAAACTTCCAGAACCAAGCTTTAAATAAGAAAACCAGTTTCTGCATAGTCAGTTATACTTGCTGAGAAACCCCTAATATGTGCCCTAATCACTTTCCACATTTAATACCTAGAAGGCAAATTTAAAGCAATACACACTTTTTTAGACACCTCTAATCTCTTGATTGTTCTTCTAATTCCTGGAGACTACCTAGTTCTCTCTGTATTTTTGACTAAATAGTCATTATGTATCAGTATTGTCAACCAAGCCCAAGGCACAGGTGCAAGGATGCAGTGCTGGCAGCTCTTCTATAGACATCCACATTGCTGTCTCTCAGTGAGATCCCCCACTGAACAGAACTGCACCAGGAAGGTCTTCTCATTTTTAACCAAAATGGGTTAGAGTACAAAACACTTAACATTCAAAAGCTTCTTTTCAGAAAAAAAAAACTTAAAGAATGCAATACCTTTACTGGTGCAGTGCTTTTCATTTACAATCAGATGAAAGTCTAGCCTAACTTTGAACATAGTAATTCCCCACAACTAACTTTAAATATGATACATAAGGAGTATGGCCATTCTTAAAATAGCAGTTAGAAAGTTTCCCATATTTTCTCATATCTAGAGATAAATATTTTAAGGAAACACTGAGGGGAAAATATTGAGTATTGCAATAATCCACCAGGCCACAAAGTAGTACAAAATACACAGTTCTGAAAAATAAAGCATTTGCATTAACTTTACATAGAGTAAAAAAATGAAAAACAAACAAACAAACAAAAAAACATAAAACCCACACCAACACAAAACCTAGAAGCCAAAGATTAGCTAAACTGCCCTAAAATTCCCAGCATGTCAACCACTAAATTCTGTTAGTGCTCTGGAGCCATTATACCTGGTCTTCAGGCAAGCAGTGTCGGATAGACTGCACTGATTACTGAATGATAGCTCCACTTAGGATTAAGAACGAAGACAAACATTCATGGCACTGTTATCAGCAGCCTTGTAATTTAACTGTATGGTTTAATGGACCCAAAATCACATCAACTTGGGTTTTAGGCAGAAAAAAAAATTCCATACTCAATGTTCGAAATATTTGGGCACCACTTGTAAGCCAGGCACAGGATCAAGGACAAGTCATCCTATCACAGAAGAGACACATCTCTATCTTACTTCTTTCTCCTACTTGCACAGCATTGGCTCTGCATTTCAACTAAAGAAGCACAATTCAGATGTTTAAGCATGTATAAACATGTGAACAGCTATTCCCTGCCTCCAGCGCGGAAAAGTTAGTGAACCACATGAAAATCCTGGAAAAATCAAATCCTAGTTCAAAGTGAGCATCATTTCTTTTCAAACGTGGGCTGTGCTATTTCATCAGTTGACCAGATGAACAATAATGCATGAGAAAAGACATCGAAGTACACCTAGTGCAATTACTACTTTGCTGATAAAAATATTTTTAGGAGCCAAAAACTCATCTCTTCCTGAAGGCACTATTCTCAACAGCAGCATAGTTATAATCTCAGGACTATGCATACCCCACTACTATATATAGGAACTGCTCTTTCTTTTTCAATTAAACAGAATTTAGCAAGCTGTTTGTCCCAGAATTTAAAGACTTGCAGTACTGGCCTTAAGGTCTTCCAATCCTAATTTCTTATAGTACATTGGCAACAAAGTTAGGCCTAGATATGTTTTCCTGCCAGATCAATGTAAGTTCATGGATGTGTTCTTAAACATTTTACAATGACCCAAATGGTGTATATTCCTGTACATCATATACAAGAGACTCAGAATCTTTAAGAACTAATATCCCCCCATTACATAAGAATTTACTAGAGCAGAAACTGTTTAGTTTAAACTCAGTGTTGCTTAAATGCTAATGTATGTTTTAAGTCACTATCAGATTTCACAAGTAATTTCTACTTGAGAACAAAATCAATCTATCTTGATTATAGGGTGTGGAAAAAATGTATTTTCTTCATAGTAAGATTTTCATAACTTCCCACTTTGATTGCTCTACACAGAAAAGCACTTGGTAAGCAGTGGTAAAGTGTTCAAGGGAAAAATTGTTTCAACCTGTTTATATTCAGAGCATGACTCACACAATATATAGGTCTACTAATTTCAAGTGCACAGCTGAATTCAGAACTTTAAGATGGCAAGTATGGTCACATTGCATAAAAACAGTGTCCATCTAGCTCTGATTTTGTCTCCAACAAGAACTTATAACAAATAGCTAGGGGAATAACATAGGAATAGGTCACACATATATTGATACTCCCTCCAAGATATGTTTCTCTAACTCCATTTGTAAGTCAGCCAATTCTGAAGCAAGATACTGCATCTTTGTATTTTTAAATACTCAGTGACTCCTATGAGCACCTACACACATCTTGCCTTTCCAGATTATAGAAACTGTACATGTTATTATCACTTTCTGTGAGGCCATAAAGAGATCCAGATACTAGAATAAATGGCCCCTGGTTCTTAAAATAAAATTTAAAGAAAAAAAGTAGCATTATCCAAAGTCCAGAGAGTGAGAGAGTTATAGACGGAGAGATACACAATCTGTTGTGTTGCAATCTATGTGCATATAATACAGACCTTAATGACAGCCTTTTTTAAAAATAATGCATTATGTATTTATTGCATAAATTACTTACATTTATATATAAAAGCTCTGTAAATTCATTCTCATGCCTATACACTTTACACTTTTGTGCTAATTGCTTATTCTACCTTCATAAAACCAATGACTTACTAAAGTCAGTCAGTATTAAAAGGGCAGATTTCTGATTCAACACTGTCCGCTGAGCATGAAACTGCAACTTTGCCACTGCAAAATCCAGCCAACAATTCTCTAAAACTTTCTGTGAAAATTTTCACTTTTTTAAAGGGTGAAGGATCACAGTACATTTTAGCTTCTTTATCCTCTTACCTACCATACAAGGAACATCACCACAAAAAAAATGGGCAGCCTCTACCAATTATAAAAAGAACTTCTCATACAAAAATATTTGTGTATTTTGTGTTTAAAGCACGTGACACGAGACAGTCCAATCTATCTGTGACTTTTGACTTCTAGGTGGAATGTTTACTATATGTTATTTCAGTTGAACAAGTTACCTCTGTGAGGGATCCACAAGGCACGCCACCATGCAGGACTCTATCCAAACTATGCAGTGTGGTGGATAAAAAGGCCGAAGAGGGATTGACAGACTTGCTTAGTTTCATTTCATAAGCCTACAAAAGGAGGGGGGAGAAAAGGCAAAAGAAAACAAACAAATTAGAGGATGCCTTTTTACTAATGGAAGTTGGAAATTTGTATTTGCTTTCATTAACCTGGTATGACTTCACACTTGCTAATGAGCAAAGTACTCCTATCTTCAGCTATAGTCTGCTTAGTTCATCATACTTACATCCCTTCTATAGCTCACAGAGTCAATTTAAAAGTCTTTTTTATTTCCAGCAATTGGATCTTGCTCAGCTTTTAATTCTGCTAGATTCTAGAAGATCTCTAACATAATTAGCTTTTTCTATCCAGGTTATAATACAACCAAGTCAACCCTAAACTAATTTTCTCTCTGATGAGCTCAGTAGTCCTTACTCTGTACTTCATACTGCAAGGTAAGTTTTCCAGAAATTAGAATTTTATTGTGTATTTTGGCATACTGTCAAATCTGGACCGTATCTTCCTCTTATTTATACCTCCTGTCATCTAATTCATTTAGGTAGGGTTTTTTACTCCAAAATATTGCCAGGTCTTCTTGCTACATCATCATAATGTTACACCACTCACTCTGACCTGAAGGCCATTTGAAATCCTGTGTTTGCAAAGATTCAACCCACAACCCCTAAAAGCAGTTCACATCTTCTGCTTCTGGAAGTACAGCTCTGTATTGTATGCACTCCTACAGCTGGTTGTCCATCAGCTGGCTCTGTATTAATGGATCTTGACAACTGCTGTCTGATAAACCTCAGTATCTGGCAGACTTCTCAGCAAAGAAATTAGAATGAATAGTGATGTGTGGATGCCAGGCAAAAGCAAATGCTAGAACTCTACTTAAAACTTCCACCTGTCCCCAATTTTTTGATTATTAACAGTTAATGATGAAAAACTAGTATTTAGATAGCTTTAAATTGATTCAGTACAAGTCATATTAATTCTGCATATCATTAACTTTAATGCAGTATGTTCATGAATTAAAAGTTTCACAGAATTACTGCTGTAATTACTGTGCCTTTACAGACAATAAACTTTGACATGGCTTATTTTCTTCAGTAAAAAAAGGATGCTGCATTGACCCAGGCCAGAACTGTCTGTATCCTCTCTATTCTAAAAGACACCAGTTTGACATCTTTTCACAAGAAATCGAAGAAAAGAAAACCCAGCCACTGCATTGCAGATAACGTGTTTCCTTCTTGCACTTTCCCCATTTAGGCTACCTGTAGCCTAAGGCACAGTACAGCTTATTGGGAAAAATCCTCAAGAAATTATTTTCAGGATCACTTCACTTCTTGGCACCACTTTTATATCTAAAACCAATTTATACAAATTCTTACTCTTTGTATTGACATTTTTTATTTATTTAGTTGCAGAATCCAAACTAGAAGCAATTTTTACATGCTGGATTGCAAGAGAGGATAACATATTTCCCTACAGCAAACAGAACAGATGTTGCAAGTCTGAACAATCTCTTGAGGCTATAATACCTAATAAATGTAACTGCATCAAACTAAAGTGTGTCAGAGATCTAAATTTAAAAATATTATTTTCATTGTGCAATATAACTGAGACACCCCAAGCCTCCTAGCTGAAAAGATGAGAGACATTGTTCAGTTTTTTCCCAGATATTGTATCAAAAACAGTATCAAATCAAGCATACTTACTGTTTGCATTTTGGGAGCACAAGCTCTGCTGACTTTACAAAGAAGCTTCTGCACCTCATAGTAGCTCTGTCCTGTCACTTTCATTAGCTCCAAGAGGGAAAGACATAAAAAGTCCTGAAAGATGATAGAAAGGTTCAGAGAGCTCAACCTAGAAATCGAGGCTGGGGACTAAACTGATGCAATCTGTGAACAAGTAGCATACATTCCACAGGTTTACCAACACTGTCACATTATACATACACTATTATGCTGTACCTCTCCTACCTGTTTCTCATACAGTATATTAAAAGAAATTGTATTCATATTTTAAAGGACATGGAGTTAAAGGACCAACCATTCGAAATCTGAGTGATGGAATTGCAACAAGATAACACCTTTTTGCCCACCTGAAAAACATTAAAAACACAATAACTCTTCCAAATCCCAGTGCTAGGGAGAGATCCTGTATTTATGATGCATACTACTGAAATGCATAGGGCCTCTTGGCTCATGGACAGCTTGTTGTGCACCAGGATTCCCAGGTCCTTCTCCACAGACCTGCTTCCACAGCTTCCCTACCTCTACGGCAGTATTAAGTACATAAAAGTTTAAATGTTTTAGTTAGCCATCTATCATTTTAAAGTTCTGTTTTTACAAGGCAGCAGGCCACATGGCATCTGAAATGGCCCCTACCTTATAGAAAGTAAAGCTCCCTGTTTAAACTACAAAAAAGTGAACACAACATGCATTAAAACAATACAAACACACACAAAAAACTTACCACTAAACCTAAAAACCACCTCAAAAAGAACACCCCCCATAAACAAAATAACCCTTTCACCTGACAGGTAGTGATCTGACAGCGATTCAGCCTTTCACACAGCTCCTGAGACAACTGTGCTCTTCTTAGTTTCTTGGCAGCCATGCTCCTCAACCTACAGGGCCAACAAAAAACATTTGTTTGCAAGATGATTTGAATATGACTGTGCAATTGCACTCACTCCTTGCTAAAGAACAGGAAAGCATGTACACGTGCGTGTGTGTGTGTGTATATTATGATATAATGTGATACAGATTTGCAATGTAAGTCTGTGTCACATTGTATTACCAATCTGAGAGTAGTTTTGTTAAATTACCTCTCCCCTCATATTTGAGCATGTATGAGATCCTACCAGTAAGAACGAAGAGTCATTAATGTTTATAGGGCAGATGTTTCTAGGGTGTAGGAAAGCTGGAAATTACTAGTGAGCTGAACAAGAACTCCTCATGTTCTACTCTACAGGAAAGAAGTAAGTTATCTTTGGATGCCTGAACAAGAATTGTAGAGCAATCACAGTAAGCATTTAGCGTAGAACATACACTGCTAGAACACACACTCAGTTCTGGAGTCCCAGGATTGACGACAGATGTTGAAAGAAAAGAAAGGAGATAACCAGAAAGCCTGAAAGGCTGGAAACATACTTTATTTAGCATGTGATCAAACTAGTCAAACCCAGCTCAGGGTTCCACATACAGTTTACAAAAGACACTTAATAAAGAATTCTTTAATTTAGCCAATAAGATAAAAGAAACCAGAGGCTGAAGCTGAGCATATGAAGATAACTGTAACATTATTTATTCTAAAAGTGAACAAAGATACCATTGTACCAACCCAGCAACAACTGTGGTATACTGTGACTGACACTTAAGCAAACTGCATTTCTGAGATTCCTGCCTAAAGACTACCTGATTATGTCAGACAAGGCTTAAGACTATTTTATGGAGCAGGTAAGGCCCCAGTGCAGCTATGGAGCCTCAGCCAGGCCCATTGTCCCTCCTTCCCTCCTTCCATTCTACTGAACAAAACCCCACGGGATGGTGCTCAAGCCCAGAAAGCAGACCTACATATGTGCTCCAGCACATTCCTAGGATTCATTTTCACAGACACTGAGGCAAAAAGAAGGTTTTTATAACGCAGTAAGGGCAAAAATTGCAAATATTTGCAATGACGCAAAACTACTACAACTCTGCAGATGCACAGGCCTCCACGTCCTCTCAAGACGGAAACTGTACTGCCCCCTCTACGAAAAACGCTCTTTAAACAGGAGGAAACCCAGAACCCTTGGCGCTCCCCCCGCCGCCCTGCCTAGCGGGCTGCGGCGACACGCGGCGACACGCGGCGACACGCAGACCCACACGCACGCACGCACCGACCCGCCGGGCGCAGCGCGCGGCCCCCGCGCCCCTCAGCACGGTTTCAAAGGCGGCCCGCGGCGGGCGCGAGGCGGCCGGGCCCGCGCTCGCGATTGGCCGCGCTCCCGCCAATGGCCGCGCGGCGCTGAGGGCCGGCGGGCCGCGGGGCATGCCGGGAGCGGTAGTTCCGGCGGAGGGGGCGGGAGCGCCCCTCTCATGGCGGCGGCGTGGTGGTGCTGAGCGCCTCCTCCGGGGTGGCGGCCGTGCAAGGCCCTGCCATGCTGTACGCTAGAAATTCGTGCGGTCCTCCGCACAGAAAGCGCCTACCAACCCCAGAAGTCTCCCGCGTGGAGAGCGCCGCGTGTGTGTTTAGTGGCTTAGTAAAGAATATTGGATTGGTGGTTCTTGTCATCAGAGTGAGGGCTCACAGACATCCGATCCTCTGCCCGCTGTGGGAGAAATGCCTTCGGCGCTGAAGAAACTTGCACTCTAGTGTGAATCACAGAATCCGAATGAATTATGCTGAGAAAGACCCCTTGAGATCATGGAGCCCAGCCTATGACTGAACAATGCCGTGTCAGCTATCCTATGGCACTGAGTGCAAGGCCCAGTCTCTCCTTAAACACCTCCCGGCGTGCCCCATGCCAATGTCTAACCACCCTGTCAGTGAGGAAGTTCCTGCTGATGCCCACCCTAAACCTCCCCTGGTGCAGCCTTGAGGCCACGTCCTCTCCTGTCACTGCCTGGCACAAGAGGCCAGCCCTCTCTTCCATGGTCCTGCCAGCCACACTATTCCTGATACACGGAATTGCTGAATGGGACAGGTAGAAACAGTAATAAAACATGACTGACATGAATGTCTATGGGGTGAGTCCAACTCAATACGAGAAAGTATTGAAGTCAGTACTGTGTACATATGTTATCTGCATAGTCTTTACAGTTCTCCAAATTCTAACTGAAGAAAAAAAAATGGGCCAGTGTTATCGTAGACATCTACTGAGAGGCTGTGCATGGGGAACTGCATGGCCCACATTGTGTCTGTTCTGAAAAAGAAATGCCACAGCAAAGCTGTGAAA
Source organism: Xenops minutus (assembly GCA_035221455.1). Classification (NCBI taxonomy): domain Eukaryota; kingdom Metazoa; phylum Chordata; class Aves; order Passeriformes; family Furnariidae; genus Xenops; species Xenops minutus. The sequence goes on from JAWWEE010000158.1 coordinate 29,819,437, forward strand.
TACAGAACATTTCAGCCACTTTTCCAAACGAGTGAACAGGAGAAACAGGAAGAATCTACCATGAAATGCCCAAAAACTGTAGTGTCAAAAAGGGTCAGCAGAATTAGTGTTTCTTTCATACCCTGAAGGGAGCTTTCATACCCAAAGAAATCCAGAAGATTTAAGAAGATGGACAGATTTAAGAAGCAGCCCATACAAAAGTTACTTAGAGCTTTAGTGAAGAGGCAGCTGAACAGTGAGAGATGGCATGGAGGAAGAGCTCCTCCTAGTGTAATTGACCTTTAAAAGCTGACTTGAAAAATATAAGTCACAACTGAGAAAAGCTGTTTAAGGAAAGGGAAAGGAAGTCTGTTGCTGAGGTTTAGTTTCATTGTAAACAGGAGGACATGGCCATAGTATAACTCTCATCATGCACTACTTGTGGACTATTTTCTTCTGGGTACAGGAGTAGTAGGAGCCCTGCCTTCCCACCAGAGGTGCAAGAAAAAGGAGCACTGCCTTGATGACTTTTTTTTCCCTCCTACAAATGCATCAGGGCTTTCTATTCACCTCCAGGTCAACAGGCCTCCTTTCCACTTTCTACAAAAGCAAAATACCTGTATTAAACCAGAGAACTGTTGAGTAAGGAAAGCAAATCGTAGCAGCCAAATAGTTTAGAACATTTGTGAACAAAATCAATATACCCTGGTACCTCTCCTTCAAGCTCTTTGAATCTCATTTCTCAGTGGTGTCGTGACTGTTCCACTCTCTGCTTCTCAGATCTGCAGATACACTTTTAAACTTACTGGCAAATAGTCGTGCATCACCTTCTCTGTGTAACTTGGGAAAGATAATATTCAGAGGAGAATCAGAGATGTGTTCATATACACAGCAATGTGGCAGGCAGCTCCACAGCTTCCATATGTTTGACTAGGATTGTATTCACTAAGGAATCAGGGCCCTCTGCCAACTGATCTGCTCTGTGGCCTTGGTCAAGCCCTTTCACAATAGGGTGTCTGTTTTCCTTCTCAGTTTTGGTTTTACCTATTTAGTCTGCAGAGTAAACAGTGCCTGCCCAATAGACTTACGTGTCAGGTGTGATACAGCAGAGAACTGCTCTAGTCTAAGCCTTTTGCTGCCTCTGGAACCTATTAAAAAGAAGGGATTAATAAAGCTAAAATATGATTACTTTAGAAGAACTGAGCTCCACCACATTAGTTTGAGAAGGTCATTTAAACTGGCAACATTGGAGAAAGACTTAGAGAAAGGCAAAGCATAACAGCAACAAGCAGCTAAGTCTTATTGAAGCAGAGTGATACAACATCAAGCACACCAATTAAAATAAAAAAGGGAATGGTGATTAGCTTTCTAAGGGGCAAGCAGAAAGGGACAAAGTCTGATTTGAAGGGCACATGATGAAATACTTATCAGTTCTTACCCAAATAAATACTCAGCAGTTAGGAATTCTGCGAGTCACTATAACTGAAAAGATAATGGCAAAATTTTTGCTTTCTGGAACAGAATCCACAGAAAAGTTTCTTCCTCAAACCCAAGACACCCTTTTGTGAGCATTTTCAGATAATAGTTTGCATTCTGAAACATTTCAGGTGATTCACATAATTACTAACACAGTATCAGCTCACTGATACTGACTACAATCCTCAGGTTTATTACTATTTTCTAACTATCGATTCTTGCCTTAACATTAGCAATGTTCCCCTACCCTTGTAAAGTGTCTCCCGAAAACAGCTTACTCTAAGAGAATATAGATGAGAGTATAACAATTCTGACTTACAGGGGTAATCCAGATATTCAGAGCAATTCCCCACCTTATGCTTGCTGACTGATGTCTAATTAGTCTAATATATTCTTGTTCCTGAGGGTTATCTACTTGATGCCTACTACATTCTTTAGTAGAAAAAAATCACATATGAGCTCCTGAGACTGGAAAACAGTTTCAGACTAGCTCATGCTTTGCTGGCATTAAGGTTCCAGGAGGTTCCTCAATAACAATACTCAAAGGAATCTCCAATGAAGTACACTCTCCATTGCTGTCTCCCCAGAGGCGCTGGAGATTTACTTCCAACCCTTTGAGTTCCCCCACCTCAAAAAAAATAAATTGAAAGGATCTCATAAGGAGGCTTGCACTCTGGTTAAAAATGCTTTATATTCCATGCTGTCCATTCCAGCACAGCTTTGGCAAAGCTACTCCAACTTGAGATTTTGCCAGCCATATCTGCTCCAGGGATGGGATGGAGGGAAAGGAAACCATCTTTCAGTTATGTCTACAAGCTCTTCAGCACAACCTTGATGTTATCATCACCTATAATAAACAAATTAAGAACAACAGACCCGTGAAAAAGTAGCCCATCTTTTCATTCTGTCTTATTCTCCCCCTCACCCAGTCTTCTGAACAGTCCGTGGACAAGATAAATGTTTCTTCCTAGGCAATCAACCTTTTTCCTCCTGCTCAGGAAGTATTAAACTGAATTATAATGAATCCTCTTCAGGTATTAGTGAGGACCTGTCTGACCACACACCTTTACACCCAGAAAAAAGAATACTTCTTTTCTCAGGACAGGCAGAAGGCATTTCTCTGTTTCTGCCTCTTTACACATCCTGTTCTGAATCCAGAATTATTCATCACCCTCAAAACTATTTCAGAAATATTCGGCAGCAATGTACAGATTTTTTGAAAGGGAGCATCTGTACCTCCTACCCTTTTTACAGAAAAGCAGACTAGCCACATTCACTGCTGTTGCTGTTGCTGTTGCGCATTATAGCTCGGAAAAATTCGGTGCATTTGCTTTCGTCCCAAACTACAACAAATGAAATGAGAGACTTCAGGGATTATTCCCCTTTTAGCCTGTACTCATCTAAGAAGATTACCATCCAAGATCAACTTCCTACTTCATTTAGCTTTTTCTGGTTAAAGGGACAGCAGGAGTCATTCAAGTCTTTGGGCTTTTTATATTTCCCTGTTAAGCTTCTGTTAGATGAGAAAGCCATGAACTGGTACAGGAGCAGCCTAATAATTTCTGTGGAGCTGTTGTTACCATTGTTTCACTGGTGCCTTACCAGCACCCCTTTTTTTTGCTCCCTTGTCTTGAGTTTCTGTTGACTGAGGTAGCTGCAGTTGTCCCAGTAGTGTCCCAGTAGGCCCTGTCACTCTTGACACAGAATTTCCTGCAGCTTTCCCTGTGATGCTGAGGTAGACCAAGAAACAACAAATGTCACAGCAGTAGGCCTTCAGGAGCATTCCACAAAGCAGATCATATCTGACTGAGATAATCCTTAGTTTCCCCACTGCAGCTTTTTGTTTGTGAGGCATGGAAAAACTGCAACATACCTTATTTATTACTCAGAAACTGGAGCTATGTTTAGACTGTTGTCCTATGAAGCAGATTTGTTTCACTGTGACCAGCTATGGAAGCAAACAGTTCAGTGATCCTCCTTTGATCAGCCCAGTTCTCTGGGGACATGCACATCCAGCATGTTACCCTGTGATCCTTCACAGTGGCCAGCCTCTACTGAGAAGCTGCAGTAAGACTAGAAAAATGCAAGCACCTCACAGCAACTAGTAGTGAAAGTGCACTGTGCACCCCTTGTCATCACGCTTGGAGTCAGACACTATGAAATTAGCACTGATGGTGGCTGGTTTTAGCAGTTAGGGCAGGACATCTGTTGCTTTCAGGTGCAGCCCTCGCTCCATCTGCAGAATTCTTTAGTGGAGAAAAGAGACAAGAAGAACCAGTGAACTTTCACAGAATCACAGAATATGCTGAGTTAGAAGGGACCCACAAGGATCATTGAGTCCAACCCTTAGTGCTGCACAGGAGCAGTCCCAAGAGTCACACCACGTATCCAAATGTTTCTTGAACTCTGTCAGGCTTGGTGCTGTGACCACTTTCCTGGGGAGCCTGTTCCAGTGCCCAACCACCCTCTGAGTGAAGAACCTCCTTCTAATATCCAACCTAAACCCTCCCTGACACAACTTTGGGCCATTCCCTCAGGTTCTGTCACTGGTCACCATAGAGAAGACATCAGTGCCTGCCCCTCCTCTTTCCCTCACAAGGAAGTTTTAGACTGCAGTGAGGTCTCCCCTCAGTCTCCTCTTCTCCAGGATGAACACACCAAGCACCCTCAGCCACTCCTCAAACGCTTCCCCTCAAGGCCCTTCACCATCTTCATTGCCCTCCTTTGGACACTCTCTAATGGTTTAATGTCTTTCCTATATTGCAGTGCCCCAAACTGCACACAATATTCCAGGTGAGGCCACCCCAGTGCAGAGCAGAGCAGGACAATCCCCTCCCTCGACTGGCTGGCAATGATTTGCCACGGTTGGCCCTCCTGGCTTGCCAGGGCACTGCTGACTCATATTCAACTTGCCATCCACCAGGACCCCCAGGTCCCTTTCCTGGCACTACTTTCCAGCCTCTCATTCCCCAGTCTGTACAAACATCCAGGGCTGCCCCATTCCAGGTGCAGAATGTGGCACTTTCGCTTGTTGAACTTCTTTTGGTTGGTGATTACCCAGCCCTGTAATTTATTGAGGTCTCTCTGCAGGGCCTCCCTGCTTTCAAGGGAGTCAGCAGCTCCTCGCAGTTTTGTGTCACCTGCAAACTTGCCAAGTATCCCTTCCAGTCCTGTGTCCAAGTCATTTATGAAGATGTTACAGAGCACAGGGCCCAAGATGGAGCCTGTGGAACCCATTAATGACAGGCCACCAGTCTGATGTGACCCCCCTTCCCTGTTACCCTCTGTGCTCGACCCATGAGCCAACTGCTCATCCACCACATGCTGTGATTATCCAGCTTTGCTGGACATTTTGTGCAGCAGGATATTGTGAGAGACAGTACTGAAAGCTTTACTGAAATCCAAAAAGATTACATCAGCTGGCTTCCCTTGATCAGCTAGGTGGGTTACCTTGTCATAAGACCTTACTGAGTTGAGCTTTTTTGCTTGGACAACACCAACAGGGAAGGGTAGATCCCAGAAAGTCATCTCTGTGCAGTTTCCAGAAATGTGGGAAAAGGATTCTTCACTTTGTGATGTTACAGATTAATTGCCCTGATAACCCAGCAGCTGAACTGAGCCCAGTAGCTCTTATTTCAAACAACAAACACACAAACCAGCAAGCAAACAAAGCCTGGAACATTTCAGTCCTTTAATTGTTTCAGTCTACGGCCTTTGGCTCTTGCATGCTTTTCATTCTACTAATTTTTGAAGCAATAAATGAGATCCCTATGGCTGGGACTACAAAGGAAACTGCTCCAGACATCCTCCTCATCCTCCCCAGAAGATGTTTCTAAACTGTTTCCAGAGGTAGCCAAGTGGCCTGGTAGACAGAAGAAACCACCAAATGTGGGCAGAGGAAGCAGGGGAAGGTCTCCAACAGTGTTGGTGCCTTAAAGTTTTCTACTTGCCCCTGAGAGAACGAGACATCTTTATGCCTTGCAATTGAATGTTACTCTCACACACCACCTACAAGGAACTCAGTAGTCTCAAACAAGATGAAACCATAGACCCAGTGTCATGTGTCTTAGCAGTGTTGGCAAACAGATGGAAGAGATCTCTTAGTGGATAATTATAGAAGAATTTAACCACAGAGGAAAGAAGAGATCAAGTTAATTCTGTGGTGATTATTATTTACCTTGAAGCATGGTGCTTGTTATCCATTTTACTAGGCTGATCACACAGCATAATATATTCAAATATCACCCCAAGACTGCACTACCGCAAACTCAATTACTGTAGAGAATATTCAGGCAAGCGTGTTTGTCACTCACTGTTTGGGCATGATGCCATAGCTATGATCACATTATCCTTACTCTGTGTTGACTACTCATGACAAATTGACTTTACAGAGCCATATCTATTTTTTTCAAATAAATCACTACAGCAAATTATATTAAATTAACTATTCTGGAAATTAATCCTATACTTAATTGAAGTAAAATAGGACATTTGTGCAGCAAGAAGCTGAACGCATGATTAGCTGCTTTGCTGAACCAGGTTTCTATTAATTGCCCAACAACCAAGCTTTTGTTTCAGTTGTCTTTAGGATATAGGCTTATAAATTTGGATGAAGCATCATAGTCCAATCCAATTCAGTCACTGAAAGAATATTTTCCCAAACCTCAGGAGTTTTAACACCAAAGAGGGAAAGGGCATGAAATGAGAACACTCCGAGCCTTGCAAAATAAAATGTACCATAAGTAAAGGTGCCACTGAGATGACAGAAGATAGACCCATCCTACATTCATCACTGACTTTCATCACAGTGTGCTGTCATGGCATCAGCAGGGACAGATGTATCCTGGGCTGTGTGACTCAACAGCCGTATGGTACCAAAGGTTTGATTCAGCTGGCTCTCATTCAGCTTCCACTGGGAACTGCATGTTTCCATGACCTCGCAGCGGGGACTCACCAACTCATATACAAACTCCAAATGATTTTTAAAAGCCTCTGATTTGAGCTGGCTTGATTTTAGGGCTTCCAGCTTGAGATACTTTCAGCCCCAGGAGTGCACAGCTGACATACTTCTAAACTGGAATCATCTGAAGAAAATCAGGATAGAGATGTCCTAGCTTGGTAAATCTTGAGTCACTCTAAATCTGTGGTCACTTTTCAAATATCTGGGCTTGAATGATAAGAGCAGGAATGTAGACAAGTCATCAGGACTGAGAAACAGGCAGATGAGCATGAGACCTGTTTGTGTTAACACTCAATGTAATGTTTAAAACAAATACTCTTTTAATATATCACTTGACTTCCTTGTTACACTGGTGAGGATCCACAATAAGGTCAGTGAAATGAATAAAGTTACAGAAAGCAAGAATAAGAACAGAATCAGGGGTTTGGGCATTAAAAATAGAGACCATAAATGCACAGTTTTTGTTGGATCTTTCTCTCTGCCTTTAATCTGACAGGGGAAAAAAGCTGGGAGTATGAATGAATGTTAGATGTGAAGAAAATCCTTGGGCTTTCAATTTCCTATTATAAACCAGGACTAGAATAGTAAAAAGCAGGAAAGGTCAGAAATGAGATACAGTGGAAAAAAAAAAGTAATACACATACTCTTATTCCAAGGATAATGGTCTCAATCTGCTGTGTATGAAAAGAGATGCTGGGAGAGAAAAGCCAGAAATAGCAGAAGGTTTTACAGGGCAAGGGAGTGATACTGTTATTTGTACTAGATCTACATATGGTTCACTCTGAGGTTTTGTAGCTGTAATTCTGAGAGCCTGGCATCTGCCACCCCACACCACAGTTTCTTAACTAAACCACAGAGCAAGTGCACATGCCCTGCTTTGTCTTCTGGGAATAGCTAGAAGATGAAGAACAATTCTGGAGCCATCTATAAGCCAGAACCTCTGTCTCCATCCCAGAGTACCCAAGAAGGGCAAATGTTTCGTTGCTGTTGGATTAAGCTTTTGACTGGAGATTAAGCTTTGTTGTGGGTTAGCTGCTGATCTTAAGTGGATAGTTTGCCTTCCTATCTGCCAGAAAGATGCCTAGAGTAGCACTCTGGCTCTGTTCATACAGTCTGTCAACAATCGAAGTCAACACATAACATCAAAACTACATATTTTAAAATGAATGGAAAAAAGTAAATTGGGACAAGCATAAATTCTCTCAGCCTCTCCTCCCCACTGCTAACTTCTCCTGCATACAAGTGTCTCTGTTCCTCCTTCTGCCTTTTCAAAACCTGGAGAAAAAAGGAAATTGCTCCCACCACTTCAGCCACAAAAGTGTGGATATTGAGGAGATCCAAGAGGAGCAAGACTTTTTTCATGTACACCAAGGCAGGAGGACTGATGACTTGGTAAAAAGAAATTATTATATTTCTTGTGAATAACTGTGCTTCAGGCGTACCCCTCAGAAAGTCATTTACTCCTGAGCCTGAAAAAGATTAGGTCTAGATCAGACGTCATGGCCAAATGTGGCTTTTCTACCTGGGTTGCTGACAGGGAGCTCAGAGAATTAGCACAGACCTCCTGTTCCTCTAGGAGATGTCACAGGGGTGTCCTGACCCCTCAGTCTGCTGAGGCTGGCTACTGCAGTGCTGCTGATCCCTAGCCAAGGGGTGGGCTAGGTGCCAGGAAAGCACTTTCTGACAGGCATCCTGAACCATCCTTTTTTTTCCTTTGCTAAATTTATTCCTCTACAAGGGGACTATAGCACATGGCAGCTGTTTGCAGGGTAAAGAGAGAAATCAGGGCTATTTGTGACATTTATTTAAGGGCTCTTTTATACATATGCAACCTCTCTTGTGATCACTTCTTTATCTAACCATAGTTTCTACATTTCACTGCAGAAACACTTCCTGACATTTACCGTTTCTGGCACCATTTAACTCTGTGCGTGAGGGTTAGGGGAACATAGTGGGGCAATTCATGTTTGTAGGCCAGCAGGACTGCAAAGCCATACTGATGTCCCATATGGCAGATTTCAGCACTTGGGGCAAGTCCTGGTTTCCTTGGTTAATGTTTTGTCCTTAGGAAAACACTCATGGAAATTTGAAGCAGCTTTGCCTGGGGTAGGATTTAGTAGTAAATGAGGTCTGTGTTCCCTTTGGTTCTCATCCAGTGCTGTTACTGATTTCACCATTCAGTGAGTACAAAACATTCCCTTTGTGATTTAGTAGCATTTTATACTGAACCTGCAAGCTATGACTGCACAAGATACAGAATAACGGAGAAATTAGTCCAGAGTATGGACACTATCTTTTCCTTTTTTTCAGAAACTTGTTGTAGGAAGGCCCATGTCTGTGTTGGTGTATGCTTTCGCCTTGCAGGCGGCTGGGCTGCACAAGCATGCCCTGTTGGGATAGTCCATTTCAGCATCTGCTAGAACCCTCGTGAGTACCCCCTGCCTGTGCTGGGCCAGGCTGGTGCTGGAGGCTCCTGAGCACTTGGATGTGAGCTGGCACCCTACATGCCTGTATCTGCACTTGAATTATACTGATAGTTACAGATTTTCTCAGGACTGGATTTTAGAGGGGCTGGTGTCAAAGTTTGCATTGCTAAATTCTGTGGAAATTCCTGTTTCAGCAAGGCTTGCTCATTCTTAATCCTTCAATATACAAAGCAGATAAATTAACAATCACACAAGATTGGGAGTAGGAAGAGGCACCTTCTTTGTAAAACCTCGTTAAAATATCTCTGTCTTGTCAGTGTGTACAGTGAGAACCCCATGAGGGCTTTTATTGTGTCTTTGGACATAATTGTCTCCCTTGCATGGTCTTCTGAGCTGGCCAGCTGATGATTTCCTTGGCCAAGATATCTGCATTTCAAAAACACCATATTGTGATGAAGTGCCCGTTTCTGCCTATCTTTACAGAGCCTGACAGTTTTCCAACACAGAAATAACCTTTTAACAGTTCAATGAATAACTGCTGCTCCTCTTCTCAGGCTTAGACTTGATACTCAGCCTACAAGGTGTTGCAGTAAGGGGGATATTTGATCAACTGCTGTTATTAAAATAAAAGCTATCCCTGACAGAGCTGTAGGTGAAATCTCTATTGGAAGCAGCATTTCCTGCTGACTCTGTATAGAAGGCTTGGCAGAATGCCCTGTGCTTTACAGATATTTTTTGCTGGTAACAGAAAAATCCTGTTGCGGGGCTGTAGAGCTGGCCCCCTAAAGCCCTTGACCCTGAATGTGTAATCTCCCTGGAGACCCAATGCACATGAAGAAATATAATCTTCTTGAAGCATCTGCTGTCTGTTGCGTGTTAAAATATGACTGGGATGCAACTATTAAATCTCTAGCTCACTCGTTGCAGAATCCTTTACAGGACAATAAAATACCCCAAGCCAAGCTGAAAGGAGCTCTTGCACACAAAGGATCTCTCTGTATTTCTTTAAGGAGGGATATTTTATCACAGCTGCAGCCTGAGAGGTTTCTGTGGTATGCAACAGACATTTCACATGCTTTTGTGTCATGGGAAGGTAATAGCACACAACAGATGGGAAAAGGAGGGAAATGTTTCGAGAGGTCACTGTAATGGCATCATGTGCAAATCCTTTGCCTGCTGGGACCAGTATGGCGCATGAGCTATGCTGGGGAAGCTGGAAAAAGCTTTCCCACTCACACAGTGCCATTCAGTAAGGAGGCCTGGGAGGGCTGCCTTGGCAAATGGATCAGTCTGACAGATCGACTTTCCTGCTAGGGGTGAAAGGGAAGGAGAGGTGTCTATTTTCACAGAAGACATAGAGAAAAGGGGTGTCTCCCGTTTCTTCTTTATACATTTTTCTGAGCCAGTTGGAGGACTTGGTATCTGCTCAGAAGACATAGGTGCAGGGTGCAGAGTGCTTAAATGCAGAACTAGCAAGGAAAGAGCATCGATGTGGCTTGCCAAGGATACTTTGATCTGCTTGGTTCAGCTTTCTGTATTTTTTTTCAACACTGTAAACTCATCTCCTTGACATCTGTTCTGTCCTTGCTCTTGGTGTCAGTCTTCCCTTCCCCCATGTCTCTATTTAATGCTGGTGTCCTCATTTCCCCTTTTGTACATATGACCCTTTCACTATGCAGGGATTACTATCTTGCTCATAAATATGTGAAATAGATACGCAGATGATTTAATTTGCTGGGTTTTGTAGGGCTGGAGAGACAGACTAGCATGGGGAGAAGGGTACATTCTAGCAGGTCAGCTGAAGAAAACATCTTGTGTATGGGATGAGTAATGTGAAACAGGCATACAGAACACCAGCACTGATCCTGCAGTGAGTCCTCAAGGGGACGGGGACAAGGTGGTAAGACATAACGGCCAGGCAAATATGGAAGAGCAGAAAGCAAGTTCAAAGATGTCTCTGCTGCTGCCATTTGTTATGTCTCTGCCAGGAGAAGGGACAAAAGTGGGGAACACGAGAAGCAAAAGCACGCCAGAAATCCACCATGGTTATAGGCAGTTTGAGTTGTTGGTAACTCATTCAGGAAGAGATGTCAGACGAGCTGAGAAAAATGCTGGTCTAGAAAAAGGGTGGCAAGCTAGGAGGGAGGCAGAGGTCTGATAAGTGGGAAGGAGATGGCAGTAAAAGCTGCATAACTGGATGAGTGTGCACATGGGGGACAGGGATTCCCCAGAAGGAACAGAGACAACAGAGTATTTGTGAGGTGACAATAATAGAAGCTGGAGATAATAGTGCTGCGAAGTCCCAGTCCAGAAGAATCAAGTGGAGAAGATTAAGTCACCACATCTAAACCAAGGCCCTAACAGGCAGTAAGACCTTGCCAGGAGACATCTGGCAAGGCAGAGAGGAAGGACAGGGCAGGCAATAGAAGTTAAAGCAGAGAAATAGGGTTTAATAAGCCATACATGACAGCAGTCAGGCTTACTGCTGGCTTTGCTGGCAGCTTTAAGGTCACAGGCAGCCTAGCTGGGACAGTGTAGTGGCAACAGCACTTTCACTACAATGTTCATGCTGGGTGCATGCCTGATTCTTGCCCAGAGATCAGTGGTCAGGACAACTTTAGCCTGTGCTGGTGTTTGGAGATGTTTGTGCTGCTTTCAGCAGTCATGCTGCAAAAAGGCCCCACCATAAGCACACTGCTGAGGGCCATGCTGCCTTAGCTGTGACATCAAAGGGCAGCCGTGCTTTATCACACTTGTTAACCAAAATATCATTACCATGCTAACCCCAATGAGCCTCTGCTGAAGAGCCAGCTGATCATCCAGTAACATTAAAAATCTGTTTTGCTAGAGCATGCCAGCATCTGGCTAATGTGGACACCTGTGTGCCATCTGAAGAGGAGCCTCAGGGAGGAGGCTCCTAGTGTGCCACCAGCCATGCTCCACTCCACTGGCACTCCTGGCATGCTCAAGTCGTTGGCAGGCATTTGCCTTTCTGCATGATGCTGTCAGACAAGGCTAGATGGAAAGGGACAACAGAGGTCCCTCTTGGACATTTTGGCCAAGCTGTTTTATTAGTGGAACAGAGCTGGGATGTTCTTATCCTTGAAAATGTCAAGAAACATTTTTTAATGCTTATTATAATATCATAGCACTTACAGATCCTGTTGGGGACATTTTCATATCAATGTGACAACAAAAAGACAAGGCCTGGCCTGGAGAATTTGGAACATGACTGAGATTAGAGATCCAGATAGACAGCCGTGGCCAACAGATGGAGCAGCAGAACAGGACGTCTAGGATCAGCACTGCAGCCTGGGAGTTGGTCGATGCTGTAGCTGAGGAGTGGATGAGATGGGTTTGACTCAGGCTGGGTACACACTTCTCTCTTTAGGGATAACAGAGTGCATACAGAGTGAAAGCCAAACCCTAGCAAAGACACCAGAAGGTCCCCAGGTGATAACTCCCCTTCTTTTAAAGATAAAATAGGATGGTATGACATGTTTACCTTAGCCATGGTGTGGAAGGTACAGCAAATGCACTGAACAGTAATTGCAAACTTGCTGCTATACTTGTGCCTGGAGGCAAGCGTGCAAAATGTTTTCTGCCTTCCAAAGTACTGACAGCTGCAGCTGTTGTGGGCTTCAATGGAAGATACAGCTTATCAGCAGTCATTAAACATAGCATTTGTGTTAAATTGCCAAAGGTGGGGTTCAGACAGGAGGCTTAGGATACCTGTCATTGCAGCATGGGTTTCTGGTGGAGGTAAAGCATGGAAAAGAACAGGATACCCCAAAGGAGCTACTGGAGAAAGAGGAGCAATAGGAAGAGATGTGGTATCAGATGAGTGGTCTGACAACAGAAACAGCATCACAGATAAACTCTGCAGTAACTGCAATAACATGAGCTGATAGAACAGATGGTCACCTCAGTTTAGCCTTTAACATAGCTTGTTGTCCCTAGCAATATTTACCCAAAAGTACTCTACTGATGAAAATGGGATTATGTAGCAGACAGAGGGAAATCAGTCCTATTTTATACAAGATAGAACTGGGCTGTCTATCAGCTCTGACAGTCCCTTCATGTGCTGGCTTTGACTTGGGCAGAAAGACCAATGTGATGATGTACAAAATCTTTTCTGGAACAGCTTCAGATGCTGCAAACCAAGTAGCACTTTCCCAGTTTTCCAACCTTCTTGGAATTTTATTAACTCACTCCTCAAATCTGGAAACTTGGTTAACAGGTAAAGTGTTACAATCCCTGTCCCAGGTCTGAAATGACCTTCTGGGAACTGTTAGGTCATTTTCATCAGCTCCTCATCAGTGCTGTGTCAGGACATTTTCATCAGCTCCTGATCAGTGCTATTTGGGGTTAATCCTGACCTACTTCAGCAATTATTCAGGGGTAAGAATTATTTCACTAGTTTGTGAAAAGCACTTAAAAGACCCTTCAGTGAAAAGTGAAAAATAGAGGCAAGTACTGTTATTCCCAAAATACTAGATAAAGAACTACCCTGAAATAGCAATATAGATATGTTGCAAAGAGGATTAACCACAATGGAAAGCAAAATTCTGCATTGGAAAGTGTCCCATTTTGAAAGGCCAGAGATCTACAAGCATATGCATATCTCAGCTCAGATATTTAATAAATATTGTCTCAACTGCATGTTTATGTAGTTTTATTAAAGATCAAATTGCTTGTTTTTCCTTCTCTTTCTTCTGCATTATCGTATTAAAGCAGGACAACATGCCTCACAACAGCATAAACAAACAGCATCACCAGATATTTAACGGTCTTTAGCTCCTAAATTGACTAAAGCATAAATACAAGCTGACGTCAAGCACTTGGGATTACCGTTTTAAAATTACTATTTTCTGAGACACGAATGAAGGCCATTCATATCAGAAAAGCCAGTGGCTACAAAAGGGGGAGTGAGCCATCCAGAGTAAGGAGCTAAGTAAATGGTCTGCACCTCTTAGAATAAAAAAGCTGCCAGATTACTTTAGACCTGCAAGAAGTGCCAAATGCAGAGAATATGGAAGAGCTTCTTCCAACCTGTCCAGCTCTTGAAGATTTGGGAATGCAGACATCACCATGAGACCTTGCTCTGCCACCCTTATCTGCAGAACACGTTTCACCCCCTCTACTCATCACAGTCCTTGCATGGTGGAAGCCATAGCTCCTGGCTGTGCACTGGGGCTGTGCAGAACACCCCATGCAATGCAGTGTGCAGATGTGTGATGCTGCTGACGTGCTCCAGAACTGTAACAAGTCACCTTCCACATTTGGTCTCCAGGGTCTCAATTAAGTAGATGGAACTTTAAACAAGTAAGATCTCAAGTAAGATCATAAGCACTCATGAAGCTTATATGGGGTCTCAGTCTTCCTCCCTTTTAAGAATGGAATTAAGAGTATATTTTATAAGGCAAAATGCATTCCTGAGTAGGCGTTTGTACTAATTCAGGTGCTGAAGTGGTATAGTGAAATGGCAGCACAGCCCAAGGGTCAAGGTATTCTGCTTCTCAGCATGATTAACTTAGCAGGCTTTTACTACCTATACTGACTTAATGAGCATTAGCTTGCATATCACTAGGTAATGTACTTTTCCACAAAGTTTTAAGTTGGGAATTACCTAAAGAGAAAGAGGACTAGAGATTTTAAACATTCCTTCTGGTTCAAAGTAAGTTCAAGCAATCATACAGTTTAGGGCAAGCAGACAACATCCGAGTTGCTGCAGGTAGTGAACATCTCAGTGGGAAAGTACAACGGTGTATTTGAAGAAGTGGTGCCTTTGGACTCAAACTAACCAGTGCAGCCCCAGCCCCTCTGTAGGACTTCTGTCAAAACAGCACATTTTCCTTTGGCATCTGTGCTAGCTGCCCAGGGGCCAAAAGCAGAGCAGGTACTGGGCGCACCCCCCCTGCTTCTGTAACTTCCCTCTCGTTCACAAAGCAGTGAACCGTGGCCAAACCCTTGATGGAGCAAACCTTTGCCATCCTAGAAGTAAGCCATTCCACGTGGTACAGATTCACTATCAGGCCTGTGGAGGACTTGCTAGTGATGAGTCTGAAGCCCAGAGACTTGGCAGCTCTTAAAATCAATGTTCCCCTGCCCAAGCAGAGAAAGACCTGTGTCAGCTTAAAACCTTGAGTAGTGCCAATACTCCCCAGTAGCAGCAGAGCTTGCTCTGTTTCCTGGGACAGGAGGTAGAAGGAAGGGAAAGTCCTTTCCCTAGTGGCTGGCTCAGGACACTCCAAGGGACCTAAGGGAAGACAGATTCAAGTGATGGCCAAAGAAGGACAACACTCATCTGTTCTCACCAGCTCTGTGACCTGACCTGGTCATTTAGGTGCCAAAGCAGCTGGGTGAGGTGACACACATTATCAAGAGCTGCTGGCTTAGCAACAGGCTGCACCAGAAGAGATATTTCCTTCTACAGCAGAGGATGGGCCCCAGAGGGATTTGGTAGCTGCTGGTGTACAGAAAGGAAGGGGAAGAGAGTAGTCTCCCCTTCAGCTATAGTTTGCAGGCAGAAAGACTGGAGGAGAAGATCTCAGGTCTGCAAGCCCCCCCTTGAATATGGGGCATATCGCATGTATTCAGAACCTAAGATAAACGAAAATAGAAAAACATTTGGTTTCAGTTCACATCTTAGTGGTGGCTCATGTTTTATTTATGGAAAAGGCAGAAGTTTCGTGAGTGAAGAAATCCCCTTTCTTTCTGTGCAGGTTTTAAAAAATCAGTCAGCAGCAGAGCAATGCTACTGAACGCAAGACTTCAGTCACCTGCTTCCTAAATCTCAAAGCTGCTAAAGCCCTGCAGTCTTTTTTTACCTTTTATAGTCACAGGACTAGTCAAGCAAAACCTTGATTGGATTATTCTGCTTTAATTACAAAATGCACTCAGACCAAAGGCGCAATAGTACCTGGTACATATGTACACATTTCTCTCAATTATAATACCAAAGACCAAAATTGCATCTGGTTCTGCTGTAGATCAAACATTTCCCTCTGGCAAGATCCTTGGAGCATGAACAGACATCACAATAATGCTTGAACTGCCTCTTGTGTGCAGGACACCAGACTCTGTATTTATTTATCACATACTTTGAGATCCTTCAGGGTGGACCATACAAGAGATAAGCAAGAGAACAGACGCAAAACTGGAACCTTGGGTTAACTGGAGCCCATATCCCACCACCCCCTAGAAAAGAAAGGCAGAGATGGGTCACTCTCTCCTTGCTTCACTTAGGACCAGGTAGATAAATCACAAGGTTTTTTTTATTGCTGGTGAACTCAAAACAGGCAACTTTAATCTACTAAGGAAGATACACAAACAACAAATGTTAGGCCTTGTGCGTTTTTTCTTCATAATGTAAATGTCTTCTCAACTTCAGTCCAGCTCCCGAGCTCTCACCGAGCTGCCACCGAGATCCGGGGAACGTGCTCTGGGCACTTCTGCAAGATGTTGTAAGAAGCATCATATGTATTAAAAAGAGATTTTGCAGAAAAGACAAAGCTCTGACTGCAGCCATGTTGCTCAGAACGGAGAAGTCTGGCTAATCCTGCTGCATTAGGTATGTGGTATTACACATAAATAATTGAATTAAGAATTTGCCGGGTCCTTTTCGGTTTCTGGTGTGCAAGCTGCAAGTAAAGTGCACTTCTGGGTATAAATTACCACTCTATGAAGATGCAATAGCTGAACGGTACACATCAGACATCAGTGGAAAGCAGACAAAACAGCTGTTACAATGACACAGGCAATAAGGATAATGCACTAGATACTAGATGCTGCTGGGAAACCCCTCCATAGTTTGAGCATCTAAATATTACGCCACTGAGTCATTTAGTTGGAACCTTCTAAAGTACAGACAATAACAGATGCATGACTGTTATTGTGCACCAGGTTAGCTCTGTGGACAGACACTCCTCCAAACCACATTGCTAACTCCTTTAAATCTTTCCAAAGAGTGTTCTAACAACTAAGGAGAAAGCAGGGATCCTAAGGATGTTTCTCTGAAGCTGAGGGTTTTACATTATGTGGGGGTGGTGTAGGAGGCAGTACAACACCACACCACACTTAGGCTATGCTATTAGAGGATAACCCAGCTTCAGACATTGTGTTTGATGACCTTGACAGAACCAGGACAAAAATGGTGAGATCCCACTCTCATCTGCACCTTGTTCTGCTCCAATACAGCTCACCTGCATTTATTCCATGCATAAATCTCTTTTTTAACTCCACATACAGTGTCAGGTGACTGTTTTGCCTGGGTCTATATGCCTGAGACAAACAATGCTGATAAACTACATACCGTTCCTCTTATTTCATAATACTGGCATCACAGCATCAAAAGAACTATCTGTTCAGTGTTTGTTCTCTTTTAATTTAATGAACTATAAAATGGAAACTCTAAATACCCACCTAAGTGTACTCAGTGCTTCAGGAGACACTGCATACCCAGGGCAGATTTGATTAACTCCTTGCACCACCATTTTCATGTGTCCATTGCCAGCAATGGATGCCATGTGAGAAAGGGGAGAGGAGGAATAAAATAATTGCTCTCTGTGTGATACAAAAAGGGATTAACACTGCCTTCATAAGAGCAGAACCAAGAAACAACTGAACTCACAGGGCCAGTAGTGCTTTTCCTCTCAGAAATGGCTGCCACAGGGCAAGAAGCAGGTTCAGAGCTGAGCACCCCCTACCAGAGACAAGGGACCTACACAGAAATAGCTCAACTACTTCCATAACAAGAGTGGAATCCTACAACACATTTGCATTTCAAACCAAGTTGATCCCTGGTACAGCTCTGATGACTATGGTGGAAGAGCACAAAAAATTAATCTGGCCCTACAGCACAACTACGGCAAACCTTCCCCATAACCCAGCTCAGGAGTGAGACATCTGACAGGTGGAAGCTCCATGTTTGTTGCTAACTTCAAAAGCCAAGACTTGCCAGAGTGAACTGCAAACTTTTGGCTGCCACTATCAAAGACCTTCCCCATACCACAACTGTCCTAGTACTCCGTAAGTGTTCCCAATCAGTTAAATTTCAAACTGTCTCTGGTGCGGGTAGTTCTACAGTGAAGCCATAGCACTCCCTCCTGCATGACCTCTCTACTGCTGCTCTCATACCCTAACTCAAAGTCTCATTCAGGCAGAGCATGAAGAAGTAAGTGCTCTCCAGAGAAGCGTTTTTTTTCTCTTTTTTTTTCCCCTTTTTTCTATTTCTTTTTTAATAAATATATCAAGCAGCATGGTATATCTCTTGCTGCTTCCAATTATTGTCATGACAATATGGTTGTGGTCATTTAAAGCAGAATTTGGGAAGAAAAAAGCAAATCCACTTGATACATTGAGGAAAACCCTGGGCAGAACTGAGCCAAGACCTGCCAGTGCTGAAGGAACATGAGACTCAATGCCAGAGGATCAAATCCTGGATACCACTGATGCCACACGAAGGTTTTGACCTTCAAATACAGTGGGCTGCAGCCAGACTAAGTCACTGACATTACCAGAAACAGAGGAATCCCTGGAAAGGATGGCAGAAAACTCTTGTGGCCTGTATAGTCTCTACAAGTTTTGCAAGGATGAGATGGGAGCTGGAATCTGAAGCAGACCCTCAGACAAGGTCTGCTCTGGGGGGACAGAGGAGATGGGAAGACTTGCACTATGTCTTGTGCCTTTTGCCAAGATTCAGATTGCACAGATTGTGGTAAAACTCACTTGGCAAAAAGACCTTCATTAAAAAAAAAAAAAAAAAAGAAAAAATTTCTAGTGAGTATCAGGACTGAGATTTCAAAAAGTACAAGATCTGTATAAATTCAGCAAGATGTCCAGCACCAGATCATTTTGTGGTGCAAAAAAAGAACCTGGGGAGAGGCCAATGGAACCTGGTGAGGGGAACACCATCTACCTCCCCAGCAGACTGCCAGTCTTAGGTTCTTCTCAACAGCAGATGGATTTTCCTTGTTCCTGCAGCATCTCAGGTCCCACAGGAGGTATTGGTTGCAAGCAAGCACCTGAATATTGCCTAATGGAGTAAGCCAATCACTAACTCAGCTGGCGTGTCCATGCCCGTCCACTAATTAGGTGTTTTTATTTTTGGATGCATTTCCGCCGTAGCATTTCTTCTTCTTCTTTCTCCACGTTAAAGTGTAAGCAAAAGGACTGCTTTCATCTGTAATAAGTTAAAATCAGAAATGACCTAACTAACAAGTAACTGATATTGGTCCTTGGAGCCCAAAGAGTAAAATCCATAGAAAATCTACTGGTTCCATTTTTTCTGGTATATCCCATGCACACCCCCATTAGAAAAATGGGGTTTATGAATCTTATCATACAGCAAGGAGCAGTACCTCGGAGCCAGAGCTGACAGTCCGTGGTAGAAGTCTGGGCTCTCCCAGATTGCTAAGTGTCATTCTAAGTCACCACTCAATCAGTCTTGACGTGGCCATTGGCCAAGGCAACAGGGACGGTGGGGGCCCCCGGCTCAGCAGTCTCATCAAATCGTAAGCGCAGGGTGTTTCTGATCACCAGCTGCTCCATGATGAAAGAAGCACAAAACCATGGGATGGCATACTCCAGGGTGATCAGGCCCATGAAGTCAAAATCAAACTGGGAATAGTCCCATGGGCAGGCATTGAACTGGCGTAGGATGAGGCCAGTGGTGAACTCCCAGAGGTATGTCCAAAGTGTATAAATGAAGCAGCGCACTAAAATGTTACACTTGTCTTTGAGATACAGATACATCTTCTCCACAATAAGGATGGAGGTGCCATAGATGAAGAGTGCCCACACACTGGTAACACCTGGGAACTTCCAGTTGAAGTTGACCACAAACTCCCAGGCAGCTGTGAACATCACCTCACAGAAATAGCCATGGATGGCGTAGAGGTACCATCGGGAGAAAGCGGTCAGAGGTTCTGCCGCAGCCATTTTTCTGCACTCACTCCAGCAGCACTCTGAAATGAAGAGGGAGAGAGAGAGATGAGTCAATGAGGATGTCACAAGTCCTTATTCCCCAGATGGCAACACACAAACTTGTAATACCTCCAAAGGATAAATATGAGAAAGAAGTGAATTTTAAATCATCCCATTTTTACCACCACACGTTTTAAGCCCTGGGGAAAGGTGGCACCTTATAGAACTCCATGACTCAAAATGGGCCTGAACAACATGAACTGCTCTGCCTGAGAAACAGGATGCTGCTGATATTGCACTGGTGATAAGGAGGGAGTTGAGAGGTACAGAGGCTTTGCCAGGAGTGAGCCTGCCAAAGAATTTACTCGTTGTAAGTCAGTAGAAAAATAGTCATCTCAAAAGAAGCACATACCACCTGTTTGCTCTTTTCAAGCTGTCCCTTGCTTTTCTGATTCTAATATGGAATAGATTAGATGAACACAACAGTGAAAACTTGGACCTTTCTAGCTGTCATCTTCAGTCTTTATACCTAAAATGTTTGCTGTAAGTAAAAAAACCTGAACTTTGATGGGAGCTACAGCAAGGAAACTGGAGAAAATGTCAGAGATTTTACACTTTTAGACATTATACCTTGCACCTGAAGAACTCGTGCATTTTATGGTTAGCATTTGAAAAATATTTTCTGATGGTGTCAGACTGCCTGAGAGCAAGACAAAAAGCATATGAGAGCCATTGAAATCCATTCAGATTTAACTTTAGGACAGCAGAACACAAAGCAGGAGAAAAAAAGGAACAGCTGAGCCTAGAAAGAGGTAGTAATGCTAAATAGGAAATGAGAACAAACTCTAATTGTTTATAGAGGAAGCAACTTGGTGACGAAGTTTTGAAAAGACACAACTTGCTTATCACTGAACTGATTCGGCACAATTCGTTTTACTTTTTGTAGAAATTTACAAGTCTGCCATGCTACAGTAACTGACGCAAGTTGATTATAAGCATTATTTTACTGAAGTCTTACAGATTTACACCACTGGGTGAATTTGACCTCTTTCAATCTTAGAAACTTGCTCTTTCAAGATCAGTTTCTCTTGACTCTTTATCAGGCACTATTTAACTTTGCTCTGCACTTACCGGTTCTGTGGCATAATGTACTAGGAAAAGACTACACTAATTTTATGTGCAGCCATTCCATGCCATCTGGAAAGAGACTGTTCCTGCCTTGCCCCTCTGAACAAAGTATTAGCATGCAGTATGACTGAAATTCTGATAGGAGATAAGAGAAACTTCTATAAGGAGAAAAGGAACTATAATAATGAGCATAAAGAAGATATGCACAGGGGAATAATGAAAGTGGACAGAGCTGTATCCATGCCCTGTTCACTCGTCTCTTAAACACACACACAACCAACCAAAGCCTTGGCAGTTCATATGATGTGGGTGCTTGAACAAAGAACCATTTTCTAATGGCATAATCCATGTTACACAGGACACTAAATCATTATCAGATGCTACAGATACAGGTCTACAGCACATTGTGAGCATGTAGGTGAAAGAATAAAGAATCACCAAGGATTCTCTCATGTCTCCTAACAGTTCAGTTCCAAGAGACCATGCAAGGCAGCAGAGGAGCTGGCACATGAGAAATATACCTCCAATATGAGAAGTATATCTCCACAGAGTCCACAAAAAGCTGACGCATAAGGGCACTGCAAACTGAAGAGAATGAGTTTTTCAATGTAAATTTACTTGGTTAGTTTGCCAGCATGACTGAATCTTAGGAGTTTGAATCCTCATATCAGTTCTCCATTCTCATATAATTTCAAAAAAAAAAAAATCAAAAGCAAGAGGTACAGAATTAAGGGAAAGCAGTAAGAAGGCGTCATGGTTTAACCCCAACCAGCAAACAAGTGCCACACAGCCACTCACTCACTGCTCTCTGGTGGGATGGGGAGGAGAATCAAGGGAAAAAAAACAGTAAAACTCATGGGTTGAGATAAGAACAGTTTAATAATTCAAACAAAGTAAAATGCATTAATAATGTAATATGTAATGTCATTCTCCAGAGAAAAAAATTATTGTAAAGATTTTACCAAGCTGCCAGGGGATTATATGGTTTTCCTCTCTTTCCTATAAGGCTTTCTAACTTTTTCACTTATGGTCCTTAGTCCTTGAACTACCCTCTACAGCTTTACATGAAATGTATTTGAACTTTTAGCTGGGAGCATCCATAGCATGCAGTGCTATCTGTAAGGTTTTCCTTGTAATTTTGAAAATCTGTTCACAAAGTTGGATCAGATGCAAAGAAGGTCCTTCCCTCTCAGTCCCTCCCTTCCTATTCCAAGGATCACCTCACCAATTATTTCCGTTGCCTAACAGCTCACTACAAAAGCCAAAGACTCACAGAAACATAGTCAACAATCCACATCCGGTTCTACCCTAAACTATTTCCTCTGTGCAAGAAGATTTCCCTTTCCTAGTTCTATACCACACACTTAATAAAAATCTATTTATTCTCTGTTTCTTTTTTACTCTTTGAAAAATATCTAGTCACTACACCACAAGTCTAGTAACTGAGTCTAGACTGGGACATCTACAATACAAGTTAACTCATTGCAAAGACTACTGTTGACTTCTTTTGAATCCCATGGCTTTCACCATAACTGCAAAGAGACAAACATCAGTGCACTGGCACTGTCTCAATATTTGCTTTCTCTACTGTCACATGCCCAGGCAGCCCAATCTCAATGGAAACTTCCTTCTTACAATATACTTGAAAGAGTCCTCACAGGCTTCCTGCTGATTAAGAATATCCCAAGAAAGGGCAGATGCTAAACTTTGGTAGTCCAAAAAAAACCAGGTCCCACTGTGCTAGGCGCTAAGCAAATCCACAGATCACAGTTCCTCCTGTAAAGTATTTCATACAAAATAAAACAAAAAGTACATCTTAAGACATAGAAGGAAAGGGAGGATACACTTAAGGGGGCTACCACAAGTCACAGCACATCACTGCATAAGCTGGGGACTGTACAATTTAGTGGTTACAAGTCACTTGAGCATTTACAAAATAATTAAAAATGCAGCTTTTCCCAAGCATCTTATTTCCCAGCCACACCAAATTGTTTGGTGTCTAGTAGGCAATACTGCACAATAAGATCTCAAGAGGGACATAAAGAAGAAAAGTGTTGTTTATTGGGCAGCAATTGCTGATAAAAGGATCAAGCTGAAAAGCAGTTGCATGGCATTAGTGGGCAAAGTATCCAAACAGAAGGCCAAGACTGGATTCAGTAAGAAATGCAGATTTGTGAAAAGCCTCAAAGAGATAATTGAACTTGGTGATGCAAGACTTTTAATGGAATGATAGTAATACTGACCAAAAGGCTCTGAATATATGACAGCTATTTAGTCTCCTGAGAAAAACAAACAACATTTGTCACTGAGGTACTTACAGTGGGATGGGCAATGGCTTCCTGAAAACCAGACACACAGCCATCACCTACACAACTGGCTCAGCAGAGAGCAAACAAGTAATGGAGACTGCACATGGATAGCCATGCTCGCACTGAGGCTGCTCACACTGTGCTGTTTTGGGGAAATGTTATAGTTTCAATACTCAGTTGGAATTCCTTCCAAAGCTTGCAGGCAACGCCTTAGAACGATAAAAGGTTTTAACAAAGGACTTCTTGAATATGTATGTGGTGATAATGACTCTAGCCAGAGTCTTTTGTTCTCA
>JAWWEE010000158.1:29843033-29869570 GCA_035221455.1 Xenops minutus
TGTTTCTAAATTTAAAGGAGAGGAATTATTCATTGGCCAACATAAATATCTTAGTTCTCCCCTCAAACTAAGACAGGAAAACAGGGAGATTCTAAATTCAAAGTTTTGAAAATGCTTTCCATCATCAGCAAATCATATTTTAAATGGCTAAAGTAGAAGCAGATCCTCCATCAGGAAGCCTGAGCTAAGCCAGCACAAAATTTTTTCCCTGTTTCTCTAGTAGGACCTTCTTTTCTAGCTTGCTGATAGAAGAAAAAAGGCAAGTCTATGGAAACCATACATGGGCTGTCTCCGAGGAACATGCAGTCCTTTCCCTAACTGCCCTGCCTCTGTGGATAACTCTGCTGGCAACAAAGGGGCCAAGAGTCCCCTCCACCTACAGGAAACAAGGCCTAACAAGGGGAGGTACATGAAGGATTGAGTTTATCTACAGAAATCTGGTTCAGAAGGTGAAGTTGCAGAGTGCCTCCTCAGCAGTTCGCTGACAACAAAAAGCTGGGAGGAGTGGCTGATCCCCCAGAGTGCTGTGCAGCCCATCCAAAGGACTATGACAGGTTGGAGAGATGGGCAGAGAAGAACCACCTGAAATTCAAAAAGGCAAATGCAAGGTCCTGCACCTGAAGCAGAATAACCCAATGAAAGCACAAGAGGCAACAGGCAGAAACTCATGCACAGGAAGTTCCACCCGAGAAAGAACTTCTTTACTGTTTCAGTGACTGTGCACAGGAACAGATTGCCCAGAGAGGTTGTGGAGTCTCCCTCACTGGAGATACTCAGCATATCTGGACACAATCCAGCTCTAGGATGACTCTGCTTGAGGAAGGAGGTTGCATCAGATGGACCCACTGTGGTCCCTTCCAACCTTACCCATTCTGTGATCCTGTGATCAGGGCAGGAGTTTGACTTAGGCTACAAGAAAACAATACTGTAACAGCACTAAGATTACACTTTCATATTTTAGAATTTCAACTCTGAAAGGGATATTAATAATCCCCTAGGTTGAGGTAAGATACAGATAAGCCTGATGCACCAGACCAAGCAAGGAGAAAGGATTTATATCTCAGACTGCTCCTCTTCACATGCAAGACCCTTCTATGCAAGGGAAGCATTTCCAAACTCACACTCAGCTGTGCAGGTGATGCAGCCCAGGCAGGCAAGAGGGAAGTGACTGGAAAATGGACTGATGGTAGACCAAGAAATAATGGCATATTTGTCTCACACAAGCACTGCAGTGAAGACGTCAGTGGATGTTGTATTCATGCCTGATTAAGTTCTTGATCACTGCCTGACTCATTTTTTTTCAAAGCTCTCCTCTGCAGTGGCTTTCTGCCCATTTCACTGCTACCAAGCCAAACTGCTTAAAAAAAGTCTCTCACAGATTGTCTTTATTCCCTCTAATCCAGCAGAATTATTTAGACTCACAGCTTCTGGATGGGTGTAATGAGACTTCATCAAGAAACTCTGAATTAACTCTGAAATGCTAACAAAAGAGAAACACAAATGAAAAACTCCATGAGGCAATTCCCTCACTTAGTGGTATGCTGAGGCTGTAAGTTCTGTCAGCTACTTGATCCACCGCAGGTGAACTCGAACGACTGCTGGAAGTCCCTTACTTGTAGTGACCAGTTATTTCTGCAAGTTAAAAAAGTAGGGCACAGTATTATTTTACAAATTCATATTTGAAGTATTTACTTATATTTAGTTCCATAACAGGCGTGTTCATATTTCTAAGAAATGCCTTGCATACATCTATAACCCTATTTACAAGTCATAATTACTTTTAAATTTGAAAGAGTAACTGCGAGGGAGGCACATTTGTAGTGGGATACTTCAGTCTTTCCAAACAACAGGACTGTGAACAGCAGACAATGCTGAGGTAAAGGGCACCTCCCACTCCCTGCCCATAAGCTCGACTCATATCTGCTTTAGCAAAGATATAAGGATGTGTTGGTGAAAATTGACATGCATTTTTGGGTAATACTTTTTTAAATTTCATTCTTCTTATTTTGCATTTTCCCTGTGAGTAAACACCAAACAAGTATGCTTTTGCAACCATGGACAACATTCAATGAATATGCTGCAAATCTGGCTTAAACATTTTCATAGAAAATCTCACTCAAGCCCTTAGAAGTAAAGATTTACAGAACACTAGATGTGTACAGAACACTAAGTGCAAGATTTGGCCCCAAGACATTAGTTCATCAGTGTTTAAAGATTTATAAAGTCTTAGCTGTACTTATGTGCTGAAGTCATAACTCTGAGGAGATATTCATCCTTCAGGTAACTGAGAGCCTCAATTAACTGTGGCTCAGAAAATAGAATTTCAACTGTACTGAAGTGTGGAATAGTTCCAGCAGATCGATTAATCAAGCCCTGCAATGAAGCTAAAAGCATTCCACAGATGTCTCCAAATACAGACTCTCAGTGCTTTCAGGATGGATCTGGAGCCCTGAGATTTTGGTCAGTTCTGAATGTACTAGCCATCTGGTTTTGTTGCTTCTCTCTCTGGACTCTACCTCCATCAGGATGCAGACTGTTTCCCTTCCACATATTGTGAGTAAGAAAGCACAGTCTATTTCTTGTCTGCATTTTCCCCTCATTTTTGTCTCTAGCTTCTTTCCTATAGAAGGCACATCATTTCCTTGCCTCTCCTTGTTTCCCTGTTCCCTTGCCCAGTTCACTCTGTACCTGCTGGCAGCCTCTGATCCCTGTCTACCTTTAAAATCTGTTCCAAAGAGAACTGGAATACAGTAAAAAAGAATGATGACAAAAGGAGATTAAATGAATCCAATTACCAGACTAAGCCAAAGGGATGGGGAAGTGTAGCTCTTACCGGTAATGCCTGTGTGTGGGCTGCCCAGAAGGCACCATTTCACAATGGAAAGGAGAAAGGTAGGGTTTTCTTGGGAGGGAGTGTAGAGGGGGGGGCTTTTCAGAGAACAATGAGAAAACATGAAGGCGTTGTTTGTTTAAAGAATAGATTTCCGACTAATGTGATCTCGGGAATGGCAGTAGAAGTGCAGAAAGTGAAGAATTCCCATGCCCTGCCTCACACGTAGCATCATGTTACGCAAACACGCCTTACCCATGGTTGACCACTCCAACCTAAGAACAAATTAAGGCAGCAGCTCTTTACTTACGGTGCTCAAAAGGGATGTTTCCTTTGTTCCTGACGGAAGTTAAGACTCCCAAGAGTCATACAAGTAGCAGACTTGAGAGACAAATCTATGAAAAATGACTGAGTCCAAACTTTACATCTAGAAGTATTAACTCCAAATCTCCCTAGCGTCTCTTTCAGGTGAGGTCATGACCTATCCCAAGCCTGCTGCTGTAAGACTCTTGAGCCTTACCAGCTGCCATTCCCCATTTGGAAAAGCTGCCCTGAGTCCCCAGCATTTGCTGACACTACAGTTCTCAAACAAGCAAGTGTCCAGCAAGGGCCCAAGTGCCACCGAAGTGGCTCCAGCACAAAGCAGAGACTTTGAAGCCAGGACTCTGCTGTAGGAGCAGGCAGAGCTTCCAACTAACACTGTGGAAGAGGGGCCAGCATTATAGCAGGTCTGTCCCCAAGAAGATAGCATGTCCAGAAGAATCTGTATCAGTCATCCTCCAGTTTTGGCTGCTTAGTTGCTGGATTCACCATTATCTTAACCTGGACAGTTAACCAGACAGGTTTTGTCTGCAGTGATAGCAGAACTGAGTTCCTAGAACCCAGTCTTCAAAAGGTGACACATGTTCCCACACCATGACTTCAGGCCGAGGTCTGAGCATAGTTCCCTAATAGGCAACCACCTGACTGGGAAGCTTCTGTATGCTGAGCCCCTTCATTTCAAACTGTACATTCAAGTACAGTGGCAATCAAAATTCATGGTCATTTTAGAAAACTTGAGCATAACGTGGTATTATCTGACTGAAGAAAATCTGGCATTCAAAGGACATAATGCACATCCATGGCTTACCAGGAAAAAGCAACCCAAAACAGAGTGATGCATGGGGAGAGAAACACGCTAAAAGTTTACAAGATTTTGCCATAGCCAATATCCTTTCCACTGTCACTACAGAGCCAACAGATGTAAAGAAAAGACAACACTATGGTCAAGACATTACGTGTCACCCATCTTACATGGTTTCTTAAAGCTTTTTGGAAATTTAGACCATTTATGAAAAAGTGGGGTTTTTTTCTTCTTAGCAAATGCCCTCATCTTCTTTACAAAGCAAAATGAAAAGCAAATAAACCAGTGCACTACAACACTGCAATAATAAATTGACTTGGACAACTCACAGAGGTCAGTATCAGCCCAGCTTAGCCCAGCTCTTCTGAACAATCTGCAGAAATAAGCCAGAATCAGCATGCAGTGGATGAAAGTCAGGTTTAGCAAAAAGAATGACAAAAAATTCAAACATTTCTCACACTGACAATAAAGCTTGGCAGAGAAAAATACTATGATCAAGGTGCTGTAGTATCTAAAATCCTAGCTTGCTAATATTCTGACACAATCCAAGTCACTTAAATCTGTACTGCTGACAGATTCAAAACAGTCTCTCCTCGTTTGCTGCAGGTAAAGGTCAGAGCAGCATTTCATAAAGCGAGCTGCTTCTTTTACTGGAAATTCTTGTTGCATATACACAATTGTAAAGAACTGTCTCCCTCTCCTTGTAATACTCTTCATTGGTGCATAAGCCTTTATAAATTCCCTGCATTCAACTGATAGTAGGTAACTGGATAGTTCAAACACCTGCAGCTTGCAACTACAGTCACTCTTCATTTAGAAGGAACAGAACTGCTGCACACCATAAACACAGCATCTTCATCTAAGCTGAGTTTGGTTTAAACCCTGCAAGCAGAAGGTACTGAGTAAAGTCGTATGAAACAGGAGGGAGCATACTTTTAAGTGCCTTCAGATTCACAGCCCAAGACTCTCCTAAAGAGTTTTGTTCTCTCCTTCCCCTTTTGGAAGTCTTTTGATGGCAATTCTACATAAAATAATTTTTCCTCCTCAATATATAACTTTTTCCTTCCTAGCACTAAACTATTGCTGAGATGTAAAAGAACCAGGTCTTCCAAGTGCTATCTGCTACTCACCAGGCTGATTCCTCAAGTTGCCTCCTAACACCCATGGAGGAGAAAACTTCAGCATCTCAGAGTACTAAATTATTCTTTTTCACCAAAGGAATCCCTGTGGAGCCTCCAAGATAACCTCATCTACCTCATCTTCTTAATGTCAAGTTAACACAGGCATCAGAGAGAGAAACATCCTGGAAAGGAAGAGTTAGAAGAGGATAAATCTCAGAATCCTACTGACCACCTCCTCATGTCTGGCAAGACCCTCAAGTAGCAACCATGCCAACAGCTGGGAAATGCAGCTCCTCCACACAGTCTCCCAGAGTTTCTCCCACTACTGCCCAAGAATTAGCATAGCATGGGTATTATTCATGCTATCACTGGCTTGCACAGTATGTAATCAACAGTGGAAATACATTGTATGCGCAAACAAATTAGCGCTGAGTTTTGTACTCTATTGTTCAGATTTATTTCAGTTCAGAGAAAAACAAGCAGCAGCCTGTAAGCACATGACTTGGGTAAACCTGTCTTTGTAGACTAGTCAAATTTCTCTGTCCTGAATAACAAGTCAACAAAAACTTAGGTTTTCAGGCCTAGCTCCTACACAGCAAACATACCCACTCTAGTGTGTTGGGTACTTCTGTTGCTATTTACATCTTTGCAAAAGAAGGCTTACATTTTTAGCACTGTTATTTCCTCAAGGTATCAAGAAGCTTAGCATTCAGATTACAGCCACAAAGACCCCATCTTCAAGGTTTATGCACACTTGTCATTTTTCTCTTTTGTAAACCTGAAGCATCAGATCCACCATAAACCTCTAACATTCAGCTGCTTATGACTCCCCTTCAAGTCATAATCATTAATCTGATTATGTGCTGTGGGTCCCAAGAAGAAGCACAAGAGCTTTCCCACAGGGGAATGTGACTGAAACTCAATGTTCTGAAAGGTGGCAAGTTGAACACTCAGAAGATCTCTGAAAAAAAAGCAATAACATTTGTGCCCCAAGCAGAACTAGTATTTGCCAGGCTATTTCTCCCTGACATTCAAGGAAGCCTCTTTTCTCTTCAGACATCAATTTCTTAATTCAGCATTGGTCCATGAGCTTTTACTGCTGCATCCTACAGCTCCCTCCTTTTCTAACCTGTCAGCTTATGAAGGTAAGTTTTCCCAGGAGTGTTTCCCAGTGCTGTTCTTCCAGCTGCAACATGCAGTCCTGGCTGCAGTTTCATGCACTCCAGCTCAGGAGCCAGGGAGCTGGGTCATAAGGATACTCCACACCTACTCTGAGCTGGTATCACCTTGGTTCCTTCTGAGCTTCTTATTGCCTCTCTCCCAAATCACAGAACTGGATTGTTCTCTGATGCTCTAGTTTGGACTGGACCACAGATAACTGCTTTAATGAAAGCAAATCAAACTGCTATGTCTACATTTTTTTTTTCTATCTACAGATATACAGACATATAAAGATATATAGACACATACATTGTCCTTATTGATTTGCTGATTTGCCCTCTCTTCCCCTCTATTTGAATTTTTTTCCTATAATTGTTTCCTCTGTGTTTATTTTTATGCTGGCATGACCTTTTACAAACACTACAAACACTACTACCTTCAGCCTGCCAACTATGTATCACAGCTCTACGGAGAATGCCCATTTCCAGCCTTTACAGCGCCCCTCTGAAAGTAGATCCATCTAATACTATGTTCATAACCTTCTACATTTCCTGTTGTCATTGCAGTGTGTCCAAACAGCCATGCCCTACCAAACAGTCTCCACAAAAACCCAGCAGATTCATTGCTCCAGTACAGGAAAGCATTTTTAAAACTTGTCTGTATTTATTAGTCAACGTAAGATTTTGGGTTCCTTAAGACAGGAAAGTCTATATGTATGTGCACAGAGTAATTTCAGATTATTCTAAATGCCTGAAGGAATTTACCTTTCATAGTACAGCATGCCCAGATCATTAAATAAACCAATACCACAGCTTCAGACTGCTTTATAAATCTGTCAGTTTATGGCTGAGACTCTACTCACATTCACCTCTTTTCTCAGATCCAATCTACACATTCGGCCTTCTAAAAACTTCTAAATCTAAACCATCTCTGGTGAGTAACAGCTAATATGCATCTGCTTCAGGACTCATGGAATTTAACTGCATCATGTTAATACCACCTACTTGCTAAACACCTGAAAAGGAATTAAGCTTCCACCTTAGAAAAGAAAATCCTCAAGAACTGCTAACTCTAATCCTAAACTCAGCAAGGACGTAAAAATACCACTAACCTCTTCACTCAACTGTCAGTCTGCACAGAAGACTTCTACCACTCTCAGCTACAGAAAGATGGCACAGTTGCAAAAGGTCTAAGCACAGTGATAAAAGGAGACTTGAATTTGAGTCTGCACACACAGCTAGTGCAGTAGAAGACAGAGTGATTTTCTTGCTTGGGTCTTTAAATTACTACCATATCTGTGTTGGCTTCTCTAGGACCCAGTCAGCCAAAGAACAGAAAGACAAGATAAGCTGGCATGAATTAATTTGGGAAAAGCCTTCCCAGAACCTTGCCTGCAGAAGAGAAGATGGGATTAAAAGAAGCAAGATAGAAAGACCCTGGAGTTTTTGTAGAATAGAGGGAAACACAGAAGAATGGACAAGTAAAATTGTAAGTGTATTAGTAGCGGAAGCCTTGTAGGGGGGCACATGTCAGGGAGGTAAACTCATCACTGTTTCCTAATCATTAACATCACCTAAGCAGATAATAATGAAAATCCATAAATTTCCACAGCTACTACAGTGATAAGATAAAGTCTGGATATATGTTCCATCTTTCTTCTGGCTACAAACCCCAATTTAGTAGACTCCTTCAAACCAGCCTGGCTGTGAACCTTACTGGGCTAGAAAATGGCCCGGAAAAGGGAGGCTGTTTTCCTCTCATTGTTAGGCTGCTGAGCAGTTGCTGAGAAGAGGCAGCACTCAGGTATGGAGAAGACATCTAAAGTCAAAAGAGATGGGGAAGGCAAGTAAGAAGTCTCTCTGTGGCCAAACAGGGCAACAGACTTAGGAAAGGTACATCAGAGCAGATTAGCCACATCATCTTCCCACACCAGCGCTTGTAGAACCAGTGCAGCTGGAAAAAACCAATCAGTTTTGCTCTGTGGCCAAGTTAACCTGGCAGTACAGATGCATACTTGGCTTAGGAGAGACATGGTCTGAGAGACTAGCTTGGAAGCTGAGCTGCTGGAATATAGAAGGATGGGAAGAGGAAGAAAAAGATGATGGGATATGGAGCAAAAGGCTGCTCTGGGATGAAAAATCTTGAGAGCACTGTGAGAAAAGGTTATGACTCATGACTGTATACGCTGTCAGACCACCGACAATAAAACATCCCAAGGTAAATCAAGACTGCTTCTCTGTAGATGACTCTACAGAGTCATGCTGTCTCTGCTTAGAAGACTACATTAATAACAGCTTCTCTTGATATAAGGCACAATTTTAGTTTTACTACAGTAAATTCTACTCTGTTTTGCAGGCAGAAGTTCCCTGTGTTTCTTTAGTTCAGCACTCCCTTCTGTCCAAAACCAAGCAGCTGCTGCATGCAGAAGGGAGATAAAGTGACAGCATATAGGCAGACTACCTGCACTGACCTGTTTTGCCCTTAAGAAAAGGGAAGACAACTATATTAAAACCTGTCTCCACTAAGCTGGCACTGCAGTGGGGCACAGCTAACATTTGACCTGCACCTCAAAAAATGATCAGCAGCAGGAACAGCCCTTGCATATTGTCTCCAGCAGTCTTGGCCCTGGGCTAGCAGCACACAGCACTCTCTGAGGGCCCCAAAAGTGTCTATCTGTCCCAAATGGTAACACTATAGATGAAGCTGAACATCCAACTTTTCTACAGCAGAAGTTTAAGACAACTGATTTCCTTAGATCTTCAGGTATGTCAGGATACTTCACAGTAAGACATATATTCCATTAATATTACCACCAGGAGTGGCCAGGTGTCAGCAAATTAAGGTAACCTAGGTAACATGTACAAACACACATGGAAAAACAGCCTGTGCCTCAAAGAACATGTCATACCACATTATCTTTCTTATTTGCTGCTGCTGCAGAAGTAAGATGTAGAAAACAGATTCATATTTATTCTGTTTTACAAGCTTCAAAAATTAAAATGTTTCAAAACATACACAGCCATTTTCTCATATGTATTCATTTAATTCCTGATGTTTGACAAAACAACCTCATAATCCAAACATAGGGACTAATTGTCCTGGTCAAGCTGTGCTGGTTGTCCCAAACCACCCAAGAGTGTCCTGCCCCATTAATGATTGGCCACAGAGCTCTCAAGCAGGACTTTCCTGAGGTCACACTATTTTCTGGCAGGGACTTTCTGCCCAGATCTTCATTTGTGGTGCCTTTAATTCCTAACTTATGTTTTCAGTTTTCATTCTGCCACCTCATGAAAAGTTTAAAGATATACTCTAAACAACTGGTTGTTATTTTAGGAGGCACAGTTGTTAGTAAAGAAGTGAGGAGCTGATCTCTTCTTTGAGCAGACACTGAGCTCTCTCTGACTGAAATGCAACTCTGACAGTGACTTGTTTGCTGAGATTCAGCCTCCAGTAATCTGCCTTACCCTATTACTGGAATATGATACCATTCTAACAAATTAATTATTTACACGACATGGTTTTACTAGCTTTTGAATTTCATATAAACATTTTATGCAAACACACACATGAGGAGGCCCGAGTTAATTCATGAATTTCAGACACTTAACAAAGGCATATTCATTACAAGCTTCATCTCCCTGGAGGCTCACATTTGTAGTTACAAGATCCTGTGAAGGTAGCTAGAGATGGGCACATCCTGAAGACAAAAGCAGAGATGGAGCATTCCTGATGCTACCTTTCCTGTATCTTTCCAAAACCTACTTAGAGGTGCTTAAAGCACTCTACACTACAACACTGATTTATTCACCTTGGTGAAATACTTGACTGTTACACAGGGTAATTTCAGGTCTTATCAAACAAGATCTTTTATTTTATCTTGCTTTCCTTCTGGGCAACAATAAGTACCTCATGCCTCTGGGCAAAATGCCATTTGACAGAGACGCCAGTTCTCATCTATGTGTTGGGAACTGTCTTGTGATAAGACTAGAAAGGAATTCCTCAGTTGTAAGTAAAATGGTTTGATACTGCTCATACTGGCCACCAAAAAATAACCCTTTTCAAAAACTCCAAGCCCTAAATATTTTTAAAGCATCTTTAAAATCTGGTCAACAAACAGAGCATCAGGTGACCCATACCAAATGGAACCAGAGAGGCACCATATGTTATCTTGTCCCTGTTTATGTAAGGCACTTAAGAGCTGTCATTTTGTGCCTGAATTGTGCATCTACTATTGGCAGAGCTGGAGCTACACATTCTGGTCAGCTTGTCCATTCCTTTTTAGCGGTACACAAACCTGCAGCACGCAAGGACTTCTATGACAATCACTAGGTATTAAGCAATACACTGTTGGTAGAATGAGTAAGAATTTAGGGGTTTATCTCCTGCCATGAGTAAAGCAATCTAAATAGCCTTCCATAGTATAACTAGTCTTGATACATGCAACAACACATAGTCTAAACAGCACTATTTGCACAATAGTTCATAGCAATGCCAAGGTGTTCAAAGTGTTAACATTTTAAGTGTGCTCGCTGTGCATAGGCTTGTACGTAGAATCTACTGCAGCTAACCAATTTGCTTTGCTATACCTTCATTGTTTCTCAGAGTTCCCACAGATGTAAAGATATGCAAAGTTAACTTAAATGCTATATATGCAAAGTGAACTTTTAAATGAATGTGCTTCAGCCAAGCGCTGCATGTGTGGAGTGCAGATACAAGTTCTAGCAGTCCACATGTATTCCTGAAGAGAAATGGAGAGTTACTTTTGCCATCCCATGCTGATAATAGTTTTCTTGGGTATTTCTTATGCCCAAGTCAATTTTCCAAGTCATCTGCACTTAAGACACTTTGACAGCACAGTACAACATATGATGTTTTGCACTTCATCCACAATACTGCGAGATCTTCCTTCCTTCTCCAGCCGGGTCTATGATGACCAGTATATAAAAGCGTAAGGAGCATGAGCATCTTATTATGCCTGGAAGCAGCCCCAATTCAGCAGTCTTCCGTCACCATTTTCCCTGGTAGAGCCACAGTGTGTAAAGAATTCCAAAAGTCTGGATAAGAGCAGATTAAGGAATTGGACTGGACATCAGAGGATGCTGCAAAAAAGTGAAGCTCTTCTGCAGAGCTGCATGAAAGCTCCACACTCAAAATACAGTGAATGCTAGAGATCTGACCCAACTGTCATCCTGAGAGTCCTAAAACATCACCTAAAATATAGTAGCCCTCCCAGGGCAATTCTAAAAGGCATTGAGATTTCTACAACAAAGGGTGGAAAAAGGAACAAAGCAAGTATAAGCCAGGACTCAGATGGAAAAGTAAGAGGACCTTCCTCAGTCAGTACCAAGGTAGATAAATGGGTGGGGTTGCTGAGCAACTGTGCTACCTCATGAAACAATATGCAAACTGATGCAAGTCTTATGAGCTATGCTGGCCCTAAGAGAGAGAGATGAGGCCAAATAGAGTAGTGCACTACCACAGGACTGATGAAACCTCTGCTTTATTATTAAGTTTGCCATGATCTGCAACATGACCTTGAACACCTCTCTGTGCTTCTGGCTGCCATTTGGATAATTAGACTAAACTATTTGGTGCGAGGGCTGCATCTAATTATAGACTAGTTTGGCGAATAGCACAATTGGTTATCGATACTGACAAAAATCATCAAGCAGTACTGGAATGCAAAGAGCAGTCATCTGCAGAAGCACAAAACTGATAAGGAGTCAAAAAGGCTGCACGACGAGGCAGCTCTCAGCACCAGTCTCATTTGCTCAGTCATCTGGGTCACATGGATTCCCAAGTTTACCAAAGTATTTCTTTCAGGGAGCCTGAAGGAGCATCTCTAAGCCAGATACAACAATTTGTATTTAACAGCATATTCAATAAGCTTTTCTGTAGAGCACTTAAGAGGGAGTAATTAAAGGAAATATTTCCGCAGTAGAGCTTCTCATTAGCAGCCTAATTAGCTTTCTGAAAATAATTAACATTCCTTTCCATAAAGGGAACAGATGACCCATTACATCCATTAGACAAGCAAAACAAATGCTGAAGGTAAGGGAGATTTGTTCAGGGAGACAGCAAGAGAAGCATCCAGCAGCAGTACAAGTAAAATGGAAGAAAACAAGGCACAAATGCCTGTGAACCACAAAGACTAGACTATGCAAGTGGGTATGCAGGACTAGCACGTGCCTAACTGTCTGATGTGTGCATGCAGGATTCACACTGAGCACTTTCCTCCCTCTACCTATAGGACTCAGTAGTAATCTCATCACTAAGATGCTGAAAAATTCCACCTCCAACTTGTTTTGAAAGCCAGTATTAAAGACTTTTAAATTCAACCATTCACAGTCACAAACAGCTCTCTCCATATGCAAAAATTCCCCAAGGGTCATATATTTTGACTATTAAAATATGCTCAAAATTCCCATCAAAACAAACTATGATTTACTGTTAGGTGACAGGAACAAGTGAGTTGATGGCTAAGAAGAGCATGAAATACACTTCCCCAGGTTTCACAGAGTGGTGCTCTGATCAGTTAGTGTGCCCTGAAAGAGTTAGGCATATGTTTCCTGAGCAGTGCTTATTTGAAATCAGTGTGGGTGCAGAGTCACAGGCATCAGTGTTGGGGGATGTGTGTGCAAGTACAGATGAGAGAAAGTAAATGACACAGGTTAACATATCACTGCCTGGTGCAATAGGGACTGTGGTATCAATATGGTTTGATACACTTTTTCAGATAAAGAAGAAATAAGCTAAGCTTCTGAAAATTCACATATTCAGATAACATAACAAACATAACAAATCATGAACATGCAGTTGCATTTTCAGCCATTTCTGTGTTTGATGTATATTTACATTTCCCTGGCAGGAAACTTGAACACTCATAGTCTTCAAGTGTGATTGTAGTGAGGGCAAAGCTCAGTTGTACAAAACCTTCCATAGCTACATCACTATGGAAACCACAAATCCATTGCCTGCTGTGTCTATTTCTTTCACTGATTAAAAACAAAATAAAAACATATGCTTCTAGTTTATCACCTCTCACTTCTGTCAAGACAACAGGACAACAAACATGTTTTACCTGCTTCAGAGGCAACCCTTTCATCCTTGACAGCCCTCTTTGTGAAACCTACTCAGCCTCTCAACCTGCTGGGCAGTCTTCCCCCCAGGGGGCTTCCACTTCTTCAAACTCAGTATGGAATTTTATCTTAGCCTCCACACCTTCTCTCAGCTTCTGGACTAGGAAAACTCCAAAGGTGACTCACTCTAGGGCAAATCCAGCCAGCTGACAAAAGGAGAAGCTGAAAACTGTTCTCAACACACATTACAGTGGCTTACTTCGACTAGAGTTACATTCCCTTCCTTTCTACAAAACTCTTTAAGAACATTTGAAGTGCCCTCAAAATGGAGTAGTGCACATTACAAGACAGCTGTAAATGCAAGGGTTACATTTTTGCTTTAAGAAGCCCATCACTTCTACAGCTGTTATTAGTTAGAGGTAGCTTTTCCTGCACTAAAAGCCTGAATACCTCTCAGTAAAAGCCTAATAGCCAAGAGCAACTCTGAAAGATGCAGAAGAAAATGGGGGAAAGTGCTTAAAAATCTGCAATATGGCATGCATGGTGCAGCCTGGGTATGTGAAACAGCTGAAGGAAAATTCATACCAACCACTAGAAAGGAAAAAGCAAAAAAATAGTTAAAACCCCTCTAAATCTAAATACTTGCATTTTGTGCTGAAGAACAGCTTCTGAACAAACCTTCAGCAACACCTTCTCTCACACTGGGCACTTCTTACCCGATTCAGAGCGGTTCATGGAAGAGTTGGAGAAGAATTTAATCTCTGCAGCTTCCTAAGTCCCCAGTGCCTCTCAAATTCAGCCACCAACTGGCAACCATTACATAGACAAATGCCCACTAGTAAACGGGTTGAGAAAAACCAGGTGTTTCACAGATGCTCCCAAACAGACATACGAATACACTCCTCTCCACTAAAGCACTCTACAAGGACAGAAAAATCCTGCCTGTGCTCAGGGAACTTTTAGCAGAGGACACTGGCTTCTCAGCAAGACAGAGCTAGGAACAAACTGACATAGTATAAGTTCTCTTACAAAAACCAAAGCAATACTACACAAAAGATGCAGCCCTTCCACCTCCCTTTTGCAAAATGGGTCAGAGCAGCTAGGGCTTTCATCTTGGTCCTAACTCATCACCCTCACCTCACAGACAATTCCAGGTTGGCATTACCAGACATGTCCCAGATTCACTGGTGTTACAAGAATTCCTATCAACAGCACATGGGATGATCAAAGGTTACTTCTGTGTCCTTAAGAATGTCAGAACAATGCCCAAGCCAGTTTCCTGAGGCATAAACTGAAAGGAGTGGTGATCCCAGTCTGCAGGGTCAAGCCTTCGTGGCTTTGGAAGCCAATCTGTCTGCATCTCCAGCAGACAGCATCCTGAACAGTCTGAGTGGATGGAACATACAGGAGGCATTGCAGGAATGAATAATTCACAGTCTTGTTCTGCTGCCAATGGATCTACGTTTTCTTGTGCCCATATGGCACTCAGTTTTTGTTTTAACAGTATTAGGAGACTTCTGCTCTTTGCTGGTTCTTGAGGGCAGGCGAGAAGCAGCATTTGCTCTACTCAGAGCAATAGTACCATATACCAGAGCACTTGCCAGACACAGCTTTATTCAGCAATACTCATGGCTGCATCACTGACAAAACATTTGGACTCACACAAGGCTTGGTCCATCACCAGCAGCCTTCTTGGGAAGCTGCTGACATTTGCTTTGTCATAACCTTGCAGCACTGGTCTAGACTTTACTGCTCAACAGATGACATTTGATGACCAACTGAAACCCTATATTCAGCTATACAATAGGCAGCAAAATTCACAGCTGGAGCTTGAGGCAGCAGCTGACCCTGCTTATCCACACCCTTAGCACTGCCACAATTAAGTCTACTGCTTTTCTTCAGCAGCTGACTGGGTTTGCTCCCCAGTCTCAGAGAGGGACACTGGTCTATGAGAAAGAATACCCACAAGTGAAACAACAGAATACCCTAAGACAGGATGTCTTGGGCACTACCATAAGAGAGGGTAATGAGACACCGGATACAGGACAGGCTGAGGGAGGAAGGTGCTACATGTATCTGAATTTTATACAGGTAGCACCTGTATGTTCAAAGAAAGTTCACAGTTAGAGTTGAAGCACTGTGCACAACCTACCCATGAAACCTTATCCACAATAGGGAAAACAATGCTGTAGCCTGAACCCCTGTATCAGAGCATGCTTAACATCCTGTGAGGGCACCACACCACACTTGCAGACACACAAAGCATGCAGAAAATGCTGCAGGGTCTCCAGATTTTTCTTCTAGTGCCACAACGTCCAGCTGATTTACCAGAATCAATATAAAGTTTTGCTCTGGGATATAAATCACCCTTCCAATGTGATAGCATTTTACATGCACTCTGTCCAAGTGTAACAGACTGCCACAGCACACAAGAGAGTGGCAAGATGAGGATAAAAAGATCAGTAGAGTAACACACTGGTGAATCAGGTGCAGAGACTGCACTGCTTGTTAGGGCCAGGAATAGATTCCTCATCATCCGACTCACACCTGTGCTTTTACTGGAGAGAATAACCCTCCGTTCTTTACCTACTGCTCTGGTTTAGCTCAGAGATACTGCTCCACTGTCCTGATTGCTTAACTGCCTAAGGCTATCAGAGTGTAAGGTTTTAAAGAGACAATAACACTCAAAAGTTTGGCAGTATAAACTACAAGCAATCAGAATGATGTGACTCAAAGCAGACAAAAATCAAGGGTGATCTGTGTAAACAGTGATCTTACACCTCCAGAAAACAACTTGTAGTTTAAACCAATCGAAATAACTTTGCAGTCTATAAACTTAAAGGTCCCATCTACAACACAGTCAGCTCTGTACTCAGAGAACTGCTGTGTTCTTCTGGTCTACAAGTGCAGTCCAACCAGTTTTACCTTCCACACTTTACGTTTTCCGGGAAGCAATCCTGGAGTTCTCCCACGTTTTTGGTCAGCTCCTGGTTCACAGCATTCACAGGTAGACGAGGCTGCCTTCAGCCAAGTCCAAGCCGTTTCAGACGCCAGTTGTTTTCAGGCCAGGTGTGTGCGACCGACAGCTAATACACCAACCAGGCAGCCTTCCTAAACCAAAGAAGTACAGTTTAATCTTAATATAGCACAATGCAAGAGAGCCTTTAAACACTGAAAGAGCTATGTGTATGGATAGCTTAGCTCCAGTACGTTGGGACCTGCAAGACCTGATTGCTTCAGAGCCCTCAGACAAGCACCTGTATTTGCTCTTTGCCCAAGGCAGCTCCCTGACAGCTGCCTCTCTTCAGGTGAGGCTGAGCCTTTCTACTCTTCACTGTCCTGGATCCCAGACACAGCAAACACACAGAGCAACTTCACTGGAGTCAGGGACCAAAGGTTCACTACTACCATGTCAGCCAAGGTCTCAGTTAACCCTTGAAGGGTCTACAAAAAAATTGCTTTATCTCTATTTCCCGAGCCAATCCCCCAATTTTTTAAGTAAGCCTCACTGCTTACTCCTTTTCACCCCCATCCTCTCTCTCCTAACATTGCCTCCCTACCTCCCTTACCTCCTCTCCTCCTCACTTCTCTAATCATCACACTTTTCTTCTCTCTTCCCCACTCCAGGAATGTGGCATTCATGTAAGCAGTCCCTTGCCACTGCCACCCACCCACCACCCTAACCTGTTGCTGAGAGCACTGGCACTGACTCCTGTCCCACTCCAGTAACCCAACTGCTCCATGTGGAGCTCAGGCAGCACAGCTGCATGATCCAAGCAAGCAGAGCCCATGAGCTGGGGCTCTCCTCCTCTTCAAGTGTTGACATTTAGATGCCACACTCCTGAT
This sequence comes from Xenops minutus, assembly GCA_035221455.1. Taxonomy (NCBI): domain Eukaryota; kingdom Metazoa; phylum Chordata; class Aves; order Passeriformes; family Furnariidae; genus Xenops; species Xenops minutus. The sequence continues at coordinate 29,860,194 of JAWWEE010000158.1, forward strand.
TCTCACAGAAGTCATGCCTCGAGGTGGCAGCTCCAACACACAAGGATCAAACATCTTTCTTGTGTCAGCCTCACAGATCGTACAATCCAAGGGCTTGTCTATACATAGCATTTTTCTGGATTAACTACATAAGAAGAAGTTAAAGCAAGGACACATATGTCAGACTGTGTAACACATGAGCTCTTCACACTATCTTAATGAATCTCAGAGTTTTTGAGCACCAAAATCCAAGAGGAATTCAAGAGAAACATTTTCTTAAAAAAAAACCCAACAAAACAAAAACCAAACCTACACTGTTTTTATTTACATGACACTGTACTACAAAAACACTCTGATTAAAAATGCAGATTAAAGAACTAATCCTCCCCAAAAAACCTTCCCACCAAGATTAACAGAGCAATGAATAGCATGAAACCACTAATTAAATCAATGTAACATAGGTATTACAGAGATACATTTAGCACCTTCTGCCTATGCACTGAGGCTTGTATCTACTTTGAAGTTTCTCTTATTGTGAGAGCTAGTTCTTATTTTAACAGCTATCTGTATATTAGACTGGGAAAGAATTTGTTTGTTATCTAGCTCTGGTGTAAATTGTTGCCAGGTCGATGTTCCTAAAAACTATTTTCACATTATCTATTTTCATTATACGCATTTTGGATATAGGTTTCTGCTGAACTACTTATCAGACACATGCAAGCAACATTTTAAAAAGCATTTCCCTAGAATCACAAGAACACTGAGAATATTCTTCACAAAGTCAGATATATTTGTCTATAATTTGATATGTAAAAGACTGAGAAACAAAATCATACAAAATAAGCAACTGCAACACACTCCCAACTCCTTCAACCCAGAAATACAACCATTACTAAAGGTTTCAGGCCAATCTAACTTTAGGGCTACCCAGTCCCACTCACCCTGGCACCAGCACTCAGGCCATCCATGGGGCTTCACCTGGAACCAGACCAAGGAACTCATCAGCCATCTGAATGCTACCCCCACACTATCCTAATGCCTATTAGGTCTCAGCTGTATCACCTCCCAGATTTGGCTTACAGCACACCACTTAGCAGGAAGAAATTCCTTTCTCACAAAATACTTCATTTCTATGAACTCAAAATGCTGAAAAAAAACATACTTTTAACTACACATCCATCTGCACTTGAAAGAAAATATTCATTGAAGAAAATCTTCATCAGCAAAGACTATGTCATAACACACATTAGCCGAGTGGTAGAGATGAAGAGAAAGGTTCGACCTTAAAGCTCACATGATTAATACAAAGCTTAAGCTGTTCAGAAAAGGGGATTTGTTTTTCCTTTTGTATATAAATGTACTTTCCCTGTAAAAATACTAATGATTAAAAATGTGTAATGTTTATAGTAGGGGAAAAAATAAACAAAATCCCAACAGCAGCAGTGTGACCATTCAATTGCACATACAAAAACAGTTAAAATCTAAAATCTCCGGCTTCCCAAACAGCACTTGCCCATGCTCTGATTGTTCCTCTGACACAGACACCAAGATTCCTGGTGTCAGCAGAGTGAGGACTGCATATAGCATAATCTAGCAGAAGTGCCCATCAAATGAGAATACAAAGCACAGGCAAACAAAAAGGAAAGCAAATTCCTGACTGGAAACTGGTTAGTTGTCTGTTCCTTCAACTCTCTATTTTCATATTTACACTTCTTCATTATTTCCACAGGTCTCTAAAAAGAAAGCTCAGGTCCATGCAACTACCCGCTGATAAATTGTCCAACAGAGAAACCAAGTCACAACATTGCTCTGTGACTTATCTGGGATTCTTTTGGGAAGAAAGTTCCAAATTTGGAAATAGAAAGTGAGCATGTATCCTCTCAGAAACTCACCCTGCTCTGGCAGGACTTACATGGAAGGTGATGCAGATTTCCTTTTCAACTGAAGTCCCATCATGCCTCCTGATGAAGCCTTTTAAACCTGTTCCTACACTCGTCTGAAGTACCTCAGAGAGATACCTGGGGCATGCACTGCTACACAGTCTCCCACCTTCTGGAACAACAACAAAATAATTAGAAAACCAACTCTGTAAAGGAACTACTTGCAGTTACCCACGGAAAACAAGTGATTTCCAAGGTTATGTGTGTCCTTTCCCAGATACATTGAGGCAGATCCCCTGTCTCTACTCAAAATTTCTGTCAAAGGCCTGAGAAGCACATCAGACCTTCAGAGTTTCAGATTTCTTTTTAAAGTCATGCCACCAACAGTTGAAGAAACTTGGGCAGATGCTGGCATCCCCATACAACTACAGTATCTAAAAATGCTTCTGTGGCTATTTATTGCTGAAAGTAAAAATGCATTTAAAATGACTGCCAAGACTCTTATTTTTTGTTGTTATCTTGCAATCTGTTAAAAAAAAAAAGAAATTAAGCTCAGGTTTCAAACAAAAAAACAATCCAATTCCCTCATGCTGCTGGATCTGTCTTATATTATTAGTCTCACTTATTTTTTCCTCTGTGTACAGTCATCCCTGCTTCTGTTTCTTTCATTCTTCTCCTGCTAAGGCAATCAAAATGAAACAGCTGGGCTTATATTCATGTTTTCACGTATTACCATGGCTCTCAACATTTTTGGGCCAATGGGCCACTCTGAGCATTTTAAGACTTCTCACAGCTTGCCATATATTCCTGCCATCTACCTTTCAACATAAATCTCTTACATATTCTTATTTTTCATGGTCCCAAGGATGAGCTATGAATTCCTGTCTGTAAGCTGTTGAACCATCAAAGACCCACAAACCCACGGCAGGGAATGGTTATTTACTCATACATATTCATATACCCTTTATTATCTTTAAGAGCTCATCTAACTTGTTGATTTCAGGTTCTGTGAATACTTTTCTCTAAAACTGATGTCAAATATGATCTCACAATATGGCAGGTTAAGCAGGAGATGAGTTAAAGAGGAGTAACTCTTACAAAACTCCACCTACACTTTCTTGATGAAGAACCACCGAGCACATGCTACGTGAAAGCACACTAACTGGCTTTTTGGTAATTGAAGGCAGGGTACTGTTGCCTGGCAACTTATCTGATTACCATTTTTTCAAGCATCACATGCACACTTAGATATGTTGCATAATATTATCTCACTTTTATGCAGCCTAACCCAATGGGGAAAAAAGGGGGAAGAAAAAAGCTACTGAAATTAATGCCTTTAGTCTATTTTCTGACCAAAAAAAAAAAAAAAAAGGACAAGATTGTAGCTGAAAAACAAGTTGAAACATTAGTATTCCTGATTTTTATTCCTGCCTTTTTCTGGCTTGCTGAATATGTGCTTATACAAGCATTTTATATCTACTTGTCTTCAAAATGACACTAATAATACCAGCCTCACAGAGACACACTGAAAATTCATTAAGAATAGAGAGATTCTCAAATGAAAGACATAGTGGAAGTGCTGGTGTTAGCACTTACAGCTTTTTAGTACTCCAAACGTTGCTAAGCCCTTGTCCAAAAGCGTAGCAAATTTTCATCACTGTCATGACATTGTCCGGTCCTTTTTTCTCAAACAAGGATCTCAAACCAAGAAAACTACATTTCTTGCATCAGAATGGGACAGTTTCCCACCTTCTATGTCTGATACATAGCTGGGGAAAGAAAAAAGAAAGCGAAAAACCTACTCCCACTACCCCACACATGGCAGCATACCCCAACCTGAAGTTGGAGTACTAAGCATTATCACCACTCTTAGAGTGTGTATCATGAAAATCAGAGGGAAATCAGAAAATGTGCATGCATGACATTTTTAGAAATCAACATGCTCTACTTATTGATCTGATCTTTGAAAAACTAATTACATTCTAGCTAATCCATGAAAAAGTAACCATTTGGTTGTCTTTATGGTGAGCAGTAATACATCGTAATAAAAAACACCAAAGTGAGGCACTGTTTCCAAAAGGCTATCATCATCTAACAGGAGAACCTAGATTCTAGAAGCTGACCTTTTGTACATCCACAAGTTACATGCCAATATAATATAACATAATGAACTACCTTCTTTATATATTCACCTGAGTGTTCCCTTGCAGAGAATGGAAATTGCTTAGCTGCTCATGGTGCTCTTAATGCCATGCTAACCTTTGTCAGCACAAGTGGCGGAGGCTGATGTTTTGGAAACTCACTATCTCATCTCCATGGTAAAGTATTAAGCAGCAAAGGAAAACCAAAAGCAACAATAGCTAAGCTCAATATTGCTAAAGAATCATTACGTTACCTTCACAGCAGCTCCTCTCTTCTTAGGAGACATTCAAGCATTTTTATAAACTGTGCCCCACATCCTGCAGTTTTTGTGCAAGTCCACTTCCAATTAAAAGCTTAATTGTGAGAACTGCCTTGGAAAGAACTGCTGAATCGAAATAAACGAAATCACATGGTATTTATCAAGCCACTAGGGGAAACTATACACATCTTGAAAATACTAGAAATTACAAAAAGAAATAACTCTTTCTCTACAACTTACTGGAAGCATCCATACCATAAATCTCTGCTGACACAAAATACAAAGAAAATACATGGATCAAAGTGTCCTCTGGGTTAAGCAGGTGTCCCAGCTTTCCTAGGTTGGTTAGCAGGAGAAGAAAGAGCCAAATATACAACTATCATCAGGCACACTGCCAAAAGCAGAGAGGAACAACTCTACCTAGAGCTCTGAATAGACACAGCCAAGATTTCTCAGCCCAGACTAGGCTGGTGGAGCCAAATGAGTTGGACCATCTTCTGTGCATGTCTTCTGGATGAAAAAAATCAAAACAGACTCCTCATCCCCAGAAGGCACTTGGCAGTACACACAGCACTATGCCACAGCTAGCCATACTAAAGAGAGAGCTTCCCCCTTCAGAAATATTTCATCATGCTCATGCTCCCAGCGGAATCAGAGAAAACAGGACAGAAAGGTGCTTCACAGAAGTTCTTCTTATAGGCTACCTTCAACATATGGCACACCTGAGACTAAAGATCCAGCAAGGAAGGAGTCAAACAGCAGCTTCACCAGGCTATGATATAAACCCTTACCTAGTCACTACTGATGCCTGAATCTTATGCAATGAAAGCAAGACAGCAGCATTTGTGGTAGGGAAGATTCCCTCAGTCATTTAATCCAGCTTTGACAGAAGCATGTGAGGGCGGGGGAGTTTTCAAACAAGATTGTGGTGAACTCTTGTGCACTGACACCAATAAAAATCCAGAACAAAAGGGAAGGTAACATAAAACACTTCCCTCTTTTCTACAATGATTAAAAACCTCTGACTCAGTAGCTGATAGGTATGCTCATTCAGATATGCCTACAAACAAACTTTTAAAGCAATCTAGCTTCTATTTGTCCTCCAAAGACATGTTAAAGAGCAGCACACACCTGAAAAGTCTTTTACACTCGTTTCAGCTGGACTGCAAGGTGCATAGACTCCGGCTCACACTGAACATTACTGGGTGTATCATTTACAACCAGGAATGTACTGCTCTGACTAACCAGAAAGAGAGCGTTGTTCCAAATTGGCACAGATGTTGGTAAGGTGTTCCTGCAGAGCCAAAGCCTTTGCCCAGTCTGGCTTTCTTTCAGGACTGTTTGTAGTTGCCTGCACAACCACCTTACCTAGAGCTCAGGAACCATCTGCATACTCCTGCCTCATGTATTTCAGAGAAACATGTATTTTCACAAAAATGTGAAAAGCAGGCCAGTTCATTTCCGATGTACAAGGCTAACCAGCCCTCTGCTCCCCCACCCAGTCTGTACTGCACTTGCAGACTAAGGGCAAGCAACACTGTCAGGTGGTAAGTCACCAGAGAACACTAAAACACATACAGCAAGCAGACCTGGGAAGTAAAAAGTAATAATTTACAAACCCATACCAGGCAAGCCACAAGTAGGTAATACCTTTTATGTTGGAAAACATTAGCTAACTAGACAATCACACATCTTTCAAAAGAAGGAAATATACTTCACCTTTCACATTAAGCCAATTTTGTTTTGAAACAGAACTCCCACTTGTATTGTTCAACTTAACATCTTTCACCCCAGAAGCAACCCAGGAACATTGCTGGACACTGCTTCATTTGCAGCTATACAGGCACACACAGGACAGAAGGGACCACATATAAGATGGCTCAGGTGCCATTTCCCCATCCACAGGACATGGCTCTGGTATCTGAAAGCTCATCAAGGCACTGCAACTGCTATGGAGGTAAGCAGTGCTTCCCACAAAAGGAAGGTGAAGAGTGGGAAAAAAGGCTTTTCCTGCCTCCTGTTGGCAAACAATTTGAGTCTCTAAGTAATTGACCCATTTTCTACAGAATAATAAACTCTAAGGAATGAAGCACTGCTGCCCTTTAATTAGCCATGTTGTTACCTCTCCTCTTAACATGTAACAGCAGACTGCTTGAGACTGAAAAAAGAAACAAAAGAATAAAACAACTTAATTTCATTTTCTTAAACATGGCATTTGTTGAAGGCAATCCTAAGGTACAATTTGCAGCAATAAAATCTTCCATTATTTTTATGATTTCATCATCAGAACAAAAAGGCCTCCTCTATGCCACTCTCTCTAAGCCTCCTCAATATATCAGGCTTCTCCTTTTTAGAAGCCTTTTCAAGATGCTTTCTGATCATCTTCCGTGAGGAAAAACTTCTGTCCCCTATCAGACAGTTTAAGAACAGAAAGGACTCCTTTGCCTTTGCATATCATTTTATTCAAATTTCATGCAGTTTCTTGTAACACAGCTCAGCAACTTGGATAAGGACTGAAGTCCTTTAGTCTAGGGAGATTAGATGTGCATACCAAGAACAAAGAGCACAGGAAACCACAGAACAGCCAAGGTGGCAACTCCAAAACTGGCAAAGGACCGTTCAAATGAGTCTCACATAGATGACACTTAGTGATCAATCCCATGCTGAAAAATAAAAACCTAAAAAGCCTGGCTCCAGACTCTGCGGTATGATTCTGAGGATACAAACAAGACTTGCCATCAAAACATGTGATAGCAAAAAGTTGGGGGTCTTCCCCTGACCTGGGAAGAGTCCACAGTCTCTTCTCCCACTCCTCCACTCCCCCACCTCGACTTCCTTCTTCCTGGTATGCTGAGTCCCCAATTGCAGTTCATTTCTAATGCTTTGGAGGAAGGTGAAAATTAAACTCCTCTGACTAATTACACCATGTGAAGAAACACCCTTCCTGGACACACTGCAGTGCCTGCCAGCAGCCCTGAAACACCCTACCTGAGGACATCATTCTCTTAACCAAGTGGACAGGTATTAGGAGCACATTTATGACACTTGAAAACAACTCCTCTTTCCAGTTCTTGATGTGTGGGAATAAACAGATCCACAAATTACAAGACCAAAGGGATCTCTACATCTTCACTCCTTAGGACTGCTTCAAGATGTTGAATTATAGGTTGTAAATAGATATCTTAAAGACTCCACATGCTATTGAGTTCATCACCTTATCCAAAAATCTCTTCCTATCTTACCAAGTCAGAAACCTTCATCTTCCTTCAAGGTTAAATTTGCCTTTCACTGTTTGGCACCACATCATGTTATGACATTGTCAGCAAAACTGCAAAGTCCCCACTACCAGGTATCATTTCCATATGGATGCAGAGATATAGGTTACCCTCAATCCCCATGTCTATGCTATCCATACCTCTTGTTTGAGACCCCCTTTGACCATTTCTGTAAACTGCCATGGGATCTTGCCACAACAATGCCAAGGCTTGAACTCTTCAAGGAAGCAGCTTGTTTTCTGCCTCCACCATGAGCCTGCAGTGGAGTCAGAACAGCAATACTGACCAAGTCTGTGGACGTGTTGCCAGAGCCTCAGCAAGAAGTCATGCAGTCACAAGCAGTACTACCTCAACACCTGCTTGTCCCTCCATTTCCTTTCCACCAGACTATATTACCCGCCTTTTCAATACGCCTGTGATCAGGGGATCTCTGGATGTTTCACAAACATTGAATAAGCTGTTTGAAACAGTTCTGCTGATCTTTGTTTGGAAAGCTGCTATAGCTACTAGTTAAATTATTTGGAGGGAACTCTTTTGTGTCAATTTGACATCTACCTGTGAAATGCCATTTTCCTATACCTGTTTCCCCTTATACAAGCACAGAGACACCCATATTCTTCAGTTGGGAGCCTGAACACAGAATTATGAAATTTGCAGATATAGGCACAGAGAGCCTGTATTTCTCAGGGAGAAAATACCTACTTTCAAATTCAGTGAACAATGTTGATTTATTCACAGTAGCAAGCTACTGTCACCTAACACAGAAAAAACAACATTCCTGCATGGAACAGGTCATACCTTCTCACTGGGACTAGGCACTGGGATTCAGGAAGGACCTTCAGGACATGTCATGGGCAACAGAGTACCTTACAGACTTCCTACACAGTTTTCCTCAGTGCTGGTCGGAAGTCACTACAAGTATTAACGATTCCATTTCAGTAAACCTTCCTTTTCTGTTTCCTAATAATTTATGGTAGTTTTTGTATTCATGACTTCCTATTTGCCACCAAACAGTACTAGCCTCATCCCTAACTGATAACATGTGTATATTATTGCATTTGTGTCCCTGGAACGCACAGAACGGAGTTCCTTGGGCAATCTGTTCTTGCAAATCCCCAACATACACAGCTCTGGCAGTAACGGAGCTGTTACCACCTTGCCTGCAAAAAAAATCAGCTCCTGCAGGGACTGCTTTTCTCTTGAGAATTAAGAGGGAAACAGGACAAACTTGTCAAACGATGCCAGAGAACAACATGAAGTATTTCACATAATAGTTTTCCTGCATCTGCTGTGTAATTAGGAGGCTTATCAAGTTTGTACATCCCCAGTAGTTTTGGACCAGCAATGCAAAATTGCTCTCTAGGAAGTCCCAGCGTAATGCTCCAGCTCAGGATGAGTGAGAGGGAGCAGCCTCCCAGGATCTCTGCTCCTAAGCACCCTAGAGAACGAATCACATTTTCCATTTCACCAAAATTCAGCTATTCTGAACATTTTTTCCTATGAAACATGGAATTACAACAAGCATCTTGAGACTATTTTTGTTTAAAAAAAAAAAAAGGAAAAACTCCCATTTTTTAGCTGATTGTATTATTCGTATCCCTGACCTCTGGGCTTTACACACGAGTAATTCACAAGGTTGCGGAAAAGTCACTGAATGGACCAGAGCCAGCCCCCTCCTCCCAGTCCTGCCCTGCAAACGCTGGGCGGCCTCAGAGCTATCGCCCCTTTCCTAGAATAAACTTTTGCTGAAATCAACACAGAACGATGTTTCGATACATTTCTTTCAACCAAATAATAATAATAATAATAAAAAAAAAATAAAAAAAAAAAGGCGCTGTCCGG
>JAWWEE010000158.1:29869942-29954365 GCA_035221455.1 Xenops minutus
TGCTGCTGCTGCTGCTGCCACCGCCGCCGCTGCTGCCGCTGCCACCGCCACTGCCGCCACCACCGCCACTGCCACCGCCACCGCCACTGCCGCCGCTGCCGCCCGGCCCCCCCGCCCGGCCCGGCCCGGCCCGGCCCGGCCCGCCGCGGCCCGTGGGCTCACCGGTGTCCATGGGTGCCCCGCGGCCGGCGGGAGGTGAAGTGTGCCAGTGCCGCTGGCCCGGAGGATGGATGCGGTTTCAGTCTGCACATGCTCGCTCCCGGCAGCCAGCCTGCCCCGCCACCTTCCCTTAACTCTTTCCGCACTGCCTCGCACTGCCTCCCCCGCCCGCGGAGCGCGGCCGGTCCCCTCGGCAAGGGGCCCCTCCGAGCCGGAGCCCGATCCCGATCCCGATCCCGCGGGAGGCACTGCCTGCCCGGGCAGCCGGGCCCGTCCCGGTGTGCTCGCTCAGGGGTGTGGGGAGCAGCCTGCCCGCAGAGCTCCCCGAGCGCCCGCAGCGTCTGCGGGGTCTGCGGCCGCGGTGTGCCACAGCGCTCCTCGGCCGGGGAGCCTGCGGGACGGCTTCTTCACATTCACCCCTCTACAGAGATCCGAAACAATAAAACACCACCCCAGCCCCCCGGCCAGCTGAGGGATGTCACCCCCACGCGCCTGGTCTTGGATCTGGACACTGGCAGGACACCCCTGCCGTGAAGGAAATCAAACGCAGAGAGCAAAGGAAGTATTTGCAGCTTCACTATTAAAATAGTGAAACATAATCTCTGCAAAATGTGTTTTTCCACCCAGAAGGACCTCTTCTGATTCAGAAAACTGCCCCAGGAAGAGGAGTGGGAAAATAAAGCATAGGTAGTAAAAATAAACTAAAATCTGGCTACATTAACTCTTCAGCAGCATGAGAACACAAGAAAAAATGCCTTTCTTTGGCATTAGAAATCAGGAGATTGCGGTCCTGAAGCAATGTTTGCAAGCAAACAAATGACCCCCGTGTCCCTCTGCCTTGCCTCTGAACGAAGGGAGGTAAGAGCAGCTCTCTGCAGTGAGGAGGAGCTGGGCAGTGCCTCTGAAGTGCCCTCCAGTACTGAAGTGAGGGACGGGGTTAGTTCTGTCCCTTTACGGAGAGAGAAATGAACATATTCTGGAGTAAAACGGCAACCTGAAGTGACGCAGACTCGGAAATGGCAATTGATCCCGAGCCGAGAGACCTGTGTTTAACCAGCACCCTGCTTTTCCTGATGAGCTACCAACTTCGGGCTTTTCTCTGGTCTCCCCAGGCCTCTGAGGCAGTCCACATTTTCTTTCTCACAGGCACAAGAATCCTTGGTCTCTCTTGCCTTCTGTAGTAGCAGAAATTATGAGCTAATGTTTTTAGCAGAATAAGGATGTTTTTATGACCTCTGTTTAATGACTCAGCACTGCTAGTATCAATAATAAATGGTCCCAATGATGAGGCAGCATCGGATCTGTGCAGGCCCCGAGGCAATTATAATGAAGGATGCTCAAGATGTCTGGCCACAGTGGCTCTGTCAAAGGCAGGTATCCTCTTGCGAGGCTGCTCCTTCAGCCCCCGAGCCGCAGGGCCAGCAGAGGCTGCACACTCCAAGCCTGCCGGGCTGTGCATCGCTCTGCATGACCCAGGAGTGCCCGGGCTGCTGGCTGGCATCCCTGCCACGCTTGCCCAGGCAGCTCTGTGTAGGAACCACTGTAGCTGCTCCGGGGATGCCACAATGCAGCAAACCAGCCTGTCACCAAGTCACCTGATTGCACAATCTCGCTGTGAGAGCTGGAGATTCAGAAAGATGGAGTGTTTTAAAGGGGAAATGGAGAATAATGCATAGCTAGCCCTACTTCAGCAACCGAGCTGTGCAAGCTAGGCCAGCACTGCATGTGCTGGTGAACTCAGGCTGGATAAAAAAAAACCCTACAACTGCATTTTATAAATTTCAACAGAGCTGAGAAGGAAAATGCTGAAATAGCTAAGGCATCTTTGATGTTCTAAGAAGCACCTTTAAAATACCATATCCGATTAGGCAGTTAGAGAAGACAGCAGTCGAATGCAGTGCTTATGTATTTACTGTGAAATAGCATCCTTTGGAAAGCACTGAGGACCGTGCTGGAGATACAGTCAAGAGAGAGCGTGAGAGAGATCATTTCTCAGTATGAGACAGCACGAACATTTCACAGCATGAGAGGAGGGAATGCCTTACAAGGAGCAGAGAAAAGGTCAAAGAGAGAGGAAGAAGAGAGCTAAGACATACTCACCTACGAGAAGGAGAAATCAACAGCCAAAGATGGACCAGAAAAAATGAGAAGCACATGTAGGGAATACATAAATCTGTATTCTCCTGTCCAGTCACAGCATGCAGAGAGAGGAAGGAGGAGGTGAGGGAAAGGAGAGGGCTCCCAGAATGGGAAGGGAGGAAGGAGGAGGCAGTGAGGGAGGGTGAGGGGAATGAAGGCAAACACTGTACTGCACTGAGGGGACAGGCAGCAGGGAAAAATGCCAGAGTGAGCACCTGGTAGTGGTGCTGTACACCTGAGAGTTTGTACAACTCTCCCCAGCTGCATTAGCCGCTCCAGAAAAGCTGTTATTTTTCTGTTCAGCCTTGTTTCTTTCAGCCTAAGCTAGTAATGGAAGAGAAAAAAAACTGAAGTGGAGATTATAATACAGTGAAAGTGGGAGTAGGGTGATACTTGGGGACAAAGGAGAGACAATTTCTAGAAGTGCTCTTTTGTCAGGCATTCACCAGGAGGCCTGAGCTCTGGGGAGAAGGCATCCAGGTTCACACGCAGGAAGCTGGCTCCAAGATGAAAAGTTTGTGGTGACCTAAGTACGCTCTAGCCTCTCTTCAGTCCCTTGTAAACAGGCACAGGAGATGCAACTGATCTTATTAATGGTCTCATAATCCCTTAATATGTGTGTGTTGCCTTTTTCTGAAATAACATAGATCATACATAACACCTGATCTAGGTCCTATATATGTGTGCCCCAAATCAGCTCAGATGTCTCTGCACTGGCCTGTCTGGTTCTGGAAGGACTTCTTCATTTGGGTCCAGCATAACACCTGACTGTGTAGAAACATCTTGGAAAGCAGCATAACATATTTATTTGCAGCTTTATTCTTGTATCTGGGCACACTAAAGAGCGCAGTACAGCAATACCCAAGCTAAGTCCTCACTCATCCATTTTTGTGTTTTATTTGTGGCACATTGTTACACTGAAAAAAAAAATTACTTAAATCCTCAGGAATGCTTTAATGTGGTCATTACACTGGTATCTGAGTGCATCACAAATATCGCCACCACTATAGTTATTCCCAGTGAGGTAGTATCTCACTCTGCAGACTGGGCTTTGAAGTTCAGACATGTTTCAGTTAAAAGGAATCCTAAATTTGAGACTCATAGCATTTCTCTTTCCCCAGAGAATTTAGTTTTATATGGCTCCTTATATTTAAATTCCAATTGTGGATGCTCATCTCTTCTGTAAATCCAGTCCTAGTCTAGAAAGGAGCACCTGGAAATTGGTCTTACCAGTTTAGTTCAAGTGAGTTGTCTGACACTGCTTAGGAACTAATGACAAATGGGATCCATCTTTCCAGAGCAGAGTTTAACTATCTGACTTACTAAGTCGTACTTGTTCTAATTTCCTCTCACTCTCTACATGCTAACAGATTCTGTAGCAAATGAAACGGGAATCCCACCTTATAACTCTCCCCATTCTCTACTCAGCCCTCATTCAATATGACTCCAGCCAGCCAGTGCATTGAAGGAAGCACCTATCATGAAAAACTTATTTAAAAACTCTCAATCTGGAATCAAGGTTTTTCACTCCTATGGAAGTTTGGCTCTTTCTCTGGTGTTTGCCTGAGGAGGCCCTGCAACTAGGAACTAGGAATTTCATTTCTCTGGGTCTATAGAATAGAGAGGAGATACTCTGTGTTTATTTAATACCCCCCCACGGATGTACAACCAAAACACAGGCTTCTCTCACAGGAAACTAAGGAACAAAGAGCCATCTCAAAGCTTACAAGGAAATTAAAGAAGAAACTTTTTTTTTTTTTCCTGAGGGAACCCCAGTCTCTGTGGTGACAAATGTCATTCAAACCCTCATAGTAAGAAGTGTAATTTGAAGAATACCAAAATCGTGTGTTGTCTCAGATCAGCTTGCATAGGTCTTCGTGCAGTAGCATGGAAGTTGCTTCCTTTTTCTCTTCTGGCTTTTGATGCTGGTAGAAAAAAATACAAGCCATAGATTTTCACTGCCTTCACTCATTTGTTGAGTTTATTGAAGAAAACATGAAAGAAATTTTCAAATATGATTCCTTAAAGCTGAAGGAGACTCACTAGTCTGGTGGTTCCTCTCTTTCTTTTGCATGTATCAGGGGCTTGGGTTCTTTCTATGGCTTCAGACACCAATGTGATATTCATTGCTCCTGAAAAAGTACTTGATTCACAAAGGAATAGAGGTAGAAGTTAAGTCCACGAAGGTTCTTAACTTATCTTTGCCCCGGACTGAAGCCATTTAAGCATTTGTTCATTTAACCATGCATGTACCAGTCTCTGCCAGTAAGGTGCTGTCCTTGGGATCAGCCTCAAAACGTCAAAGGCTAGGCAGCAGCCCCCAAGGAACCCAGAACTATTTTTGAAAAATCTGGCCATTCTCTCTGGGGTTGCTGAAATCATTCCCTTACTCAGAACATTTCCTTTCCTCTAGATATAGATTATAATAGTAAAGTTTGCACGAGTATTTAGCTTTGTTTTCCTCCAAGGCATTTTTCTGTAATAGCTACTTGCCATGCCTTATGTTTTGCTGAAGCCTGGCTCTGAAACTAAGCACTGCATACAGGAAACTTTTACTCCTAACATATATGACTGAAGTGCCCTGCAGCAAAGCATCCTTTACTGTCACAGTATCTGTTTAGGAAAGCCCTGTCCAGGGCTGTTCTGTTCAAGGTATCCATGGGAAAGAATGTTAGTAAGACATTATTTCAGAGAGACTGTCAAAGCTTTTGAGTTTTCTCTGGGATGTTGTTCAGGGATCATCTCTTTGGACTGATGGAAGAATTGCTCAGTAGAGCACGAGTGTCCTCTGCTACCTTCTGCCTTCTTTGCCTTCATGTGGATTAGATGCCAGAGAGGTCCTTCAGAACAGAGCAGCCTGAGCCTTCTAAAACAAGCAGCAGGCAAGATCTACCTGACACGTGACTCATGTCTGACTAAGTAAGCCTGTGTTTGCTTAAATTTTTAATGAAAATAAATGGAAGAATCCCTAATGGCTTGTATTCTGGATTCGGGGGCAGAAGAAAAGCAAATACTGTTTATGTGGAAATTACAAATCCTGAAGGGTTTGGAGGTAATTCTGTTTTCTGTTATTTTGTCAGGTTTAACAAAATACAAACACAGTTTTGGGGAAAGGCAAGCCACTTTACAAACCTCCATGTGTGCAGTCCAAGTTGATCCAATAGTCTGTTTGGGGAAGATGTGTTTCCCATTAAAAATGCCAGGAGAGTGGAGCCCTGGAGGCTTGAGTTGTGTTTGCAGACATGCTTCAGGCCTTCTCAATGCTCTCAAATTCACCTCTCTGTTTTTGTTTCCCCAGCTGTGAAAGAGGGAACACATTTCCTTTGCTAGAAGGCTTTGAGACAAGCCAATAGAAAAGAGGATAAGCAAAGAGGTGTTACATTTGAAGAGTTTCTAGAATGGCAAACAACCCAATGCTAGCACTTCACTGTCACATCTTGTAACCCTGAGGTAACTAGGACACAGACGGAGAAGAGAGAAGGCACATGATTTACCTAAAAAGCTTTTGAATGTCAGTGCCAGAGTTGGGATAATTATAAAAAATAATTTTATTTCATATAGTGTCTCTGTTACATACTATACTGCAAAATATAACCAAAAGACTAAGTATTTCTGAAATTATATTTTTTTATTTATACAACACAACATGTGCGAAGTGCTCTGATCAGCAGTAAACTGACAAGTGTCTACTCCAAGTGACTTACACTACAATCCTCAAACATCAGTCAAGTAGTGATAGTAAACCAGGGAGAGGAGGGGAATGGTGAAGGGGAAATGCTGGAAAAGACAAGATTACAGTATAAAAAAGAGGGTAAGTGAAGAAGGTTGAGAGAAATTACATAATAGGAACAAAACTGAAAAAGTGTTCCTCTGAGACTTGAACTGATGTGGAGAGTGGATATATCAAAGGAATACATAAAAGTGATTCAGAGCTAAAAATCGTGGTTCAACTCTACTTTCATGATTCAGATATCCACAATGAGCTGTTCAAGAACATTCCACAGGCTGGGAGCTTTTTCAATAACAAAAACATCTGACATGAACAAAAACCATTCACAAACAGTGCTGAAGCAGCAAGAGAGGTGGCTAAATCTGTCAGATAGGCTGTCTACTATAAATACAAGTTATCTACCCTGCTCTTCTCCATTCAGTGAATTTCCATATCTCATTAGTGATGAGATTTCTCAGTTTCTTTCTTTGACTGCTGTTCTGAAATGCTATGCGCTGTGAGTAACACCCATGCTTTGCACTAGAACCACAGAGGCCTCTAAAGTGCTTTGGGGTTACATAGGATGAAAGTTGCCATGGGCCTGACTCTTGAAAGCATTTAAACACTAGAATATGCAGGTTGCTACTACAGGGTTTACCAAGATAAATTAGCAACAATTCATGCTTCTTCGTTTTGATGATGCAAACATCAAATGTCACTTTGGCAATGGATGTTCCCATATTCAAACATTGAAATAATGTCAAAAACATTGTCTTCTCTGACAATCTTACTGGGTTATGTTTATTTTACTTTTCTGGGTAAGAACTTAGTTTTGGTATCCCTACTTTGATTCATGTCTTCAAAAAAATACTTTGACTGTGTTTGTTAATACAATGTGTTCATGAGGCCAGGTTACTTACTTCTCATAGGTGCATGTCACAGCCAAAGAAAGAAGTTTCTAGATAGAGGAACAAAGAAGGGGAAAGGTAGTCACGCTGCAACTTGTATTTCCTGTGTATTATGCCACTCCAACTGGTAAAGTGACCAGATACTGGAATGTCTAAAGAGAGAAAATCAAGTATGCACTTTCACAGTCTTCCAGTTTCCTTTATTAGTTATCTTGGCAACCTTAATTCATCTTGTTATCATTAAATGGTAGTTCTTAAAAGGCAGAACAGAGAGAAAGTTGCATGTTTAGCTACCACTTATTGACATAATCATAATAATTAATAAATATATATCTCTCCTACAGCATAATGGAATCTCAGAGATTACTATCACCTAGAATGACCTCTTAGATATCCTAGACCATTAATTTTCATGGATATATTCCAGTATTAAAAGCTACAACTCATGCTTGACAATTTGCAGTTGGCTGTAGGACAGTAAAAAATGTCTAATTTTGTTGAAGACATAAATAGATGAAGAATTCACCACATTAGCTTGTTCTAGTAGTTAATCATTTTCGGTGTCTCATTCTTCACTTGAATTTGTCTGGCTTAATAATTCCTCCACTCAGTCCTCAGTATGACTTAGTCTGCTCAGAGCCCTGTCCTGCTAGTATTTTATGCCTCCAACAGTACCAATTCATTAATCAAGCCATAAATCAAGTCATCTCCTTTTCACTAAGTCAGACAGGTTGAGCACTGTAAGATTTCTACAATAAGGCACTTTCGTTAGATCTTGAATAATTACCAAGCTTTTTTTGCACCTTCCCCAGCTTTTCAACAACCTTTGAAAATAAATATCCTGCATATAATTAGCCTCATGAGTACCTCAAAGGAAAGAAAAGCAACCTGGTACTTCTACCCGCTATTCCCATGTTTATGCATTCAAGGATTGCTTTCACCCTTTTTACCACAGTATCTCACTGGAGTGGAACTACTCCATACTTTGCCAACCCAGATCCTTTTCAGAGTGCTGTTTTCCAGGGTAGAGTTTCTGATAACACATATCCAAATCTCCTATCTGTTTCCCACATGCATAACTTTGCATTTAGCTTGAGTAAAAGGCTTTTTGCTTGAACATGTCTGATCTGCTAGGTGATCCAGCCTGCCTTATATAAATGCTCCTCATTGCCATTCCACCAGGCTTCCTAATACCTGCATATCAGCAGTGAGTTTCTGTTTACTTCTAGGGCAATGATGGAAATAGCTGGATAGTACCAAACCTAATACTACTTCCATGGCTTTTGCAAAGCACAGTTGACATGGCTTTATTCTCTTCTATGTCCAGCAGACAAACTGGGCTGGACTGTTTTCCCTGTGCTTCAACCATGCTGTGTCCTGTGTTATTCTCAGAGAATGGGAGTCATTCAGGTACAAATGTCCAGTGTTGCTCCTGATCTTGATTCATTGACACAACAATTTCAGAAATAAAATCAAGCAGAATTCACAACCCATACATGTATTCACTCCTGTCCAGTGAGGACTCTCTGTTATCTCTTTATGGAACCACATAAAGTAAGGCTAGAAAGAACTTTAAGAGCATCTCTAGTCATCTTCCTGCTAATGGCAGGGATGCTTAAATTGTTCTTGCTTTTTTTTGTTTGGTTTATTGGTTGGGTTTTTTTGTTGTTTTTTTTTTTCAAGATTATTATGATGCTGGAAGTACATCCCTAAATTTTCTTATTCTATTCAAACAATTCTCTTTTCGTTAATATCTTTTTCCATGAACTGCTGTTAGCCTTGCTGGTGCACATCTATTGTGATGGTTGACCTTGCCGTTTTTTTAATATTGCCATAGAACAGACACTCCTTTAGTATTCTGCTATTTCCTTGCTATTACAGGATTTATGAAATATCAATATCAGCAGGCTAAAGATCAGTTAAATAAGCTTTATTAGTATTCCCATGTAAGCCATCTGTACCTCATGATTTTAAAATATTTTCCTCCAGTACATACTTTACATTCCTCTTGGTCACTAATAGAGTGAGAAAAATTTTATCAGCTCTTGTGATATAAATTCATCATCTTTCTTCTTTTCAAATGCAGAACAGAAATATGTCTGGAATATTTGCCTTTTCTGCAACATTATCACTTCATTATCTGCATCAAGCAGCATCATGTACCCTTGTTAAGACTTCTGTTGTTCTTAAAATACTCTAAACTCATTTTATTTTCTTAAGGCCTGCCAGCCAATGATTTTTCTCTGCTGTCTTTTTTATTTTGTCTATTTTTATATCATATAACTTCTAATTTATATTGATTCCCATTTAACCATTTGCTATGTAGGCTTTTTGTTTTCTAACTATGCCTTCACTGTATACATTGATCCAGGATGGCATTTTAAACAATATTGTTCTCTGTTATGCTTATGAAACTGGGATTTTTTTAAAATCCAGTGACTCTTAAGCAGCTTTTGGTTATCTGCCATATTTTTCTTCCTAAGTTTCTATTCTTCAGCTTTGATGTGTTTTGTCCTGTTCTCTAATCTGATTCAGTGGTGTCTGAGAGACTCTTCTTCCACGATAATATCTTTTGTTTTGTTGTTTGTTTTATTTAGTACATTAAATCATTATGCATGTGGAAACACTTATGGGTCTGAGCTGCTAATAATTCCAAAGTACTCGAAGGTTGTACTTAAGAGAGAGCATATCCTCTTTATGCTCTCTCCTTCTTGTACTCCTCTTTTACTCACTTTTTCATTGTAGACAAAATAAACCAAGAAATTCTACTGTATAAATTATTGCAGCAGTTTTCAGAATGCTAGTTCAATTAATTTTCTTAACAATGAATATATGAACATCTTTCTTCCTAGGAATTAACATCAATTAGTATTCTTAACAATGAATATGAGTTATACAACAGTTTCACTAGAAGCAGAGTCCTTTTGCAGTGTTCATTGAATATATTAGGTGATATTTCACTGTTACCTTATTTTTGTTATGTCACTTTCAGAATGTATTACTTAGGAATATTTTCCCCATTCAACTGGATAGCTTCAGGCCCAGAGAAGAATGAGGTTCATCACACAGGACTGAAGATATTACCCAGAAACCTGGACAAGCAGCCACCTAATCTCATCATCTATGTCAGCTGCCATATATATGCATATGATGGAGAACACATGAAAGCGATACACAGAGAGGTTACTGCACTATTTGAAAAAGTAGCTCTTTCCTTTCCTTCCTTTACTTTCAGATCTAGTTACTGTTCTGGTAGCAGTCCCACAATAAGCAGATGATCCCAACAAATGTCAGTGGGTCAGATGGGGTAGGAGTCAAATAGTCCCAAATATTTTTGATTACTAAGAAGAGTCACATGATAAAGACTGTCTCTCTCCACAGATCTGCTAAATAAATAATTATTTCATCCAATATTCCTCTGCATCTTGTACAGCAAAGCTCCCCATCAACAGGCACTGCCCCAGCATAGACTGCATAGAGATGGCCCTGATATTGTCTAAAGAGTAAATTTTCATTTTGGAAAGTTATTAAGGAGACTTTCTGTGAAAAAAATTAATGAGATTAAGTAAATACATAGTCTTGTAGAATGTTTAGTTCATAATATGTCCAAAAGAAATTAGATTTTCTGTCACATTGTAATCTGCAATTATAGGGTATTTGACACTGACTGTGAATGCCAGTTTAACAATATTCAGTGCAGTGATCTTTAAAGCCATGATTTATAGGACTTTCTATTCTAGAAGAGACCAGAAATTATGCTCCAGATAGCAAATAATCCTAGCCATCCTGCAAAACTTCCAGTTACAACTAGTATAACTGATGCTGGAATGCAAAATCAACCTCAGAAATATAAGTACAGAACCAGATCAAATGAGATGAGAGTGAGCAAAGGTCCTGATGCACCTTTGATGTCCCCAGCTGTGAAAGTCATCTTCACAATTGTGACTCTTCATCTATGGACTGATCCAGTTCTTAACAATGCTGCTGTTATTCCCTGTTTACTCAGTCGTGAGAACGGGACAACTTCTGGATGATGATGATGCACTCCATCCTAAAGAGTGTAAACAAGTTCCCCTGTCCCCACTGATGATAGATGGAGCCAGATGAGTGGTTCAGGCCCATTTCTTGACTCCTGGGTAGCTCAAGTCAGGCAAAATAATCCCAGACTGATAGTCAAACTAGGTACATGCTGTTTCATAACATCCTGATTAACTGCATGGGACAGATCCTAAACTGGTCAAATGAGAGTCAGAAAGAAGCCCAAATGAATCTCTGAAGTAGATCTCACTTTCATAATTTGACCTCTGTCACACCTATGCCATCAAATGCTTTCAGAATTTTTTTCATAGTTGTCTTTGCAAATAGAATGAAATGTCATCTTTTACATCCTTCCAAAGGCAAAGTACAGGCTAATAGAGGAGGAATTTGAGAATAAAAGTGTCAGGACTGAATTTTGCTTCTTCAGAAAAAAAATCCATAGTTGCTTTTTGGTTCAAAGCCATTTAAAATTTTGTTGTAACATTGGGCATGCTATTAGGCAGAAATATCCTATCATTCTTTAACACAGCCAAAGATGATATCAGCTTATAAAATCCATTTGGAGTCAGCTACATTTTCAGCAGGCTTTTTTCTTAAGGGATATCTATCCTAATACAAGCAATTAAGGATTCTTTATTA
Organism: Xenops minutus; assembly: GCA_035221455.1. Taxonomy (NCBI): domain Eukaryota; kingdom Metazoa; phylum Chordata; class Aves; order Passeriformes; family Furnariidae; genus Xenops; species Xenops minutus. The sequence goes on from JAWWEE010000158.1 coordinate 29,881,535, forward strand.
GCCAGTCTCAGAGGTACAGACTTCACCATCAATTGATGTTCTTCTCAATCCCCTAATAAGACCAGAGGACAAAGAAATAATACATCTTCCCCAAAAAAGCTGTTTCTCTAGCATAATCCCAGGCATGAGCCAGCACTACTGACTGTATTGCACTGACTATAAAACATTTATGTGTTATAATTCTATGAACATTTATCTGTTCCTTACTTGCAAACATCACTGCACCACAAATAAAACTTGGATAAACTAGGAAATCACAAACTCCACTTATTTTTCCTTACACTAAAACAGGTCTATTACCTTTCTCTCAACTTTTACATTTCCCGTATTCTCACTGCCCTTGACCCATGATTAGAATAAGGAAAAATGACTGAAGTTCATTAACAAGTGGGCATCTCAGCAGTCAACACTTTCTGGCAAAGTAACTGCACTAGACTTGTGCTAATTATCTTTTTCTAGAGCATTTTTAGCATGGCAGTACAACGTCTTCTGGATGTCCTGAGAAGCTATGCTTACAGAATTAACCTTAAAAATGTCTAAAACTGATGTGCACAACCAGTGAAAAGATGCAGGCAGATGAGTCAATGCCCAAGCTGCCCCCATCTGCTGACAGCAGTCCTGTAACCCCAGCTGGCAACTCCAAGGTGCAGCAGGCATTGCTGGGCTTCCTGTGTCCCTTTGCTGTGACCCATGAATATTGACACTGTGACATCCAACTCCTTTTTTTCCAAGAGAGTTAAAAATGGTGCTGTCATGTTCCCTGAGGCCTGCAGATAGCTGTATAAAAATTAGAGCAACTGGATATGCCCTGAGCTGTGCACAAGCAAACCAGGCATCCCCAGGGAACAATACACCCACTAGCCCTGTATTTCACTGTTTATGTTGATCTTCTCCCACCTGCTGGATGACAGAGGGAGAGAAAATTATCTGCAGAAAGTTTTTCTTATAGTGTCAGAGCAGCTCTCTGTGTCTTTTTCCCGTGCTGATATCTGGGTATCCAAAGGTAATAATGAAAAAAAAAATAAATAAAATGCATGTTTTCAAGCTGAGTAACAAACACAACCTTTGTCACTGACAGGAGTTAATACAGATTTCTCCATGACACTGAATAATTTCCAACAATCTTACCTGGAAGCAACCTCCACCAGCTAGCTCTTATTCAGACTCCAGGGTTGGCTAAGCACATTGTCTTTTAGCTCTACCCTCTGAGGAAAACATAATAGTTCTGCAGAGCTGTCTGCATCCCTATGGAGCAGGAGGTCAAGGAACGCACTGATGTATGCTTTGTGCGTGCACTCATTGAGTTTAAAAGACCAAAACATGCTGGAATTACCTCAACAAATTTCAGTCCCTGACTCCAGGGCTTTATGGGCACTAGGATCTGAAAAATGAAGCTTTGCTGGATATTATATTACAGGACCAAGACCAATCCAATTTACAGTGACTCAAACTTGCAGCCTTAGGTTTATCTCAGCAAAGCTTTTTGAGGAAAGTTTTTTTTCCGGGTTGTTTTATACTTACCTACAGTGGTTGGAATGTGTCATAGATAGCGGAGTTTTTCCTTTAAAACAGGCACCAAACCCATTCCAAGAAATGTTTCTTTTGTCCACTTTGAAAGATAGAAATATTTCTTTTAAAGAATGTGAATACATAGCTTGCACAGTTTCACAATGTACAGATAATTATGGAATTATATAACAACAAAATATTAGAACTCAAAACAAACAGACCTATTTGAGGTCATCATATAGTCTTCATTACCGTGAATAACGTTTTCATGGGGAGTAAATTGGTGAGATGGAAATGAGGTCAAAGTTTCAAGGATAGTAAGTGAAACAGATTGTAACAAGCTTTCTTGAAAGACTGAAAAGAAAAATAGCTTGGCTTTGTCATTCTATGTATCATCAGCTGGCTGCAGGAAAGAAACTTGAATCCAGGGACTACCTTGTGAGGAAAATATTTATAATAGCATATAAAAGGACCATATGCAAAACCACATGTTTGAATGATCATCATTAGTCATTGTCATTTATGGTGGGCAGAGCCGCATGTGTCATCCAGTATATTTTTTATTCTAGGGAGGTACATGGGTCTTGATACTTTCTGCAAGTGATTCTCCAGGCTTGCATTAAAACAAATAAATAAATATGCCAGCCCTATATGTTCAGGTGGTCACACTGTTATGTCAATATTTGTAAGGTTTCTTGTGTGAGGTCTCTTATTATTTCCTCTCTGATATTTCTGTGCCTGCCCACACATCCAGGACAGTTCCTAACAATGGATCAATTAAGCAGTCCTATAACTGATGATGGAAGTTTAGTAGTCAGAAAACACACTGATGTTGCAGTGAGACATGAAAGGGCAGCTGTTTGGGGTATAGGGTCATGTATACCAAAACCTTGCTTCTTTTTGAAGCGTTGTCTAGTCTTAAACAGAGCTACTTTTGGTACTAAAAGTTTTTGGATGTTTTGGAAGTGTTGATGCAAATACAGAAGATGGCTTATTTGTATGTGTGAGTTGCTCTATTTCATACATGCTCACTGACTCCCCAGTGAGTAAATGATACACATTTTTCTGTCCAGCTGAGTGTCATATTGAAAGGAATTATACTACCTGGCCACTTATGCTCAAGGTTTATGTCTAGTATGCACCATTTATGTTGAATGTATGGCACTGCTGAATTTTCCAGAACTTTTTACAGCAGTTTTTTGTGCTTACACCGGGCTATGTTTGGTTAATAGTTTTTCATTTCTTGAGTGTCACTTTTACATATATAGAGTGGCTTGGGTTTAACACACAGGACTACTTTCAACTTAAAAAAAAAAAATCAAATTTCACAGAAAGAGGCTTGAACTGCATTGGGCTAGATATGAAATGCTCCACTCCTCTATAGCCCCAGAATAGAAGGAGCTTAGCATTCTGAGAGTGGTACAAAGTGGTATTGTTTAACAGTAGCTAATTAGGATGGGATTTCACGTTGCTAAGAGCTAAGTCTTTGGTATGCAATAGAGACAAACAGCAAGGGCAAAGTGTAACTATTTAAGGCTGAAGTTTGCTATTTAAAGGAAAATATTCATCCTTGCCCAAGCATTAGTTGCCATCAGAAAAGTGTTTCTGTTCCAATGACAAGATAACGGGCTGTCACGATTCCACCCAGTCAGTCCAGATCAAATGTGCTCAGGATATAAGCCAAGACATTATTTTTTTCTAACATGCCAGCATCAAAAGCACCATCTGTGATCGATTTTGTGATAATGGTGTAAGCAGCTACTGGAAATTCAGGGTAGTTCCCAGAGATTTTGTCTCTGGGAGGAATGAATATGCACTTTTAGGAGTAGCATAGCTGCTGCTATCCAAAACGTGCTGTCTCTTCTGCAGAGGTTGTAAGACATGATCCAGTCACAAATCCATGTGAACATAACCTCTTGCAAGCATGGGGATGTTGCTTGCATCTGTGGAGGGGAATTGGTGGAACATGTCCTGAATCCTCCCTCCTTTTATGCCTACATGACGACAATTCACTGAGTATTTTTTATAGCACCAGGCTTACCCTAAACACGGATCTAGTCGATCTAAGCCTAGATAGAAAACTGTGGGCACTGGTTTCAGACAGGATTATAAAAATCTGGAGACAGTATTCTGCATTTCTGTATGGCTGCAGAGTGTTCTGAAGAGGGAATGTAAAGTTAGCAGTACAGGCTCAAAAACAACCCTAGATTTAAAAGCAAAAGCAACCCTTCCTTGTGGTAATGATGGCATTACTTTTGCTCATTAGAAGAATAACACAATAATTTTGATCCAGCACAAAAATATTTTTAAAGTTCTTGATTTATAAAAGGTTTAATATAAGGCTTTTTATTTATGTGGCGTCTTCAGAGAAGCTAAATAATTTTGGGTAAATATAAATGGTAATGACTCATGTCAATTTGCCCTTATGAGAAAAACATCAAGGCTGAGAGGAGACGAGTGGCTTGTACAGAAATATCAGGCTTGAATTTTTAACTGTTATAAGAGTGGAAGTGGGTCCAGCTATAAAGAAAATTAGGGAAAAAAGAGTCTTAAGATGCTTTTTGGATTTTCACCAAAGAGAAAATGGTTTTTGAACTAATGCCTGAACTGAACATAGCTAATGTATGCAATCATTGACTTAGGAGCACCTTTTCTACTTCCCTACAAAGCCCCATGTATTTGTCTGGTAAAACAATCCAATGCTTATCTGCTTTTTAAAAATAATTACCCAGGTGCCTGCTAAACACCTCCATCCAGTGTCTCAGAGACACGGTTTGGGCGAAGACTTAGCACTCCTCCAACAGGGAGCCGACAACAAATTCTGGCCATCCATACTCCCTTTCTCCTCAGCGCTCTACCCCGCTAATGCTCCCTGGGTGTTTGTCTGATCCAAGGGTTCTCCTTATTCCCGATGAAGAAAGATCTCTATTAGCTGTAATCAGCAGAGGTTGTGCTTATGCCTGTCAGAGGGCAATCCCTGACTTTCCCACTGGTAAGGCAGAAACCAGCCCGAGGCAGCGCGCCCTGTCCGAGCCCCGTTTTTGGGGTGTCCGCGGTGTGTCCCGCGGTGGAGCGCAGCGCGGAGGGGCCGGCAGGGGGCGGAGCAGCACAGCGCCCGCCGCGGGGCGCGCACCGGGCGCTTGGGCAGGTGACGGGGGCTCTGCAGGTGCGCGCAAATGCACAGGCAGCGCTGTAGCACTGCACATGAAAACACACTTCTGACTAAACAAAACCCCAAAGGGCAGAGGTTGAATTGAGCCCCCCCCGCCCCCAGTTTAGATCCCTAGAGCAAGCCCTTGCCTGTGGGAGTGTGGGGCTCATGCTGCCTCGGGAGGGTGGCTGTGCAGCCACGAAGGTGTGATGGGGTCTCTCAGGTGCAGAGGGGGCCCAAGGCACCCACTAACCCTCTGGGCGGCTCCCCAGATGAGCTTGTTCGCCTCACGCTAGTCCAGAAAAAAAAAATCCCCAGAGTTTCATTCACCTGCTGTGAACGAAACTGCCATCATAATGGCCATGTGCAAATCCCCACTTTCTCCCGCTCCTCGCCTGGGGTTTCCAGAATGGCTGGAGAACTCACACTTCACAGCCAAATGAGCATTTGCAGGCTGAGTTCTGACCTCCTACTGTGTGCAATTAACACTAATTAAAGAAATAATTGAAAATTACCCATGACATTCTCTGCAGAAGGTCCTAACTCAGTTTTGTGTTGGAGCTGCTCGAGCTGTTTTAATTAGCTGCCTGTCTAGTGCTGCGTCCTGGCATGGGCTTCTGAGGGCCCGAGGAGGCACAGTACTCCCTTACACTGGGACTGAGGTTACACCTCTACATCAGGACTGAGCATACAGGGCTGCTCCAGAGCTGAGGAGGCAAACATGGACAGAGGAAGACACCAGGCAACGACCTCAACTTCAGAAGCTGCTATGCAAACTCACAGGACGCTGAGCAAGGGAGCACAGCATGAGGAAATCAGTGGGATTCTCTTACGCTGCAGCAGTCAGTGCAATGAAATCCAAGCGCCATTGAAATCCACAGCTAACATGCCATTTCTCTTACAAGGATTTCTAGCTCAGGCAGTGCATAGAGTGAAAGACAAGTTCTAGATCAATCCCTCTGTGTCCCAGGGGGTGCTCATTGATAGAAAATCACAAAATTTTTAAAAAATAAGATAACATTTTCAGCAATGGCACCTTTTCCAGGTCACCCTGTTGCAGGTAGGTTTACAGCGGAACCCAACCCTTGAATTTCCCAGCACCTTTGAAACCAAGCCAAGAACATTTTGCCCAGAGGCAGAGGCACACAAAATTAGGTATCCTTTTTAAGATGCACGTTGGCTGTGTTTGAAAGCCATATTATCCTTTATAACTTTTACCCCTTCCCTCCTCTAGAATTTTCTGGAAATCATAAACTGCATCACAAAAAATGATGCAGATCGAAAAAGCTATCCATCCATTCATTCCCTTTATTTGGCAATTGTTGCTGCATGCAAGGGGGTGGGTGGGTATCAGGCAGGCAGGCACCTCCAAATGGCATGGGGAAGAGTGAGCTCAGTGATACTTGCTTCTGTAATGAAGACACGGGCAGGATGAAACCTTGAGGGCAGTGCCTGAAGTCTTGGTGGCATGATACTTTGGTGGTAAGACTGTGAATTTGTTTTTTACATATAGATAGTTTCCCTCTGTGGCCAAGAAGAAAGGTTTGAGGTTTTGTCCATGTGCTTTCAGAGATGACAGCAGAGAGAGCAGAGTGCAAGTTTTTCTCTTTAGGTTGGCAGATACATCATGTCTGTATATGTGCTTGCATGTTGGACCCTGTTGTGGTACATTCTGGGCTCATCAGTGCTTCCCACTAACACCAACCAGTTAAAGTACTATCAGACACTGCTTGCTTGGGCTGCCTGCTCACCTCATTTGCCAGTGCTGTCTGTTAAAACCAATTTGAAATACCATTCGAACTTGTCTATGGCAGCTTGTAACACCTACAAGTGGGAGCTACTGCTTTGAGCCCTTTGAGAAGGGTACAGAAATGCTTTCCTTGCATCTTGGGGAGGTAGGGAGGCAAGTCCCAGAACTGATCCCAGAACTCAGTTGACAGTATAAAAGTGGAGTTGTTTCCCCCTCCCCAGGTGCATACACTATCATGTTGTATTATTTGTCTTCCAAAAGAGATCTGTGCTTTTCTACTGGTTTGATGAATCACCATGGAAACTGCCAGGAACAAAGCCATGCCAGGGAAGCTCAGCAACTTCTGCTCTGAGATTCCATTGTCCAGGGATCTCATCTGTGGAGAGATGGAGCCCTCTCCAAGGCTGCTCATCTGGATGTTACTGGTCCTGGGACAAGCAGGCAGAGGGATCTCTGGAGGGACTCACAACATTTCAACCCCCTATGTGGAAGTGAAATAATTCCTCCCTTTATGCAATGCCTTGACAAGCCTGAAAGATCCCAGAGTAGAGATCACAAACACCTGCGAGCTGTGTGCCTGGCTCTGGTGTGAGACCAGGAACAGAGCCAAAAACCTCTCTCCAGCTAATGCAGCCTCCCTCCTGCTCTCCTATGGAGGACAGCCTGCCTGCTGGTTTCAGCAACAGAGGCTCTGCAGGTCTGAGTCCCATGGCAGGGAACCGTGTTCCTCTCCACACCCTATCCTGACATCTGGCAGCTGTAGGTATGACTTCAGTGCAAGACTGGGAAGGCAGCCAAAACCCTTCCCACAGACTAGCCCAATCTCTTATTAGTGTCTTCTCTCCCCCACTCCCAGCCAGTACAGGCCACCCTACTGATTATGGAGAGGCAGGGATCCTCCATCAGGGGTTGTCACATGCAACCTCTTCTGCTCTGACCACAGATCTGCCCCAGGTGCCCATGCCAAAGTTCTTGGATCAGCATCCAAACAGAGGGCAAGCTGGGACCTACTTTTCCTCTTTATTGAGAGTATCGATTTAACAATTCTAGAAATTATATTTTCCCCCAGCTCTGCCATGGACAAGGACAACCCCTTCTCCTGGTCTACCCAAACCTCTCCCATCCAGCAACTCTTTTCACAGCTCTAGCAAGGATCAGACATGAGTTCACTCCCCATGATATCTTGTGGTCTGAGTTTTTGTGCTGAGAAGCTATTTGCAGTGATAGGTGAATGCAGAACATCTAATGAACAACAGCAGTAATAGGGGTCTATGCTATACCATGAACCTCCTCTGGTGACCTGCAGCACACACTATTGCTTCCTCGGTGCTCACTTCTAATGAACATGTGCCTCAGACAGACGATGTCTAAGAACTGTGCTGAGATGATCAGAATGTCCATACAGCTATCAGTGTTGTTGCTTGTCAGAGGGTAGCTGACCAGAGGGTATTTCTTTTATTTGACTTGAATTCAAACCAGTAATCTGTAATCAGTTCCCTGCTCCCCATGTTGTTTGGGTCTCTTTCTCTAGTGCAGCGTTTTGAACTGTGCTTCCAGAGACAGCTCTGTAAATAGGCATTTGCCTGGCATGTCACAGGATACCTGGGGAAGCAAAATTACCACAGGCTGCTTCCTACTTTGCCTGAGCTTCCCTCCCCCTGTAAAGGGAAAGCCCTGTTGCTGCCATTCAAGGAAGGGCTGAGGTTTTGGACTGTCCCTTGCAGCAGCAGAATGGTGGCCATCCCTCACATCACTGGAGCTGCCAGAGCCACAGGTGCAACTCTCCAGGGCTCATGACAGTTTCTTCCAGCACCTTGTCACAGCTCCATCACCCTCTTTCTATGCTTCCTTGTCCTCAGCATGAGCAGCCAGGCCCCTTATCCTTAGTGCGACAACATTCAGTTTTGTGAGTGCTGTTGAGCCAGCTCTGTCTGCAATAGTTGCAGCATGTGGATTTGACAGTTTACCTGTGACTTACATCACATACAGCACCAGTTGCACAGCAGTTACCACTGTAGGCTGTGGACTCAGAAACAGATTCAAAGAGTGCTGTGGTGTGTGGGAACCTTTTGAGCTGCATACCAGCCAATGCCAGACACAAAAAGACCACACAAAACAAATACACTTGCAAGGACTGTTTTCCTTCTCAGCTTGAAGACTCCCACATGCCATCCTCCTTTCTTCCCCGCTCTGAAACAGGAGTTGAACAGACACATAGTAGCATGATGATAACAATTCCAAATCGACTTTTTAAGCTCCAGTTGTCTAATCTATAATCTAGATAAACCCATGAGAATACAAGCATTAGAAAGCATTAATTATTTTAAGAGATGTTATATGTATGTATTTTTAGACTGATTTAATGATACTTATGGCTTCTTAATATGTCAGAAAAAGACATAATGAAAACTGGTACATGGAAGCTGAAACTGGAGAAATCCAGAGATGGAACAAGGCAAGAGTTATTAATACTGAGAATAACACTGAAGTTGCCTCTAGTATGACTCCCTAAGGAAAATGGGAATTCTCCATTGTTTTGCTTTGTGCCAGTCAAGGCTGTATATATAAAACATATGCTCTTGCTCAAGTTCTGGTTTGAATAGTACACACGAATGTCTTTGTGTGTGAAGTGTGAGGGGATGACCATAAATGCGATCAAAACCAGCTGACAAAGTACTGGAGGGCAATGGTTTCCTGGCCCTCCCACTGGGTCCTCCCACGAGCAACTGGTTTATGCAGTGAGGTGATCCACAGCTGCCCGTCTTATTTTTCTACTGCATGAGCTTGTCATTGCTGATTAGAAGGGAAGCAAGGCAGGGGGTTGCAACTCTGTGTTATATCTGTCAGCACACAGCGAGCCCAGGAGAAAGAGTAAGGGAATTAGGCACAAAGGCCATTTTCAACATCTTTAAGCCTGTAACATAGGTGGAATTTAGAGAACTACAATATGAAGCCTAAGTTGCCTGTGGAGAGAGACAAGTACCTCAAACAGGTGTTTCAAGGTCCTGTCTTGGTTTCGTGCAAGTTTTTTCCCACGTAGGATTGAGCCTTGAGTGCAGCTCTGACGCATGGACTTTTGTCTTGGCTGGTGTCCTTGCCCCTTTGGTAAGTTTTCAGCAGCACTGTGTCTGGAACACAATGCTCTCTCCCATCTGCAGAACTATGACAACTCTGCTTACTAAGAGAAAAAGTTTCTTCTGCTCTCATCTTCTGACACCTCATTCTCATTTATCTCTTTGTCCTTCTATTTGGGTATCTTAGATATGATTCTCTTAACAAAGCAGGCTGTGCTCTAGTTGTGATAATGATAGTCTAGCACTGCCAAGCCAGTTCTCTTGGATCTGCCAGAGAATTTGTTTTGTTGGTAAGATATTTGCTGCTTATAGTAAATTTTATTTTTTGCTGAATGATTTGTCTGCAAATTGGAAGGACCCGACATACAGTGTTTGAGCAGCCCTATTAAAGATAACTGCCAAGGGAAATCCCTTGGGAACAATGAGATACTACTGGCTCTTCTTACAGCCTTCTCCCTCTGAAGTCAAAATTATTTTTCTATTTGGATAATTTCATGGAAATCACAATTTATTTTTTTTTAAGAATAATTTTGTTAAATACTTTAACAAAAGCAACAGAAGACATAAGGAGGCACAGTTTTGAAGAATAATTGCATTAATATATAGCAGCACATTGTGTGAGTGTTGATGTGGTTCTGAGCTTCCAGGGGTTAAAATAAGGTGTGCACAGGCAATTGTTAGGGAGGTATTTTGTATAAAGTTCAGTGGCTGAGGAATGTCCTGGCAGTCAAGCTTCACTGCCTGGGAAAAACACAAGGCCAGATTGACATTTCAGTAAGTGATATGATCCGGTTGGCTTTGCTGGTGCAAATCAGAGAACTTGACCAGGGCCTTTAAAGGAAGAATAAAAATATCTCATAAAATTCAAACTGAGAAATATTGTGGTTGCACACTGTGGCTGAAAGGAGCAGGAATAGGCTGGGGGCATGAAGGGAATAGCTCCTTTTCCCACTTCGACAAGCCTCAGCTCAGGAAGGGACTCTGTAAAGCATGACACTACCTTTTGCCCTCTGAAATACCTATAGGGAGATACAAACTGTGCTGCTTCAGGTTATTTATTACAATTCCTTGGTAACTGGGAATAATGATTAATACAGACTCACACACAGCATATAGATTGTAGGCAACTGGAGTCTCTTCTACTGGGAATTGATGGAGAAATCTCTTTGGGTGATACTGTCCCCACAGCCAGCTCCATCTCTGCCTGTATTCCTGCCTGTCCCTGCTCAGCTGGCCAAATGAGAGAGCTCCTCACCAGATGCCTGTTTCTTTTCAGTTTTTTGCCTGTCCTTACTTGGGTCTCCAGCCATTTCTGTGTAGTGCTGTCCTGCTCTCTGCCTGAACCAGCTCTGTAATGCACGCTTTGTCTTTTAGCTAGAAAGAAAAGGGCAGCTTCATTCAACCAAATTCCCATGAAACTGGAAATGGATGAGAAATCTAAAGCAAAAGGATCTTTAGGAAACTGCAGACTCCTCAGAGTCTTTGGAAATCTGACTACTTATTTGGATAATGAGGTGTAGATTTCAGAGTCTGCCTTTATTCACTTCAGTATCTGAATCTTGACCTTCTGTTTTTAGTTATATATTTTGACCATTTAATCACATTGATCTTTTTGTTTGTGCAGACTAAGTGATGTGGTACCCACTGTTTCTCTGCTGAAACATCAGTGAAAGCACACTGTCAGTGTGAGGAAAGAGCTTACAATTAAAGTGTAATAAACAGCACACTTAAGATCTTATTTAACCATGCCTAGTGAACAGTACTAGGAGATAATTTCAGTTCTCCTGCCTGCTACCTCCACAGATCGTTGAAGCCTGTTTATTTCAGACTGCCCTGTTTTGCATGAGTAGTCTCAACAGGAGCCAAAGTATAATTTCAGAGCATTCATGGATCTCTCATAATTGCTTAAGACATCATTCTTGTGCAGCCCTTCCCCAACAAGCCAGACTCGAGATGAGACCAACTTTCATGGCAGCAAAGCAGGCTATCTGAAAGGTCCATGGAAAATGGCCATAAAGATACATGTCAGCATGACTGTTATCTCCACTGAGGAGAGTCTCATAGAGACATCTTAAAAGCATCGGATGGAAGTGATATGCCTGATGGTAGAGCATCAACTATTTGCTAAACCTGAACTACAATGAAGGATCTTTTGCTTTGAAACACACTGGTCTGAGGCTCAAAGCCCTTTTTGTCCTGCAGCCTCCATCTCCAGTCCCTTCCACTTCAATTTGCCCACCCTGGTCCGCTCACCACCAAGGGACAGAGGGTGGGCTCGGGCAGCCCAGGGTAGCAGGGAGCAGGTGGGGCAGAGGGCGGCAGCCGGCAGCACAGCACACTGTGTGCACACCCTCACTGCCACTGCCAGCCTTCCGAGGCAGCGAGACTACCGGCTCTTTGCGTAACACCCGTAACATAAATTCCTCTAAGTCACCATATATTCACATAAGGCATTGCTGCATGTAAAGTAGCTCAAGAAGTGGTACCTGACGAGTGAATAAAACTCTTACTGTGCTGGCAGCTTTCATTAGAAATGTTTGAGGCTCTGGACCTGTCTGAGTCATTTCATTTGAGAAATGGCCCAAGTATGTGGGGCAGGATGGTGTACTCTGGTCAGGAGAGGCATCATTACACTAGTTTGGTTTCCACCTCTGTCTTGGCACCAACCTCATGCCCTGGGGCTGCCTACGACCAGTGAAGGGTGCTCCAGCCGGGGCCGGGGAGAGCCACCAGCCCCTCAGGGCAGCGTGCTGGTGTGGATGCCGGTCCCCGCCCGGCTGCTCCTCGGAGAACCCCGCAGCCCTGGTGGGCTGGGCATGGCTTGGGAGCATCGCTCTGAGCGCTGGGCGATGCCTGCACGGGGATCCCGGGGCGCTGTGGCAGCCCCGGAGGTGCGGGCTGTGCGGAGGGGCCGGTGTCTCCGGCGGGGCAGAGCGCGGCTGCGGCTGCCCCGGTGCGGGCAGCCCCACCTGCCGGGGCGCCGAGCCCCAGAAGGGGTTAAGGGCCCGGGGCGGGTGATGTCAGTTCCTGCGCTCCTCGGGAGGGCCGGCGCTGATATTTGAGCCGGGCTCCCCCGTTCGAGGGAAGCCGGGCAGGGAACGGCAAAGTGCTGAATGGGACAGGAGCCGTGCCGGGCACCTGCCTGCCGCCCGGCGCCGCTGCCAGGGCCGGGAGCCCCGGGACACCGCCGGCCCCGACCCCAGCCCCGACCCCAGCCCCGGCCCAGGTGAGGTGGGAGGGGAGCGGAGGGGGCTCTGGGGGGCGGTGTGTGCGGGGCGGGCTGTCATTCAGTCACAGCCTTCCTCCCCCTTCTTGTCCTTCTTGGAAGGGGATGCTACAGGCGCTGTTCCGGAGGTGCTGGTGTGTCACCTCTGGTAACCGAGGTCTGCCTTCGGGTCTGGGACTTTGGCCCTGAAGAGGCGCGGGAGAGCTGCGGAGTGGGGAATGGCCACGGGAGGGGGAAAACGCAGCCCAAATATAAATGTGTGTAAGTTCTGCGGTTTCCTCTGCCTTCCCAGTGAGCCTCGGTGTGCGGGGAAGACCTTCGCAGGTGGAATGGCACAGCTGGGAGCCCTTCTTCCTCCCTCCTAGCACTTGGAATAGCCAAGCCACCTGCACTGATGTAGAGGGGAAATTATTCCCCGCTCTCCACCCTCGGCTCGCGGCAAGCCTTGCCCTTCCCGCAGCTTTTTGTGTTATTTTTTCCCCTTCATGCTCTGCACATCCCAGGCCGCACTCCTGAACTGGAAATGACTGTGTGGCTGAACAATTCCAATGGCCTCAGGGCTAAAAAGCTGGGGGTGAGACTGGTTATGAAGTGGAAAATGAGGTGTCTGGGGACCAGGAGTTGATTAATAGTAGGGGATTTCTCCTCTGAGTTTTGCCTGTACTGCTGACCCCTTTGGTGTTGATGCAGTGACACCGGAGGAAACCTCTCTCCCTTCATGTGTTACATTTATCGGATTTCTACGCATTGCTTTTGTACTGAGATGGCAGCTGAAAGTTACACCAGTGTTCAGCTCTGGTGTTCAGGCAGGGTCTGGTGTGCTTTCTTGGCAGGTGCTCAGACCTGCAGTCCCCCTGTGCTGAGTGAATCCCCTATGACAGCCTGGGTAACCCGTTGGCTGAGCTGAGGAGACGCTCATATTCAAAATACAACTGTCTCTGATGCTGATCAAAATTTACAGATATGTGCATGAGACTTCTAGTTTGACTGCATTTAGCAGTTGGCATTGTCATTTTTCCCCCACTGAATTCTTAGGACTTTGTAGCTCCCATTATCATCACTACTTAACACTGAAAATCAAATTGCTCTTTAAGAAGCAGCTGTATGCATGTAAGAATGAAGTTTTGAAAATATCTGTTGGAACAAAGTGGCTGCCTCCTATTTTCCAAGTTCCTAAAGTAAGTACTATATCTGAAAATATCTGACTCCCAACTTACTCATATGCCTGAGGGAAGAAAGAACCAGTTTTATATAAATACAGTTTGGATAACTGTGTAAATTCTTTATCTGATATGAAAAGGACCAATATCTGCGAGACGCAGGGAAGTCAAAGAACGTGGTGAATAAAGATGGTTAAGAAAAACAAAAAAAGGCACGTGAAATGGCAGATCCAACAGAAAAGATTTAAAGTCAGTCTGTCAAAATAAAGTTGATATTGTAATTCACACAGTGCAGATGAACTGCTTATGTTCAGGAGAATGGGGGAGGAGGAATTATGTGTTTTAACAGTAAATGAAAATTCAGAATAAATTTTGTAAATACAGTTGTAATTTAGGCATAATATTAAACATTGTGATACAATATCTTTCTCTGGAAAACCGTAAGGGTTTTGCTAGGGAGGAAAGCTGTAATTCTAATCTTTAGCCTTCAGAAATCATTTGGTATGATGACATATGGGGAAGTTATTATCTTAAGTGGAGGAGATGGGGTTTAATAGAAAAATGGTAAGATAGACAAATTGCAAAAGAGAATGTGACAGCACAGTGGTGAAGAGGGATCCATTAGATGGTAGGTATTTTACTGGAAGAGTTGACTGCCACAAGGGTTTAATCTAATGACACAAAGTAAAATTACACATTAGAAGTAGTAATAGAGTAGGCACAAAACCTGGAAGAGCACTTCTTAAAATCAGCAGAGGAGGAAAAGATATGAATGTACTAATCAATCACCTGGGCCTGTTGAATTTTGCAATCACAGAATGAGTAAAGTTGGAAGGCACTACAGTGGATTATCTGGCCCAACCTAGGGTACTCCTAGAGCACATTGGACAGGATTGTGTTTAAATGGTTCTTGAATATCTCCAGTGGAGGAGACTCTGCACAGTAAAGAAATTCTTCCTTATGTTCAGATAGAACTTCCTGTGCATCAGTTTCTGCCCATTGCCTCTTGTCCTATTTGTGTGGTACCACAATGGCCCATAGTACAGAGAATCTTGATCTTTTGGAGATCTGACTCCGACCCGAGTTTTATCAATCTGTTCCAGTATCACTGTAATTACCCCCCTGCACTCCCAAGTCTGGCATTTGTAAAGGAAAAGCCAGCTGAGATTCCTGTCTGCCAATTTAATATGGTGGAAGGTGTTAATGCCTTTACACAAGCCTTTGTTGTGGGTGCATGCTGCCTTTCAGATGCATTTGTGGTCACCCATGATTATGAAGGAGAGGGAGGAAGATAAAACCCAACTCTTATATGATGTGCTCTGAAACTGGAACAAGTGTGGAGGGAGAGTGGTGAGCTTTTTGTACAAGGCTGAAGAAGCCCCTTATCTCTAACCTTATAAAAGAACGTCTTTAAGGAGAAGCTTTTGATATCTACAAATACATCAAGGGGTATATATGAGGGAGAGAAAAAAACTAGCAAAGCTGAAGGGCAATAATGTACAAGAATGAACAGATGCAAGCTGGTTATGATTATATTTATGCTGATAATTGGAAGGCAGCTCATTAGAGGGGTGAGGTTCTAGAACAACAGGGATAGTGGCAGCAAAACTGCCTGTACAGTTCTAGGGAAGAGCAGCATTCATTTATGAACAGGATTATATGATGCAGTTGTCCATAGTGATAAGGAACAAGAAGTAATGATTCAGGATAGATTTCTTATTCTGAACAGGGTATTTTAGTTCAACCAGAAGTTATGGACTATACAGGAAAACTACTTTTGCTCTGGCAATAAGCTGTGTGGTACATCAGTTTCATTTTGCTTTGTACCATTAGAGTTCATCCCATTCATTTGTATGTCCTCTTTGAACTTAAGCTTTATGAATAAAGACTAAAATTTCTTTACACCTATATGAAAGAGAACAGAATTTCATTTGAGAGCTGAATTATTGTGTACAAAACAGAGGTAGCTGCAAACAAACTTATGGTGTTGTAGGATCCTTGCATGTGCCCTCTTTTGGTTTGGGAAGGACTGATAGCACTGCCTTGGAGGGAAGCCCTGTGGTGTTGTGAAGTGTACAAAGGTAACCTGATTAAATGCCTGGCAAGGAGCTAGGGCTAGAGATTAGATCAGTGTGCTGGGTGGGCTGTGGAAAAGGATGGCCTCTGTTTCTGTAAAGCTGCAGGTGTGCTGCTTGTAGGATAGTGGTCTTCTTTCCTGTTGCAGAGTGTTCTTGGTGATGCAGTGCTGGACACGAGTGTGCCCTTGCCTTGTTTTACTTAAACTTACCTTCTGACCTGCAATAGCATTTCACAATTCATTGGAAAGGTAGGCAACCTGGTATTTGGAAAACTTTCTCTTATTGAACAAAGCAACCTGTACATAAAATAACTTGCAGGTAATGGTTGTAGCTAAAGGGTATAAAATGTATCTTCCTTGACAGGGAACATCAGGGATACAGGTGAATAGAGTGGCTTGCTGTGTTGTGTATACTCGCACTATTATGTATACTAAGGATAACTTGAATCTCAAGTCTTACAAGCAAAACATGAGCTAGGTGCCCTGACAAGTGAGTACAACTACAGGGGCTTCTTAAACTTTTTCACCCTGCAAAGGCAGATGTAAAGGCAGTGAAGCTGAGTGACTTCATTGTGCTCTCCCAAGTCTTGGTCTGTCACAGATTGGGACTCGCGAGTTTGCCTGTGAGCAGGTGAGAAGTTCCTCGAACAAGTAAGGATTTAATTGTTTTGATGAAAGTGAGCTAATATCTCTCTTGGCTTTGTAAACATTTCTTATTGTAGGATAATACAGCTGGCCTCTGGACTATACATGCTGAGTTGTTCTCATAAACCTTTCTGTTCACAAATGCCTTATTACCTACATTTTACTTATCTTTTACAATAAGCACAAATTATGTGAAATGTCTAAACAGTTATCGAGTAGGAAAATAAAACAACTTCAAAACCCACAACTTTCTCCACTTTCTGAAGTTGTGTATATCTCTTGATGTGTACGAGGACTTCAATAGAGTAGTATGTTTTGTCTTCAGCCTTAACTTACTCCTCGTTGGGATCTATTTATGTTTTAAAGGAGCAGTTGTTTAGATACTGGGGCACTTCTACTCTTACCCTGCACTGACTGAATCAAGTAGTTAGGGACTGGGAACAGTGTTGCTTAATACATCACATCATCTTAACACAGTCGGTATGAGATAAGGCACTGGTGCTCATAGTTAAAAATGTGTGAGTGATACTTGAGTTACATTTAGGAGGGTTCAGTAACTTGCAAGTTTATAGCCATACTGGTACAAAGGAGGCAGGAATAAAAATACTCCAGATCTCTGGGTGGAGGCTGAGCAAGACTGTAAAGGTAGCAGTAAGACTGTTTCTGGAACATACAGTATGATGCATTAGTAAATTATTTACTCTAAGGGTAAAAGTTTATCCATTAAGAGTGACCTCTGGCAGAGAGCAGTATCAATAACTCAGGGATAGTACCACTTCATCTTCTGCTTGGGAAAGAAATAGCTTTTGTTACCAGTAAGGAAGGCTAGGCACAGAGGGTGATAAATTTGTCCGTCAAAAATACGTACTTTTTTTTCCCCTTCTATTTTGCAGGATTTTTAGAGCACCTCAGATGACATCCTAAATGGATGATTAACCTCACAATGGCAGAACTCACAGTGGAGAATGGCAGCTGTATGGACTGGCAAAAGCGATGCCTTGCGTTGGAGTCCCAGCTCTTCAAATTCCGCTTGCAGGCAAGCAAGATCCGAGAGCTGTTAGCTGAGAAGGTGAGACAGTGGTGACTTCTACTTTGCAGTAAGTTATGACATGAAAGCAAAAAGTCTGTAAGTGCTGAGCTATCCAATAGAACTGTTGCTTACAGTAAGGATTTCTTCCTTGATTACAGTATGTTTTTGCAGTCTGCTTATTACTCAAGATACAGAGATGTGCCTGTCTGAGTGGTATAAAGTGGCATTAGTGAAAATAAGAATTTGTCCTCGTTTGCTGCAAAATCACCAAGTATTTGGACTTTGGTGGAAAACACTATACCAGCAAGATTCTGGATAACTAAAGTGACTGAGGCAGCTGTAGAGTGAAGATGGATGTTGTGGATAAGAACAGCAGGATCGGGACTTGGCTGGCAACAGAAAAGCTTACAGGAGTGCAAATGGTACAATGTTAAAAGACTAGACAAGGGTACATGTATTGCCATAGTGTTAGAATAACATTACATATCCAGTCAAAACATTCTGGGGATACTGAGGAGCAGGGCCAGGTATTTTAAGATCTGGATGTTAGAAACTTGCATAGCATCTGTGGTTTTAGAGGCACCTCCTACTAATCTCTTTCAAGTGCATCCAGTGAATTTGTTTGCATCCTAGGGGACAGGACTGGTAAAGGTTTGAGGGTTTTGTTGGAGTTTTCTCTTTTGTTTGTTTTCATCATGGTTTGAATATTTCGTGGTTTTTCTTTACCTTAAATTGAGTTGTTTTTCAATTTAAATTAAAGCTTTTTCACTAAATTTGTATAAAATCCAAGTTTGTAGGTTGCTGTGGGGTTCCTTCTTTTTTTTTTTTTCTTTTTTTTCCCAAATGTGGCTTACATTATCAGTCCAGTCCAAGATTGCTCAGATATTCAATTACTATTGGAAAGTGAGAACAGTTTCTTTCAGTCACAGTTTACTAATCTTATTGAAATCTGTACAACTGACTGCAGTTTACTTTACTTGATGACAGGTTGGTTCTAAACTCACTTTTGCTCCATTTTGTATTATGTAACTTCTATGTGTATATTCTTGTTCGTTGATTTTGAATGTGAAAACATCCAAATGACAACTCCTTTAGAGTGGAGTAATTTTCATCCTTGCTTTCACTAATGCCATATAATGCATGAGACATTAATTTCACCCTTCATATTTTAAGAAATTATGCTATTTTAATCACCCTCTTCATCTCTTCAAAGGAACTTCTAAGATGGACCTTAGTGATTACTTACCTGGAAAAACATTAAAAGTAGTCCATTTAGATAAAGGCACATTAAAAAAATAATTTATAGATGTGGTGCAGGTCTGGTAAAGACAACTAGTACTCGTGCAATACTTCTAAGTTTGCTGTGTTATGGAATTTGTGTCTTTGTACTTTGTTAATTTCTGCTTTGAGAAACTTTCTTACACACACAAAGCAAACCTACCTAGCAGACTGTCTTTTTGGAGAACAGACTTGCTAGATGTATTTTGACTGTCTCTTTGGGGAGGTTTGTGGGCCATGCCAGAGAATGAAATTTTCATCTGCTTCAGGGGTCTCCCTGAGGAAGGGGCCTGACTGGCATTAATCAAGCCTCTCAGTCAAAGTGATGTTCCCGTTGTTAAAATGAAGGAGTAGCTTGGTTCAGTGATCAGGTTATTCTGTAACTACTTGTACAGCCTTGTTGTAGGCTTACTTGAAGGGTCAAAGGGCTAGCAGGCCTGCAGTTCGCTGCTCCGAATGTCATGTGGGAAGGGGAGAGCCTTGGCTGTGGGGCAGCTCTGTCAGGCTCTCCGGCTGCAGGTGGACTCAAGGTACCAGAGCAGCTGCTCAGCACACGGTGCTCATGCTGAACACTGCTGTTGGGAAGTGTCCTGTGCCTCAGGTTCCTGAGTGGTCTGTAACAACTTGCTCAGAGACCCTCCTTCCCTTCTCCTCAGTCACTTCAGGGCTCCCCAGCAGTCACAGCAACAGGGGCTCCTGTCCGTGCTGCATCCTTCTCCTCCTCAGGTGGGCAGTGATGCAGAACTGAAGGAGGTGAATGGTTTATGCATCGTGATGCCAGCTTCAGGGATTTTTGTAATAGATTTTATAGCAACTGTGATTTTTTAATTTTTTTTTCCTCACTGTTCTGTCTGTGATAATCAAGAGATTCAGATTTATTTGAGAGTATTGCATTTCAAAAAGGGTTTTGTGGTGTTGGGGGTGGGGATGATTTTAGAAAAATGTGAAGTGGGCACAGTTTGAAGGTGTGTTGCCAACCTGTGATGAACATTGTCCTGAAATCCTCCCAATATGGTTTGCAGCAACAGGAAAATTTATTTTTTAAAAAATGGTTTAAATGGTGAAAGGGAAGAACAATCTTAAAAATAGTGTGATGCTTACTCAGCAGCCAGATTGTCTCAGGGGTCTGGAAGTTACTGATTGAAAGGCTTGGAAACTTGATCCCCCACATTTTAAATCATTCTTTATAACTGATTTTATTACTTAAAGACAGGCTTTACTATTTTAACTCAGAAAAAACCCCAAACACTCATGCCTGACATTGGGAGTACAGTGTGCTCTAACAGTTTAAATACTTGAGATTTTTAAAATCCGCTTTGATTGAATAATCTAGATCGCTGTTCAGAACATGAGGAATTTAAAACCCCGTGGTTTAATTGCCACTGCCCTAGTTCACATGGCATGAACTTCCACATTGATAGCTTGGTCTCAGCTATCGAGCAGAGTTGCCCAAGCTGCACAGAGCCTGGCTGTGGATTGGCACAGCAGAACGATCCCAGCCCCTGGTCTCCCAGACAAAGCTCTACCATCCTGCCAGACCCCCATAGGGCACAAGCCCCTTAGGCCCTACCTTGTTGTGGACATTAGCAGGGATCCCGTCTCTTTGGAAACAGGCGGGTATTTTCACTATGACTTTCTTGTACACACACAGTGAAAAGGGATACTGCTCTGTTGGTGAGCAGCATAGTAGGTCATTGCCTTGGCAGCAAGTTGACCTGGTTAGCAGTGAGCTCTGCAACTGAACAATAGGAGCAAAGTGAAGCTGAGACATACAGGAACTTTTTTCACTCAGTTTTATGTAGCCTCTTCTGAGCCATCAAGAGAGGGAAAGCCTCTGATGGTTGATGGGAGGATCTTTTGCAGCTTTTAAAAGGGCCAACTGGGTCATGTTGCTTAGTAGCATTTGTCAAATTATAAAGCATTTTGAATTAAAGGACCCATGTAAATATCAAGCATTGTTATTAATTCATTGAAGGATTTCAAAGAGCCTTACAAGTGTGGGTGTATTAAATCTGAATGTGCTCTAGCGAGACCGCTGACACTGGGGATGAGCAAAATAATAATTTTGTGTACGTGAAAAACATAGCACTTACCTAACAGTTTATAGTAGGACAACCCAACAATGTAATACAGGAAGTTAAGAAAAGTACAAATTCGTTTAAGACTATGGAGGGAATTAGGGTGGCAAAAGTAATTGATATGACTGGAACTTAGCCAGGTCATCCTGCTTGTAAAAGAAGTTTCATAACTTTTCAGTGATCAGGAATGGTCCCAACATATGTTCTCTGATCAGGATCTAGAACTGCTAGAAATGCAAAGCAAACTGTCATGAGGCTGGGACAACAAGGAGTTTTTCAGTCAGGACACTGCTGTCTTTGGATGACGTGAGTCTTTCATGCAGATTGCCCACCTTGTGGAGGATTGCTTTAAGAGGGTAGCTTTGGGAAAAGGCCCAGAGTTCCATCTGTGCTGTGAATGTAAACAGTGTCAATTAATCAGAAATCTAGCAGAGATTGATGATTCTGAAGCTACTGTCTCAAACAGTCTTTATTTCACAAAGTGTATTATGTCTCCATAATAGTTATGTTAGCATCTGTCTTTTGCCAATATATTTTGCTGCTACCTGTCTATAGTGATGACTGTCCAGAGACTTAACAGATAAATACATAGTTATATTGCTGCTCCTAAGGGACACATACTCATGTTGGAACACTTCTCTCGGTGTTAGATTGCCTTGTGCTCAGATTCCCCCAAGACTCTAAGAGTCTTTGGTTAGAGCAGCTTTGTCTGTGCAATATTCTGTGGCATCTCTCTGTTCCTATGCCAAGGAAGCATCCTTGATTTGGATATTAAGCTACACAGACTGTGATATCCTTAATTGCTCTACTGAAAAAGCAAACCTGAGTGGTATCATGCTAAATGTCAGATCACTTTCTGATCTTCATGGTT
Source organism: Xenops minutus (assembly GCA_035221455.1). Classification (NCBI taxonomy): domain Eukaryota; kingdom Metazoa; phylum Chordata; class Aves; order Passeriformes; family Furnariidae; genus Xenops; species Xenops minutus. The sequence goes on from JAWWEE010000158.1 coordinate 29,903,384, forward strand.
TGAATTTATGCCATTGTTTCTTTTTTCATTATGTGACTACTGAGGTGTCTACATATTATGTACCTTTCTCATGTGTTTGTTGGTAGGTGTCAGTCTGCACTTATGATCAGTGGGTATGTATGGAAGAAGAGTTCTCTTGTTGCTGTCTGAAGGAACAGAAACAGAAACATAGGAATGCTGCCACATCCATTCTGGGTGATCAACCCAAGAGGAATAAGTCCCATTTTCAAAAGTCCTGGTTTGGTCCTTTTAGTGACCAACCTGAATACTTGGCTCTAGTGCCTTATCAAGAATCACAAAATGCATTGGAGAGAAAAGGAGCTCAGTTCCCTTTATAGTTAGTTTTTTTCTTAAAGCTCGATTCTTTTTATCTTCTGAAAGTGCTTCTGTGTCATTATTTCTATGGTAAAACATAAGTAGGTGCTGGAAACTCCATGAAGTATTCTTCAAATTTTGCAGCTTAGTGGATGGAACTTAGTGTCACTGACACTAATACTGGGCTTAAATCTGAGACCCATCAAAGCGGGGCAGATGGTGAAAGATGACCTTGAAACCACTGAATTAGATACTAGGTTGGTTAAAAACCCCAACCAAACAAACAAAAAAAAAACCCAACCAAACAAACCAAAAAAAACCCACACCAAAAAATGGACTCTAGTGGTAAATTGTTAGAGCAACCCCAGGTAGGGGGGGTATGTCTGCATTTCATGATAATGAAGCACTTTGTGTACATTTAGGATAAAACTCTACTCAGTGTCCTTTGACTTCAATAGCATCATTGCTCAGATGTCAAATCACAGAATTGTCAGTTTGCAAACTCTTTAAAATGAAAAGAATCAGAGGAAAATTAAGATCACTGTTAATCTTATCAGTTATGAGCCTATGATGCTTTTGAAGCCAAAGGAAAATATTCACTGGTTGTAGTATGGCATCACAGAGAACCTGCTGTGAGCTTTCCAAGATGCATTAATTTTTATTTATCATTGTGAATGAATCCTAGCTGAAATAAAAGCAGGGAAGAATGGCACTGTAGACAGGCTTCTTGCAGGGACAGCCCATGGTGTGTAAATTGTAGAAACGAGGTCAAGACTTTGGAACTATTCCCTTGACCCATGTAATGAATGATGAAGCTCACTAATGAGACAACAGTTCCGGTAAATTCAAAGTAAGGCAGAAGACTGGGAAAGGTCAAAGGCTTTTTTTCTTTTTTCCCCCCCAGTCAAAGCTGTGAAGTTAACCCAAAAGATGCCGAAGATCTGTAGATTTGCACAAGAAATGGAGGACTCTTGAGCAAAACAGCTGAATTTCCACGTGATGTTAATTTTTTTTTCTTTCTTTTCCCCTCTTCCCTCTTTTTTGGTTCTGAAGATGCAGGAATTGGAGCAGAGAGTCATAGAAGCAGAGCAAAGAGCTGAGGATGCAGAGAAACAGGTAAGAGATTATTTTGTGGTTGCTCTGGTACAAGTCCAGCAGTAACTTCCTCTAAATTCCTTCTAGTCTAGCATGCAGACATCACTCTGCTATGCCAGGGAAACACTGATTTACAGTGGTGAATGGATTTTCTGGTCTACTTCCCAGTCTTTGAGCCTTAGCTGTGAACAGGTGCCTGAATATGTTGAACTCTAAGTCAAAACCAGCACCTTATATCTGCCTCACAGCCTTTACCCTCTTGTCCATGATTGGCATATTTGGTTATGGAAAAGGAAGGGGATGTTGTACCTCAGGATTAAAGCGCAGAGATGGAGCTGCCTGACAGGTCCTCAGAAAACAAATACTTAAGAGTACAGGTAAGGACTTGTCTACAAGTAGAGAAGGTTCTGTGAAAGAAGTAGGTTTTGCAGACACACCCTTATCACTTGTTTTGGACTTTCTTTTTAGTAATTATTGCTCTGGCTCAGGAGACATGGAGAAAAACACTAAGAGCTGAAATCATTGCCTGTTACTGGAACCATCTACAAATTAAGCATATTGTCTAAGCTAGTCTTTCTGTGCTTGTTGAATAATGGAGAAGGGGAAAGGCAGACTTCATCTTGTGCACTAGGTATAAAAAACAAGGGACCTTTGGGAAATAGACTGTTCTACAGTCTGCACCATAGGCAGTATTACAGAGAAAAGAGCCAATAAGCACCAGGTGGTCTGGGCTTTTGCATCACTGCAGAACACTGCCGAAGGGAAGGCTTGAAGTGGAGCACCTCCCTCCAGCTGGACAAGGCTGCAGGACTGAGCACTGAGTCAGAGTTTAAAGCATAGAACTAAAAGCCACACAGAACGGCCAAGAATTGCTGTCAAAGATGACTTCAGTAGCGAAGGACTGAATAGGCAGTGTTATAAGCACTGCAAAACATACTGCCTAGGACTCAAGAACTTGAAGTACCAGGAAAGGTATTCTGTCTGCAGAGTATTTCATGCTATTTTGATATTTCATGCCAGTTTGATATTGGCATCAGGAGTTTTTACTGGCCGTCTTAATTATGGATGCTGTGTCTAGACACCACACTGTTGGCTTCTGTGCTACATCAGCAACTGCCAGCCAAGAACAAGAGTTGTTCTTGAGTGTGCTATCAGTAAGTCCAGACCCAATGAAGACAGGCAAAAGTAACATAAGTCAGGCAAAAGTGATAGCTGTGACAACACCAGCAGGAAATTCAGTTACTGCCACAGGCCAGTGAAGAAGGTTTTATATTAGTAGACACCTCAGTGACAGGAGTAAGAACACCTATGATATGGTAAGAGACAATGACAGCAAGGGAGAAGTTGGAGAGCAAGTCAAATCCAGGTCCTAGAATGGTCAAGAAAAGGAGAACTTGGCTGGGAAAGTGTAGCAGAAATGAGGGTTGCCTTCACTCACCTGCCACCTGCAGAAATGAGGGTTGCCTTCACTCACCTGCCACCAGCAGTTCTGTAGCCATATGTTGGCAGGTCCTAAAGACTAGCAACCCTCAATGTTTGCCTTTCCAGCAGCTTTATCCACATACAGAGATAAGTGTTCCTAGAGAAATACTTCATTGCTGCCTGACAGCCTGAAGAAGTGACAGCAGGACCATTCCCTTCCACTAATGAGTACATTCACCATGAATGAGAAGCAGCTGACAAATGAGAGGGCTCCACATCAAGTGTAAAATCCCTTGTTATCTTTCTCTCCAGGAGTCTGGGGGTTGGATTTGTTAATTCAATGGACTCCCTGTAGCTGCCAACCTCAATTAAGGAAATCACATGTTTGCAGTCCCCTTGCTGAGCCTCTAGTTCAGAGTCAGCATTTGGGCATCAGACAGAAAGGAGGGGCCATTTCTTTTTACTATAATCACCCTCAACTCTAATGAAAACACATCCGACTCAGCAGGCTTAGTTCTCTGGCTCGGATGTTGGGCGCCTACCTTTCTGATTCAGTGTGAGGAAGAGGCAGTTGGCTTCTCTGCCTAATACAGGCAGACAGGAGGACAAAACACAGCTTCTGCAAGCATGAAGTGTAGGCTGCTCAACAGAGCATAGGTAACACTCTCGCACAGTCTCTGTGAAGTGCTCAGATCACTGCCCGCGTTCCGTCTTCCTGGTTCTAAATTAATAGTATCTGGAGCTGATTTCTTTACAGATTTAGCTTCTTTTGGGAAGAAGTTGGTGTCGGAAGAAAATATTTTTCCGTTGTCAAATGCTGCAATTAGCACATTTGAGTTAAGTTGAGGGGATTCCATTCTTTAGAAATGTAGTCTTTTAATCCATTACAATAGAATGAGATAATGGTAAAACAAAGTGACATTACTGAGAGACATAGGTTTTGAAGAAAACAAAGAGGTTTTAAAAATTTGCTAAAAACCTGAAATGCTTCAGCAGCAGCTAGGTTTTAGTGCACTGAAACTTTATAGTGAAGGAGCATTAAAATGGTGTTTCTCTTGCTGAGATGAAGAAGTGTTGGCACTGTCAGGAGCTCAAAGATAGGTAAATCTGAAATACCTAATGTGATAACTCCTTAGCAGGTCTGGAGAAAGCACTTGGCAGAAAGAGAGTAGTTGCTGAAACATCGTCTAAACTGGGGATAGGAGAAGGAAGGAACTCCATAGTACATTTTCCTATAGAAATCTTAATCTGAAGCAAATGGACAGCATTTTGTGGTGTATATCTTAGTATAAATGAGGTAAAAAGCTGACCACAGTATTGAAAAAGGTGTACCTTGTCCATATGTCCATGGAGACTGTAAGGCCTGTATGGTCTCCTTGACTAATAGTGTGCAAATATTTCCCAGTCCACAATGTGTTTGTCTGTTCATGGTTCGGTTTGCCTTTGTTACTACTTCAGCATTACAAATGAATGGACAACGTTCTTTTCACAAATGTGAAACTAAGTGTGACCTGAAGGGTGTTGTATTTTTTGATGTTTTATTTTTCCTTTCCCAACTTCAAAAATAAGAAACACAAATATTCTCAGTTATGGTCTTATCACTAAACAAGCAGCTCCTTAATTTGCGTTGGGATTTTTATTGAGTTTTTTTGTTTGATTGTTTGTTTCTTTTAATCTCCTTCTGATTATCTTTATAGGTCAGAATTATGGAAGAGAAGATAAAACTAGCCAATGATAAGACTGGTGAATCAGACAGCACCCTACACAGGAAATACCAGGACCTGATAGGCACAGTGGAAGGAAAGGATGATCTGATCAACAGATTGGAGACTCAACTAGAAAAACAGGTTGGGATATTTTCTACAGGGAGACCTGTAGCTTTCATGAGTTAGAGAGATTCTGTAATATGTGGTTCAAAGGTATGGATTATGTCTCATTACTTGTTAGACTCTCAGTTGCCTTCAGATCAGCTGTAAAATGATGCTCTGCTCAGTACAAGATCCTCTCTTTCCTTTTCACACAAAACACCAGCTTCAGTAGTTCATGTCTTTTCATTATAGATGGGTCAATGTGCTTAAAGGGCTTCCTTATGTTAGTGGTGAGACCCTAAATTGTAATGTTAGTCTGGTCAGTGTTTCTCTGGCTTTCTAGCATAAGGGTTACTTTACAAAATTGTTATGTAGCCCATCTCTGACTCTGTTCTTGTTGCTCCTTGGGAAGAGTCTTTTCCCAGTGTTCAACAATCCTTCAGCATAGTTCATGCCTGTCAGATGTCCTCATTGTAAAAGAGTAGCTGTTTCCCAGTATGGATACTTCTTAGTCTCTTCCATTTTCAGCTGGTCGAAGGAGGGAGCTACATCTACAGCAGGGCTTGTATTTTGGCTCTGATAAAGGCCTTCCTCTGTGGTTTTTGTAACATGAGCAATAAGGTATTCCCATGTGTTGATAAAACCCAAACCCTGGCCATTTGAGTCAAACTATCACCTATTTCAAGGACTGCTAGTAGAAATCTTCTTGTCCCAACAGCAAGAGGCAAAATTAGATTCTAGAAATGAAAGCCAAAGCTTTGCAATTCCAGACAAGAAACATTCTTTTCAGAGTCAGTGGTTTAGTTTCAGAATGGGATGAGGTGGTGGCAATGCTAGAAGGTCACTAAGGCTCTGTCTAAGGCATCCTATTTGTTTTCACTGGAATGGGAAGAGCTGTGAAGTTCAGAGCATTAAGAGAACACTGAGGTCATGTCTGGACCACACAATAGTGTGTGACACAAAGAATCTCTAATTGCCTTTGGATCTTAAAGCACAATAACTGCATCTGTGGGTGCTGTGCCTGAGTGAATTGCTTCTACTTAGAAACAGGATGTGCTAAGCTTGGTGACAATGAAGTTGTCATGCCACCATTCTACTTTAGTACCCTAAATAAAATCTTGGCATTGCACTTCACTGTATAGCATAGTAATATTCTGAATCTTTTACTCCTTTACCTTGGACCCTGATCCAAGGTAAGTCCAGGTGATTAAGGATTCAAAGCTGTTTTCCATGTGATGGATATTCAGAGATGGTAGATAGATCTACTATATGTTTCAGATCATTTCAGACCTATAGGCACAGCTAGTATTCTAACTTCAGCAAAGGTTGAGGCCTGATGATTAGGAACACAGACAGTCATAAAAAGGGAAAAAAGCTAAATAAATCCTCTTCTTGAAACTTCTAATTTGATTGCTTTTATTTCATTATGCTCAACTACAAATGTTACTGCTACCTATAATGCTGCTAAGGTCTGTTTTAAAGTCAGCAAACATACTTGAATAAGAACATTTAAATGTGCAATTGTGGTGAATAGCATGTGGTGATTAAAAGTGATGTGAATATATGGGGAATTTTGTGCAGTCTACTGTGTTTTTTATATGGTATTCATCAGTGTGAAAAACTTAAAGTGGGGAAAGCACTGTCATTTTTATTATCATAATTACTGGTATTTGTTCACATCAGAAAAACCAATTACCAGGGAAACTACCAACTGCTACCTAAAAGGTGTTATCTTTGCCTGTTAATTGGAGAAACCAGGGCTGGAGCTGAATGTGCCGTGCAGCATATATTCTCCCTCCCTCCCTGGCTCCTGGAGCTGATTTTTTCTTGCAGTTGTTTAAATCATTACGTAGGTAAGAGAGCTTTCAGTGATGTTGCTTTTTATGAAGCCACACAGGAGATAAACAGAAGGCTCCAGGTGTTTATAGTATTAATCCAGCATATTTCAAAGGACTTTGCCAGGAAAGGTGAAAGCAGAGCTGCAAAAATGATGTAGCAATATTGCCCAAGCAGATATTTTGGGGAAAAATGTTTGTTATGCAAATCAACAGTATTGCCATAACACCTTTGTGTGGACTAGAACCTGTTTTAATGGATATGTAAACATACAACCACTTACACCATCTGAAAACCTCCTAGCAGGAGTTAAGTGTTTCAAGGTCAAGTTTTGGAGCTTTTTTTTTTTTTTTAAATTTAGTTTCTCCGTGAGAATACTGTGTGTATTAAATACATTGTTGGTATTAGTTTTCATCTTGTGTATCTTGGAAGTCTGTGCCCTACACCTGTGCTTACAGCAATTGAATACCTTTTGCTTGGAATGATTAGTGCTCTATAAATCACTTATAGGCACTACTTAATTCAGGCCAATAATGTTTGTGTAGGTTGGGGTAACACTACAGGTGCTCAACAGTATTGCAAACAGCAACTTTGCAAGACCATTTAAAACAGAAAAAGTTGGAGATTGTACTCAAAATCTGATAGGTGAGCAACCATTACTTGAGCTGGATTTTGCTATTCCACAGCAAACTCTTGAAATAACCCTCTGAGTTAAACTCTAGGGACCATATAAGACACCTTAGATCTTGATTTTTTAATTTTTTTTTCAGAGGACAGCTAAATAATAATAATATCCAAAAAGCAGACTAAAATCTTATGTCTGGAATGGGCGCTTCAGTGTTTCATTCCCTCCTGGTGCAGTAACTTACTGAGAACAGATAGTTGTACTCTTCTAATGTATGTAATGTTGGTTCTGGTTTTTTGGTACAGAAACAATTGAGGACTGAGGAAGCCAAAATTGTTCAAGAGAAAGCTGCCAAGATCAAAGAGTGGGTAACATTTAAGCTCAGGGAGGTAAGTCTCTAGCTTGCTGCCAGGTTTCAAGGCCTGCAAGTAGGTGCAGTGGCTGCAGTGCTGGTGGGGCTCCTATGTAGGAAAAGAGTTTGAGGACAGTCAGTCTGCCAAAAAGGCTCTCTGCTTGCTTGGCCCTACACACACTCAGTTTTAGAGCTAGGGTTGTCACTCTTAGTGAGGGCTATTTATTTTATTGGGCAAACTACAAATGACTGTGAAGTCACCAGTGCCCTAAAGCAGTCTCTGAAGAAGATTTACTAGTCACAAGTGGCTTTCACCTAGCTTCCTCTGACTCTCGCTTTTTGACTCTGGGTGCAGTTTCTGTATCTTTCTGACAGAGCAGCAGTAGCACAAACACGTCCTTTGCTCTGCCTAAATTTACCATCTCTGACTAATGCTGGTTTCCTACTGCACAGTATTTTCTCATCTCTAACCATTCTGTCCTATCCATCCGGTGGACTTGAACCTCTCTCTGGATCTACCCTCTAGAAAAACAAAGATAGCAGTGGTCAGCATGCAGTTTTAAAGATACAGTAATAGTTTACAAATGGGAATGAGGATGTCTGGTCTTTTATTCCAAGTTAAAGACAGATATTTTCCAGTTTATGCCAGAAAGGGAATTTGTTGGAGTTGAAAGGAGCAGTCTTTGTGGGGGCTAATTATGTTATGACAGGACTTTGTAATATCATTAGATTGCCTAGATAATTCACCAAGTTGCTGTGCTGCTTCTCTTTCATTTTCCTGTATGGGATAACTTAAGGTGTGTTTACATTACTGGCTGGTGCAGCACAAAGGAGGAAGCATAGGGGTTAATTTGGTGTGCCCTGCTGTGAATGCAGGACCTTACAGTCACATTATGTCTTTACTGCCAATGAAGTTTGTGCCAAATGACGATTCTAGGTGCATACCGTGCAAAAGTGGAGCACTGCCAACTGGAGAACTTGGCACCTGTGTTGCAAATGGGTTACTCTAGACAGTATCACAGGTGTCATTTCAACTTTGATTCCATCAAGAGGGAAGCCTGTCTGGGTGTACCACTGCTGTGTTTAAGAATGGATGCTCAGACACTTCAAGGCAGATTTGCAAAGAATCTCTCATGCCCTGATTAGAAATCTGAGTGCCCCCTTGATGTTGTTTGCTCTTTTTTTTTTGGTCCCCTGGATCCAATGGATCTTCTTTTACTACATATAGGGTGAGATGGAAAAATAGTCCTGGGTAATGTTGGGTTTTTTTATTCTCTCTTTCATGACAGTTATTTCTGCAACAGGAGTAAAAGATAAGCAATAGCAGGGAAGTAAGTTAAAAGACCTATTTGGGAAGTGTCAGTAGTACATACAGAGACTGTTGGAGAAAGCACAGCAAAATGTTTAAGTGAGTTGTCCAGTGGAGCTGCTGAGTAGTATTTCAAGGTGACTGGTAGACTGACACATCTTTTTTTACCTTGTTAAGCCACTTGAATGTAATAAAGATGAAGACATGGTCTGTGTAGTAGATCACATGCACACAGTTTTGAGTTATTTTTCAGTTTTTCTTATTGTTTCATAGCTTGAACTAGAGAATTACCACCTGAAAAACTGTAATCAGAGGCTGATGGAGCGAATTGAAGCCCTTCAGGATACCTTGCAAGGTAAATGTGTTCACCTGGCATTGTAGCCTACTAACCATCCCAAGAGTGGAAGTCAGCATTCCCAGCTTGTATTTTTAACTTTGTCAGAAATTAATACTTGTGACAGCAAGCAGTAGAATTGCTCTGTTTCTCAGTGGGTCCATTTTTAAGATGGGAATAACATGTTTACCTGCCTTAAACTCTTAAATGTTTGCCCACCAATGACTGAACACAGACTTTTTTTTTTTTTTTTTAAATCTGCTTTTGCCATTAAATTAAGCCACTGAGCTCCTGAATTAGAAGCACTTATTGAAATACATAGTAAAGCTCTCCATTCCTTCAGGGCTGAAGGGGAGAAGTCCCTGTGGTATTTCACATTACCTTCACAGGTGAATTATCCTCATCCCCACAGAACCTCTGCTGGTGTGTGAGCTGAGTAACTGAATGAGCCAAGGCAGCAGCTGTCTGGTCTGCCTTTAGAAGCTGGGTTCCTCTGTGCTATCACGTTGGGTTGGAGAAAGCTGCTTATGGTGTTTGGGCTTTGGCAGTTCTTTGGTGGATAGATGGAAAACTTCAGTCTCCAGGGCTTGAATTCAGTATCTTTCATTGCAACACACTTTGTGGAGGAAATTCTCCCTTAACCATTTTCTTTCTTTTATCTTTTAATGAGCTTGGTTTGGTCACAGTAAGATGAGCTAGTTTCCAGAACTTCACTGGGCATGTGGGCAGCAGGTATTTATTTCCCACAGAAGTCTTTTTGGCATTCCTATCACTGTGCAGCAAGGGAATAGGGCAGAATTCCTTCTAAATCCCACCATGTTTCTAGCAAAATGCTTTATGACTGGGTTTTTCTCATCCCCTCTGGCTCTGACTGTTCGCTAAAAGAGAATGCCTGGTAAGCTGCGTTAATAATCTGGTATTAAGTGTTCCCTGGATCCCAGCTCTCTGGGCAGTAAATAGTCCTGCCCTCTCCTCTTATGCCTCACTAGTCTCACTATGCCAGGCTGAAGTCAGAGGCCTCTGCAGAGAGTCAAATCTCTTCTTGCTTGCTATGCTAATAGAACAGCTTCCTCTTCTTAATCTCCTGTCACGTCTAGGAAGCTGCCAAAATACCAGTAATATTTAAAATGAATGGCCTGTTTGCAGTCTATGCTGATGACTTACCTCAGGGTCAGGGGAAAATGTATGCCAGGATTTGTGTGTGCCACTGTTATGTATTAGTTTTGTTAGCATTCAGTTCCTTGTGACTCAAGTGCCAAGGTCTCATGGTTGTCTTTTTCTCAGCTGTTTCCAAGAGCAGGTTTCATCCTCTCCACTGTCAACAGTAATTTATTCTGCTGTTTGCTCTTCCCTTTGTAACTTTGTGTCTTCAGTTTGTCTCTACTTCCTTGTAAATCCCATTTCTGGTTAAGCAATACCCATAGAGTTTGATGTTCTGGCAGCATTTTCAGTGGTAGCTATGCAGAGTCACACTCACCCATATTTTGCAAATTCCAAAGCATGTAATGATTTGATTCTTTTTCAGTCAGGCAATATATAAGCGCCAACATCAATCAAACATCCTCCACCACGCCAAGTTTTATCCACACTTTCTCATATCCTAAAGCTGCTATTGGGCAGAAATTGTTGAACTGACATAATCTTTAAATCTGGTGATTATGGAAAGGAAGAAAATACTGGAATTACCAAGTGTAGATACTAAATAGACAAAGGGCAAGGGAGGCAATCTAGGATCTATCTTTTATTCATCTTCTAATATAGCAACTAAATGGGCAGAGAAACAACTAAGAAAAGGAAGATTTTTACAGCAAAATCCTGTAAGTGACTATTATAAAAACTTTGTGACAAAAAGCACTGTGTGGGTCACATAGCACAAAAGGATAGCAAAAAGCTCTAGGGAAATTTTTGAAAAGAGAATAACCTCACTGGTTGGTGTGATGGTTAAGGTCTCCATACCTTTGCTGGAAGCCTCATCTAGCTCCTGGGGAGGGATGGAATTATACCTTCTTATTTGATGACTTAAGTCACTGTAGGTTCACTAAAGCCAAAAGCCATGTTAAGCAGTGTTCTGGCTACTTGGATGTTTTTTGACAGTGTTTTGTGGATAAGTGCACTTCCTTCTTATGGCTGTTTTAAGAGAAGAGACTTAACTGTGTATAGGGAAGAGTAAAAACTTCTATATTGCATTAGACTGAAAGCTTGCTTAGGCCAGTATCCCATCTCCTGGGTGGTTGTGGGTGTTCCAGGCAAGAGTGTAGAAAATACTGCAAGTAAAGCTGTCCTTCTCTCCATATATCCTTCCAGCTTCTGCTGTCAGTAGTTTAGGAAGTTTCTAGGCCAGAGCTTCTATACACTGACACATTACTTTTCCTGGCTTATCTGCAGCATTGTATTTCCTCTATAAATTTCAAATGATGCTTGAGAATTTCTTTAGGCACCCCTTAATTCTACTTTTGTAAGAAACAGCGACCAATAACTTCTTGCTCATCTCTTCTGTACTATTCCCAATTATAAAGGTATAGCACTCTATTATAATAACTGTGCCCAGCCACCTCCATTCTGTATAGTCCTAACCAGGCCAGGGTGCTATTGAAATACAACTACCATAAACATACGTAGGAAGCAACAATTAAGACATTGAAGCATTTGAATGCCCTAACCATATATTCTCCTCCCTTGCAGAGATGATCAGCATTCCTCCTTTTGAATCCCTTTGGAGCTGTAATTCCCTGAAGCCCAGAGCATCACAGGCCTCTTTTGCTGAGAAGATAGACCAGAAAGCTGTGGTCCTCGCACCTGATATCAGAGAGATATGTCAGACAGTACCTACCAAACATGTCCTCTCTTCAGCAAGTATGGTCCTTGCCAATGACACTTTTACTGAGAAGAGAGAGGATAGATCTCTGCTTTCCCAGAGCACAGTGAAGCTCATGGCTGACCCATCAAGCTGGAATCTCTCCACAGAGAAAGATATATTCCCAGCCATAAGTTCTGAACATGGTTTAGGGTGCTGTGATGTCGTATCAGTGGATCCTCCAGCTGAGACCACAAGATTTCTTGAGGCTTTGACCTTCCAGTCTTCTTTGGAAGGAAATTGTAGTGCTATGAACACCTTGCAACAAGTGGGTTTGGATGGCACTCGCTTCTCTGATGATCTGAGTGCCAGATTCCACTCCCACCGGCTGGACTCCTCTTCCTCAGGAGAAATAATGAGCATGCTTGAGGGCCGTCTCCAAACTGCTGAACCACCCCTGGCTGTGTCAACATCAGCTGTTACAGCACATTCTTCCTGTACAGGGAGGGAATGCAGCCTTGGGAGTAGCATGACGTTTCCAAAAATACGAACACCCAATACACCAAGAGACAGTATCCAACTAGCCAAGAGACATCACAGCCAACCACAGCCAGGGGCTAATTCTTTCCATCGTGTAATGCACTTAGAGACTAGCACTTTCCAGCCCATAACAGATACTCCAGTCTGCCATGGGCACATGGAGGAGACAGACATCGATGATGATGCAATATTGGAGAAGATGGAGACAGAATGTGGTCTGCTGAGGAAAGAAACTGGAACATGTGAGGAAATGTCCCCCTCATGTGCAGGGCAAAGAGGAGCCGTGAGTTCTGAAGCTGGCATACCTGACCCAGGAGGTAAACCTCCAACACCACCGCTGCACAGATTTCCCTCATGGGTAAGATATGCAAAGGAAACAGTTTGAGAAGTGCTGCTTATCTTTGAGTAGTGCCCAGCAGTTAGGCTGTAACAGCTCAAGCAGTTGTTACCTGTAGACATCACAGGTTATACTCCTGAACCACCAAGTCTGACAGTTCCAGATCTTGGGGCATGCTGACAATTTTTTTTCTACTTTTCTCTATGTAAGGGGGAAAAATAAAATCCATGGAAAAAACAGTACTCAAGAAACATGGGAGTAAAAATGAAAGTCAAGAGGTGCTGTATAGTTATGTGTCATCAAAAGTGAATTCTTAGTTTTGTTGTCATGTGTTCAAGATACAAAAATGAGTCATAAGTGCAGTGGATGAGGCCAGATAACTCCAGAAGGAGGAGAAAACTCTGAATACTGGAATAGATACATGGATTGGATCTCAGCATTCCTATCTCATGGTATGCTTTTGCTATTGGGAAAATTTTGTGAAAAGGTTTGGTGAAGTGGTATACATGTCCTGTTGCTTACACCATGTGAGAGAGCGGTTTGTTGTTGTTGCTTTCAGTTACTTGTTAGCTGGATTCTTTGCTAGTCATAAAATTGTTTAGGTTGGAAAAAAGAGAAAGCCTTCCCCTCATCCACTGAGCAGGTTACCTTGTCATAGAAGGAGATCAGGTTGGTCAAGCAGGACTTGTCTTTCACAAACCCATGCTGGCTGGGCCCTCCATTGGTTGTCTTGTACATGCCATATGATGGCACTCGAGATGATCTGCTCCATGACCTTCTCTGGCACTGAGGTCAGGCTGACGGGTCTGTAGCTCTTCAGATCCTCCTCTGCCATTTCCTTATCCTTTGTCACTATGTTTCCCACCATATCCGATAAAGGATGGCAATTCTCCTTTTGTTTCTCATGTATTTACAGAAATCTTTTGCTGTCTTTTACTGCAGTAGCCAGGTGAAATTCTGGTTGGACTTTGGCCCTTCTGATTTTCTCCCTGCATAACCTCATGACACTCTGTAGTCCTCCTGAGTTGCCTGCCCCTTCTTCCAAAGGTCATAAACTCTCTTTTTTACTGAATTCAGCCAAAGTTCTATGTTCAGCTAGGCCAGTCTTCCTCACTGTCTCATCTTCCAGCACATGGGGATGGCCTGCTTCTGTACCTTTCAGATTTCCTTCTTGAAGAATGTTCAGTTTTGCTGGATTCCTTTGCCCTTCAGGACTGACTCCCAAGGGACTCTGCCAACTCTGGCTCCTAAACAGACTGAAGTCTGTGTCAGTTTAACTGGCATACCTGGTGGAAATCAATGTAGTATCAAAAGAGATGATTGTGTTGTTTTTATTTGCTTTTTTATGGGCATAGGCAAACAAGTGATTTATTGAAGATGCATAGTCAAGTGCTTGCTAATTCTTATGCTTTATAAATTTATTTTCAAGGAAAGCTCAATGTTAATTGTGATCTTTGGCTGTATTCTTTGATACCAATTTAAGCCCCAGTACAATCACATCTGCTTTTCCAAAGGAAAATCTTTTCTTTCAGTCCATAATATGGAACTGTGCAGGGAATGAAGGTGGATAATGTAGTATCTTGAAACTGCAGTTTTTCAAGATGTTTGTATCATTTGCTGCAGAAGTCAGAAAGGTATCAATGAACAGGGCACTCACTTGGAAGAAGGGAAATATGACTGAGAGATTGGCTACTGTTCCTGTCTCTGATCTAGAGTTCTCATATAAGGTTTTTCTAGTCCCCCAGGCTAAATATTTTACAGGTGATTATCAGCTCCACATACACTTTCTGAATGTCCGACTTGAATTTGTCAACTAAATTTGATTACAGAAGCTCTGATCACCTCTCTGCTGCAACTGTATTAATTTGTTTTCATTAAAGTATTATATGATGCCAAATTCTCAAAAAGTCATATCTTGGACACCTTGAAACAGGTACTCCAAAGTTATTGAATACTTCGAAGAATTTATGTCTGAGTTCTGAAAAACACTGATAGCACCCATCAATATCTGCCCCTGTGTTACTGTAAAATTTTTTATTCACTTCTATGAAGCATTGCATTATTACAGTCAGGAACACCACATGAAAAGTCCAGTATCTTTTCTTCAGACTAGAGTCAATTAAATATCCAACTAGGCAAATTTAAGTACATCAAACAATAAATCATGAATAGAATAATAGTTGCTTCATCAGTAAGAACTATTCATTACGTTCCCTGAATAGGAGTTGTCTGAGGAAAAAGATTTGCAGAGTATTTCGTTAGAAACTAAATTGCAATGCAAATACATAACAGAAAATACTAGTTCTGTCCTTTTTTTTATGTACTTGATTTTGCAGTCGTAGGTATTTTAATGTATATGTATTGTGTGGGCTATTGCATAGTGTTTGGTTGTATGCATTTAGGAGTAGCAAGAGGTTTCCTAGCTTTGGATTTTATCCATTTCAGACTGGTTGATGCCTTAGTCATAACATTGTACTTAGATACAGATTTGGGTTCTCCCTGGAATTGTTATCAATTCATGAAGCACTTGTTGATCCTTTGAACTGAAAGCTCCATATGTTGTTATAACTGAGACACAGGCTTATTGAGATCATTCCAGGCATTTCTTTCATTCCCTTATCAGAGAATGGGCATCCTTTGCAGGTCATGACTCAATAAATTGTCCTTTATGGAAGTTCTTGATTCATTTTAATGCATTGTTCATAAGTGGAAAACCCCCATCTTTTTCCAAGATGTGATATAGTAATTTATTGATAATTACTTGTAGGTGTTCCAGTCTGTGGATATCATCTCTGTAGCTGGGGATTCACACAGATGAACACGCTTCCACTAATGCTCATTCACACAACACACAGTGGAATACAGCAATCCCAGAGAGCCCCTCTGTCCTGCCCAAAGACGTGACTGTGGTGTGATTCTGTGACATGAGCATTTCTTTCTGCAAGACTCACACTTTTGTCTGACCATTGCTTTTCATGGTATTATTGTTTCAGGAGAGCCGAATCTATGCTGTAGCCAAGTCTGGCATGAGGTTGTCTGAAGTGGCTGTGGTAAATGATACTTCCAGATGCTGTAAGTTCTAGACAAGATCCATCTTTAGAGGGAGTTTATGGTGATAGTGTGGGATGTGGGATTCTGGCTGATTACATTTTTTCATTTCCTTGCCTGTTTTCAAAGTAAATTTGATGTCATAGATGCCTACAATAAAGGACAGGAGGAGGATACAACTGATCTTAGGGGTGGTTGATGCTGGGCTATTTGTGCCTCTACATTCAGTGACATCCTCAGGGGTTCCATTATCTTCTTTATCACTTTTGCAGCTACGCAGCTGTCTCTGCATGTCTGTGACCTGCTTTTAGTCGTATTCACCATCACCTTCCCCTGTTAGGGCTTTTTTCTGTTTGGACAAGATGCACCAGATTGCCATTGTACCGTGGGGAGCCTAGGGTGGGTAAGACGTCTTACAGGCTAAACAGAGGGAACTGTGCAGCTCTCTCTGAGAGTTGTATTTAATTAAGAACACATTCCCTGGCCTTTTTGAGGCCAGATTGTCCAGGATGACAATCCTCCATGTTCTTCTCCCTTAAAATTTTCACCTTTTCACCAGTTTGTATTATTTGTTTAATCTCTGAATTTTCCCAGTTTCCAGTTTCTCATGTTCAACTTCTGGGCCATTTACCTGTCTCATCTACAGAAATGTCACCGTGCCAGTCTACACTACACTGAAGGGGGTAAGGAGTTACCTCGCTTTTCCTGGTCCAGGCCTGCTAGTAATTTGAGAGAAAACAGGGTGAAGATGTGCAGTGAATGAAAGAAAATTAGAGAATGTCAGGAAGTAGTGGACACCAAAAGAATGCAGCAGGAAGAGCAAATGATAAATGTATTTAAGAAAGAAGAACATTGCAGTAAGATTTGGTTCAGGAAGGTGCAGTGTGCACTACGAGACTCTAGAAATGTTGAGGTGATAAGTGGGTGCAGCCTAAAGAATGAAATGGAGTGCAGTGCTTGTGGAAAAGTATGAGGGTGTAACCAGAGGAGACCCAGCTATGTCAGACTAGAGACTCCAGCTTGGAAGTTCTCAGACCAGAAGGGGAGGAAATGCAGAACTCTGGGGCAGAAGTGGGCAAGGCTATGTGAAAACGAAGGGCATTGATTGCTCTGCCTCCTTACTGAGCAGGGATTCTGGAGAAACTCTTCTCTCACACGCTAACCATACAGGTCTGTTTTCCAGAAAGCCACACAGATCAGCAACGTGCCTTTCTTAGATGAATCTTCAGGATCTGACGATGACTGTGGCTCCCATGCCAGCTTCAGGACTTCTACTGCTGGATCCGAGAACAGGAAAGCTAGCATACCAGGCAGCCCTCGTGCCGTGAAGAGAGGTAAAGTGGGAGCATTGCTACTGAGCAGGATGAACTCTTGTCATCACAGGTGAGGCAAGATGCCCTTAACAGCATCATCAGTGACAGGCAAATGCTCAGACAAAGTGATGCTACTAAGAAGTTCTCCCAGAATGTGTGCAGACATCAACAGCTACTCAGTAGAAAGGTGTTCTCTTAAATGATTCTCACTGCTGATAGATTTCCATTCAGGCAATTGCTAGACTTAGACTGTGGAAAGAATTGATCTCCCAAATTCATCATGTATCCAGTCATCTGTACCTTTTCTGTGACTTCTCCTTGGAAGCAAGCTAGTACTAACATAATAAAGAAATTTTTTTTTTTTTGTCTTTGCCACTGGCTCGTAACTTCTTGACCAGTAAGGAAATCTTTCCTGTCTTTCAGAGGCATCAGGTACTTTGTATCCTGACTAAGATATTTTTTTCTTGCCTGCTGGGAAGGCTAAACTGGATCTTTGAATGAAATTTTCATTACAATTAGTAGTCAGTAAAATCAAATCATATTTCATGTAGTCTTAACTTCTGTTGTGATGCCTTGGCTGATGTGTCTGTGCATTGCCATGCACCAGTGGTGGAAGATTCACAGAAAGCAAAGCCCTGTTTCTAGTGAGGGAGCCTTTTCTTTAGCTGGAATCAGAGGGGCTTGAGACCTTATAATGGATGTTTACAGCTGCAAACAATCTGTCTGTTCTTTACATAACAAGTCTATTAATTTTTATCTTTTTTGTAATATTTTTTTCATTCTGTCTTTATTCAGCAATAAATTTACTTCACTGTCAGTATCCAAAACTCACTTTCACTACTTGTCTTCTAGGGAGAAAAAAAAAAAAGAGGTCTCAGAAGTCTGATTAGTGGGGTTTGAGTTTCCAGAGTCTGAGTTTTACTTCTTTAACAAAGAAAGCCTTAATGGTGAATTCAGTAACTTTTTCAGAGTGTGAAGAATTCAGTGTCTGCTTCTGACTAGCCATGATTCTCATTCCTTTATTTTAAACAGGTGTATCTATGTCTTCACTGAGCTCTGAGAGTGACTATGCCATCCCTCCTGATGCCTATTCCTTGGATGGGGACTATTCAGAGCCAGAACATAAGCTACAGCGAACATCTTCCTATTCCACTGATGGAGGAATCTGCACTGTAAGTCTTGCTGCATTACAGTTGTAAAGGGATCAACCAGAGCCTTGGCCTTGAAAAAGCACAACTGCAATATATTGAGTTATCCCCTGCAAAGGGATGCTCTAACAGACTGGGGTGTTGGTCCAGCTGATAGGTATGAAAAGACACCTGCTGATGCTTCAGAAGATGATGCAATTTCTGTTACATGGTTAGATAAAAGTATATGCATGAAGGGCTGTATTCTTTCCTGATGGCCTGTACTGGTTTCCTGTAGTCATATTCTGCTTTAATGATGGCCTTACATTTTTGGGACAAAACAAATTTGGAAATTCAGAGGAAGAAAGGAGAAAGAATATAATATTTTGGCTTAGAAAAACCTCAAACACAGGCAGCATTAAATTCTGTTCTCTTGAGTGTAAGAGATCAAGCAGACAAGGAACAGGAGTCCACTCACGGCATAAAGACACACTTCACTTTTATTTGGAAAATCAGTGCTTTGGTAGAAAGACAAATAAGTTTACAGTGCATCAACCAACGAGTGAAATGATCTTCAGATGCCTTCTTTACTAAAGCAACACAAAGCAGTATTTGCAGCTACACAGATTAGGACTTTCTGCAAGTTGAACCTTGGATGGCTGCTACTGAACAAAGCAGAAAATGATGGAAGTGCACCAAATATCTGGACTTGATTTCAGCACACTTTCATTGGTATTCTGAGAGGTGCAAGATAATCTCCTCTCCCCTCTGCTTTTTGCCCTCTAGGAACCCATGGAGAAATCAGGTTACTTGCTCAAAATGGGCAGCCAGGTAAAGATGTGGAAGAGACGATGGTTTGTTCTTAGAAACAGACAACTCATGTACTACAAGTCTCCGGTAAGTCACTGGGACACATTTTCTCCTCTCTGGAGGCACAGAGAAATACTTATCAGTCAGTACCTGGGGTTCTGAGGAAAACTACAGATTCCAGGGGGAAGAAAGCTGGATTCTTTAATTTTTCACCCTCCTGCACAGACATGGAAGTACTAGAAAACTAGGGTAGAATTGAAAATCAGATTTCATACAATTAAAATTTTTATGTATAATAAAATACTACTACTGTTTGCCTTCCTTATTCTGCTGTATTTAGCCACATTACAGAGAATTATATTTAGGGATATTCACCTTCCACAATTTTTTCTTCTGGACAGCAATTTCCTTCATACCTGCATAATTACACAGTATTTCTGTGTGTATACACATCTTTACTTACAAGTCAAGAATATTGAAAAGTTTTATTTTCATTTTTCAGTTGCCATATTCTAATAAGAAAAAATACACCCCAAGGCACAGTGCATCTTTATTTCTGATACTAGATTTATCCATCAGAATCCACAGGCAGATTATGCATATATATATTGTATTTTTATTTATGTATATAAATAATTTCATAAATATTCAGAATTTAGACTATTGGTGAAAGTGATTTCTGGAAGACCCTAGTCCAGCTAACACATTGAAGAAGGACTGTCATCAGCTGTAGATGATTTTGTCCCACACCAATAGTTTTGTCTGCCTGAATCTTGAAAATCTAAAGGTGGAAATTCAGCCACCCTCTTGGTACCTGTCTAGTATTGTATTGCCTTTCCAATGAGAAAAGCTTTGGTTTCCTGATGGTTTTGGGGTTTTTCCTAACATCCAATCCGAACTTCATAAGACAGTATTTGCCACCATTACCCTTGTTATGCTGTCTGCCACTACTGAGGAGACTTTTGCTTCATCGTTGAAAATGAGAAAGTTGGACTTCCATTGCAACCTGGAAACCTTCAGCTGTCCCTTCTACCTCATGCATGTAGACTCCAACCTGCACATGCATATTAGGTTATATATAAATAAGATCCATCTGAGGTTTCCTACAGAAAAAACCATTTGCTTTTCTTTCCCCAGAGCGATGTTATCCGCAAACCACAAGGGCAGATGGAGCTGAATTCCTCATGCCAAATTGTCAGAGGTGAAGGGTCCCAAACATTCCAGGTAGGCATTGCTTTTTTTATCCTGCAGATAACCATATACTCAGTGGCTGGGCGAGGGAGATAGTACCTAGGATCTCCTCTTTTTGAAAAACTCTCTTCACAAGATCTCTAGCCTGACTTCGGATCCTCCGGGATCTGAAGAAATATCTGAGGTGTTGGATTGCTATTAAAATTTGACTTTTGAAGTACTAGAAGTTAGCCTGTCACTGGATTCAGTTTTAAATCATTATTGTTAGAGGACTTTGTTATAAAGACAGCATTAAAGTTTCTCTCATACTCTGAAAGGCACATGGCCTGACCTGTGAGCTACTTTCTGCCCTTACAGAACTGAACTTGTTAAGGCTTAATATTATTAAATTTGTAGCGTATTTCATTTCAGAGTAACAAGGTAGTGAATGCAGAATGCAATACCAAGTGAAGGCATATTCATATTTATGTTTCTTTAAAAAGAAAACTTAGCAGCAGCACTGAAAAACAAGAAAGGATGAGAGAGGACGCAGAGTCACAGCATCCAACAGAAACAGCAAGAGAGCCTGTGAGAATTTCATGATCTGGAGTTTCATTTCTTTCACTTGGGCTTTGAGGATTAGCAACTTTATTTTTTACCCTCAAAAAATTCCTCCTGAATGACCAAAACAAAAAGCTCTGTATAGGATAAAGAACCTTAGCGGCTGAAGAAAACATTTGTAGGTGTGCAGATTTGAATTTTCTCACTCCTTTTCCTTCCAGCTTGTGACAGAAAAGAGGACCTACTTCCTGACAGCAGACTCACCCAACATCCTGGAGGAATGGATTCATGTCCTACAGAGTATCCTGAGAGTGCAAGTGACCAGTCCTATTGGTGTTCCTCACAGTGATGCTAAACCTACTGTGAAAGGCTGGCTAACCAAGGTAAAATGATATTTCATACTTTATTCAGTTTAGCTCAGTTTGCATAGTACATGTGAGCAAGAAATTAGTATTTTAACACTCCCTATAAGAGTAGGGGAAGAAAGAAAAGTGGCAGTAGATTTCTGTATTTCAAAGTGAAACATTTCTATAAATGGTAAGGAGTGGGACAAACAAGGCTACTGAAATACACTGACTTTATCAAATAATAAGTAATTGCAGATAACTATCTTACGTATGCTTTTCTTCAACAGAATTCACAGCATATCATAGTCAAAAAATCTGGAAACACTGTTAAATGTCATATTTAATTTGTCTGTAACTTTGAAAGTTTCAAAGAAATGGTTTGTATGGTTCCAGGTTAGCATTTATTTCTGTCGTAACAGACTGCATGCACTTTAGTGCAAAGAACAAAGGCTGAAAATTCTTGTGCTGTACACCATTTCCATAGTTTTGCATTGCAAGTTACTATGAATATTTTAATGTCATTCTGATCAGCTTCTAAGATGGCTAAAGACAACCTGCATCTGAAGGCTGTTCTGCAACAGGAAACAGCTCCCCAGACTACAGGTTGACTGGTCTTTTTCTGCTGAGGTGAACTGATTTGTTTTTATAATTTAAAATACGTTATTCTTACCATTGCTGTATTCTGAAATACAATATTAAGTTATTATGAATGAATGAACAAAATACTTCACAAAGTCTTGGACCCACTTTCATAAGCACCTATATCCCATCTACTTAGGTGGAATGTACTTACCTGCTCTTGTAAGTGGTGCCCTGGATGTTTTGAGAGGAGCTTTATATTAGCATAGAACAAATAATATATACAAGGTTTTAAGGGAGAGTTGAATTGAAAGTTGAAATCCTAGAAAACTGTTCCAGCAACCTTGCTGATGTTAAAAACATGTATTTCTTTGTCCTCCTTACAGGTCAAGCATGGTCACTCTAAACTGGTCTGGTGTGCACTGATTGGAAGAACTTTTTACTACTATCGAAATCATGAAGATAAGGTAATTCCTTTTTCCCTTTTTGTTCCTGAACCCTCCTTTCCTGTTTCTCATGAAGCTTTCTTTCCTTCTACTGCTTCTGTGTCCCATGCTTCAAGCTCTTCCTTGGTTATACTTTTCCTCTTCTAACAGCATCTGTTACACAATGAGAATCAGTATTTTCTCTGATTTTATTTTTTTTTTAAATTACAGCAGACTTAAAAAGCAAGTGATTGCTCTTAGATCACTGTATATCTTGTTTCTCACCTTCTCCATTTGGTCTTGTGAAGCATTTAGAGCAGACTTTTATACAGTATCCAATATACTCTGCATACTGTCATGAAAATTAATAGTAGCAACAATATGGGAAGAAGGCGGTCTTTTAATGACTGTAATATGTTTCCATTTCTGGAACCTTGAACCAATAGTCCATTACTTTGTCCTGGTGATGTCAAACCCCAAGTTTTAGAATATCAAGAAGTACTGTGATTCTTATTTGGGATTGACCTTCAGAGTTAGCACAAAAGATATCCTCTATTTGTCTAAATCTACCAACTTATATAATTTAAAAAGTACTTATTTTCCAGTAGCAAGCAGAAAGTCTGACCAGAATCAGAAAACAGTGGCTCAAGATACTGAGCAATTGGCATCAAGTGTAATGGGAAGAAAACAGTTTCTTATGGGAAAAACCATCTTTCTATTTGCATATTCTCATTCTGATCTGTAGAGGCTCTTCCCAGAAAAGTAATAAAAATAGTGGCACACCTTGTAAGTGTCACACTTTACGAAAGAGAAGAGATTCTATAGAAATACAAGAGAACATTAGCTAAACACTGAATTTATTATTTCTTCCTTACATTTTACAGAACTGCCAACATTTTGATCTGGCTTTTCTTTCCCAGTGTTCTCTGTCCATGCCAGAAGATTAGCCACGCTTATCTAATTCCCTTATTCTCCTTATAGTGTCCCCTAGGGCATCTGCCTATGCCTGAGTCCAAAGTGGAAGAAGTAGACCGTTCCTGTGACTCTGATGAAGATTATGAAGCTACTGGTGGAGGACTTCTCTCATCCCACTGTACATTGGTGATTCACCCACAGGACCAGAGCCCCACATACTTACTCATCCGCACCAAACAAGAGAAGGTATAAAAGACAGTCTTTTTTTCGGAAAGCAAGAGTCTGTTTGGTAATAGTGAGCAAATGGGTCATTACAGGCTGAACCTGTTTGTAGAAAAGAGGTCTGAATTGACCCACACTGTTCTCATTCTTATGCCTAGAATACCTGGCTGTACCATCTGACTGTTGCAGCTGGTAGCAGTAATGCCACAGTGGGCACATCATACGAACAACTCATTGGAAAACTACTGGATGCAGAGGGAGACCCTAGTAAGTAAAAACTACAAACTCTTCCATGGTAGCAAAGCATAAGGAAGAGTAATTTCAATCCTACTTTTAAGCCAGCCAAAGGTGAGGGAAGGGGCTTTTCAGTAGTACAACATATGATACAATGTCCTTCTCCGCTAGTTCCCAGACAGGCCTATCACATTGTCACATAATGTACCAAAGCCTCTGAAATGTCTGTTACATTAATTCAAATGAAAGAACTGGAGTTTTATTTTCTTCCTGGTTTTGTTGGTCTTGATTTTCCTTTCTAAGGAATCTTGACCATACAAACACATTCTCTTTCCTCTAAATACACTCACACACATTTACCTTCAAAGCTATTTCTCTGCACATATAAAAACCCTTACTCATACATCTAGGCTTGTCTGTTCCTACACATCTTTGATCCTTGCTTATGCGTGTGTGTTTATGCACCATGTTCTCAAATATGTATTAACATATGCATTTGTATTTAATTCTCTTTTCCTGCACACTCACATATTCCTGGACCTATATTTGAACCTTGCTTATTGTTGAACAGTGACTTGCACTAAAAAAGAACAACAGCAGCAGGCAGTTGCCATGGCAGAGTTTGTGTCTCTGATTTGAACACACAGTTGAGCAGTTTCTCAGCAGAATCCTGGTAAGAGCTGGTGAGAAGCTCTGATGTAGCAGGACTGAGGATGCCAATGCCTCTTTCTGCTGATGGCTAATGCTGCTAGTGACTACTTATCTGTGGCAGGCTTTGCCGAAATCAGTGAAGTGTCACCAAAGATAACGTGGCCTAGTGTGGCGCTGCTTCTTCGAGTGCTCTGCCATTTCAGCAAGGCACTGCTATCTCTCTTCTGTTTCTGACACTGCATGTTTTTGCCCATCTGCTACCTCAGATTCTCCTCTGTGGAAACATCCTATGTTGTGCTACAGTAAAGATGGGCTGCACACATCCCTCACCACTTTGCCATCAGAGGCTCTACAGACTGAAGCTCTGAAACTTTTTAAGGTATTTAAAGGGACATTGCATGGTTTTCAGTTATTTTGCTCTGTTGTTGGGGCAACAGCAGTGTTTGGTCATGTTGTCACCAACATTTACTGTCACTATTGGTTGCTTTAGACAGGCCTGCTGGGTCATTTAATTACAATAGGACAGCTGAATATTAGGTGTCATTCATTCTTTGGAGGTTTAACTTTCCTTTTGTGGGGTCTGGGTTTAGGAGTGCTGTCCTCCACAAACTTCATGCTTCAAAGTTAGCTGTGTCTTCCTCTTTCCTCTCCAATAGTTGGATTGAAGGAAATAGAAACAATTTACTGGCAGACTCAGTTGTGTCAGTAAGACCAGTGGTGAAGTCACTGGAGACTGCATTTTTGCACTCTACAAGTGTAAGATCAGCAGAGAGACTGGACTGTGAGCAAGGTAAAGCACAGGCATGGAAGGCAGGAAGCACATTTTCCCCTTGATTGTCTTGCTGACTTCTAAGTTTCTCAGGCTGGGGGAGGTTGAGTAAATTTTCTAGTTGCCATAACTAAAGAGGGAAGAATAGGAATTGATTCTCCTTCCTTCTCTCAAGGTTATTTATGAATTATATGTAACATATCTGAGGAACCTGGCCTGGAAACTACCAGAGAAGAGTTGCTGTATCCGTGGCATTGACTAACTTCCATCCTTTTACAGTCCTGTCAGCTGTTCATCAACGTTCCTGTGGAGGCATCCTCCATTGATTACCACGTGTCACTTGCCCAGACAGCACTGCAGGTCTGCTTGACACATACTGAGCTGCAGAATGAAATTTACTGCCAGCTTGTTAAACAGACCAGCTGCAGGCAACCCCAGAACCACTCAGTCATTCAGGTCAGTTCCTCTTTTGTTACTTCTGCTCTGGAAATACTTGCTTCCTTAATATTAATTCATAAAATTAATTCCTTGTTTTTAATAATTAGCAATGGGACAGGTTCTCATAAAATCAAGCCAATGCTAAAGGTGTGCTAGAGGAAAGAGAATCTCTGCACTGACATGCAAAGAAAAACACTAAGAATGTAACTACATGCAAAATAAATTTAAGTTTGAATATAACCGTTTACCAGTTGCATATGGTCTATTCAGATCATATTCAGAATCAAAATTCATAGCTCGTTTTGGCTAGCTACAACTGTCACATGGTATTAATTTTGTTTTCCATTTTAGATAATCAACAGCACACAAATCATGAATATTACTAGTAAGCATGAAATCTGAATTTTGCACTATAATTATTGGATAAATTAAGTGGATAAGTTACAGTATGAATGTACATACTCAATTATAATCTTACCAGCTCAAATGAGAAATTAAAATCACGTTGAAGAATAATGGGTCTAATTTGAAGCAAAACTTCTCAGTGTATTTTTTTTGTTGTGATTTGCAGTTACATAGTATTAAGTCTTAGTTGCTCCCGAAGCTCTGGTTACACTAATCAAAATTTTCAGAAGTAGCTAGTCATTTAGAACTCTTCTTAAGAAGAGACCAAATGGAGGGACTGAAGAGCTGTCTGTCTGACCATCTGTCTGACCATCACTTCCCTCTGAAGCATTTTGAACTACGTACCTAAAAATGGTCACTCTGAAAAGCACTAGTCACTATCCAACATTTTGGTTGCAGTATTCTATGAAAGACAACAGGTAAGAAGCACAGAATGAGAGTGATGTCCAGTTTTATGTTCACAGTGCTGGCAGCTCCTGGCTTTATGTGCTCCTCTATTCCTGCCTCAGCATCACTTCCTCTGGTACATCAAACAGCACTTGCAGCGACATGCAGACCCCAGGTAAGGACTGCAACAGCATTTTCTTCTGCTAAGCTGCTTGCCTTTTGGATCCACAGTAGATAAAGAGGGACTCAATTTGTAACACACACCTGCAAAAATATGTTTAGAGAGAGGAGAGAAGGTTCCCAGTGGTATAAAGCTGTGTCCCTTCAGTCATTCACATTAATTTGTCACTTAGATTAAGATGGTTCACGAAACTGAGTGATTTGTACTACCAAAAGAACTTTTTGCAGATATAACCGGAGCTACATAGGGAGTTTTTTTGCTAATGTAGCAACTTTTTTTATTGATAGAAAGACAGTCCAAAGTAATTATTTAGAATGAATTATTCAAATTTTAGGTGATTACATTCTGCTGTCAGGTTAGCAGGCATACTGACAGAACAAAAGTGAGGCAGTGAGCATCTCAGGAAACTGTAAAAAGTTAGGACAAACTAACAAACCTGAAATAAATGCTAGTACTGTTTTCTGTTACCTCTTTGGCATGTAACATTTTCCCCTGAAAGAAAACAGTACAAGATCTACAGTAAGGGCAGTAAGTTTTTCTCCATTGTTCATGCTGTACTCTTTGTTTCCATGGTGATCTTGTTTTCAGCAATCTCACTATGTCCTTTGGGGGGAGGTCACAGCTAGAGACATCTAATTGTCTATTGCAACAATATACTGTTGTTAAGACATAGATAAAAAAGTTGTTTCCTTTCAAACAAATATTCATATTCTAATAATAAGCTTAAGTCTGCCTTGGAACTCAAGCTACAAGTCTCCTGGCATTGCAAAGGAAATCTGTTTACTCCTATCAAGTCTTTTTTATTTTTTTATATGCTGCCTCACATTTGCTATTTCTTCTCAAAAGTGAAAATACGGATAGGCACTCTTCAGTGTTCAGGTTCTCTCTCTGTTTGCTAAGAAACGTGCTAGGGATCTCTTCAATCTTGTGCATTAGCAGCTCCCAGAGTGGCCCATTCACCTCAGTAGTGGAGCTGCTATTGGGGACTGCTGAATTTCATAAGGATGTGCTTGGCTCTGTGAGTTGGATTTATTCCATCAGTTTCAAGCATTACTGCGCTGATGGTCTACCAGGTTCTTAGCCAAAAAGTACCTTTATCAAAAAATATACTGTTAAACAAAAGCAAAGAGGAAATTTATTTACACAATCCAGCTATGAAACAATTATTAGGGCTAGAAAAAAACACAAATTACATGAAAATGTATCTATATTCATCTGTAGTTTAGACGAGAGTTAGAGTAGTTGCTAAGTGTGACTTAGCTTGGCTCCTTCTGCCTAACTCTAGGAATATTTAGTCTCTTTGGCTGTTTCTTGGCTAGTTAAATAGATATACTTTCCCTGTTTCATACAGCAAACGAGATACTGGAGTGTTCACACTGTATAATGCCTGTGGTCTAGATTTATACTAGATTTTAATTCTAGGAATCGTTTTTCATGAAAGGTGACCTTAGAGTATATATCCAGCCTCTTAAAGAGGAAGCAAAGTGGGGCAGAGTTCTAGATGAGAAGACACAGTGTTTGGAAGCCAGATACAACAGGTTATTGTTGGGCAAGATTCTCTGTTTGAAAATTGTCTAAACTCATTACTGGGGCGGTAAGCAGTATATTGCTACAGTGAAAAGCCAGAACTCCTATTTTCATGTTGCTTGCAGGGATTTAACTGGAGATTTAATCATTTACTGAGCTCCTGAAGGCATCTTGAATGTAATTAGTTTCCCCTGCAAAGTGAGAGCACGATTATAAATCCATATAAATCGTTCCATTTCAAGACTTATTCAGTATATACATTCTTAAGATTTTTGCAAAAGGTGTAACCGACTGTTCCTGCCGGGCTTTAGAGACACATCTTTTTGGTGCTGTTCAATGGAGCACTCTCCTCAGCGATCCCTATCCTGTACTGAACTGTGATCAAATCTAACCTTGCTTTGAATCTCTGTCAAGTCTCTTGACTGGAAGATAGGGTTAATACATGGAAACTTAAAATTTGTATAACCATGTAAATTGATAAATGCAACTTGTATAATTCTGTGAGAATAATGCATTAAAATTTATTAATAATACTTGACAGGACTATTACTTGATAATAACTTAGTTTCACTGGCATGACAGTGAGTTTGAGGGTGAACTAGCCTTGGCTTAACAGATACTATGATGGCAACAGTGTACAGAAAAGGATATTCCTATACTATATCCAGTCTGCCTAGAAGTAGGGAATGCTCCTGTGCTACCTGGAGAGTCCATTGTCTCCCTCAATTTTACAGGGTCTTGGAGCTCAGGTTCGTCTTGCAGCGTTTGGCTTGAGCTGTTAGTCTGTTGAGATGAACAGTATATCTGTACAGGGACGTATTTTTGCTTGAGCAAAAGCCTGAGGGAGGAATGCTTTTTCGTGGCAGGGGAAATTGAAGCGCTCATGGCACTTAGAGCATGTTCATGGTTCTCTTCACCTAGGAGTGAAATAGGGAAGTATGCCATCTACTGCCAGAGATCAGTAGACCGCACGGTGCAGGCTGGAGAGCGGGAAGCCAAGCCCTCCCGGATGGAGATTGTGTCCATCCTGCTAAGAAATCCCTACCACCACTCACTCCCCTTCAGCATCCCAGTGCACTTCATGAATGGAACCTACCAGGTGAGCCACCACAGCTGTCTTTCTTCTGCATACAAGAGGAATGCACCAGAACCTGCCTCCTTCATGTGGGTGGGTGGCATCACAGGATTTATACGTAGCAGATATTGTGAGACAGACACTACTTCTGCTTGTCGTTTTAGTGATTTTCCCTGAGAAAATGAAAGGAATCCAGCTCCAGCTCTACAGGTCTTAGAAAGAAAAGATAGCTGGGCAAAACAGAGAGTTGTCAAAAGTGTCTCAATATGAGAAAGAACGTTGTGTGAAGGGAGACAATATGCAAGTGCTGAAACTGGAGCTGACAGTTAATCCTGCAACATTAATCCTGTAGGAAACTAGCCTTCGTTAGCTGTGATACCCATCAACATCGTGTGTCTTGAATGTTTCTTGTATCCTCAATTAATTCCTCTCTCATTGCAGGTTATAGGTTTTGATGGTTCTTCAACAGTTGATGAATTCATCCAGCAACTGAACCAGGAGACAGGAATAAGAAAGCCATCGCACATGGGATTTTCTCTTTTCACAGACGATCCTTCTGGCAGGAATTTGGAACATTGTTTGCAGGGCAACATGAAGGTATTTATTTTTCCCTCTGCTACCTTCAGTATACATCTTTGAAGAACTGCTAAATGGTTAATAAACTGCTAAATGGCTAACATTTTTTTCCTAATGAATCAAGATCAAATAAACTTGGACATCATCTCTGTAGACTAATATTCACAGAGGAGATATTAATTCCTGCATTTGGGTCACTACAATCCCATGCAACCCTACAGGCTTGGGTAAGAGTGTCTGGAAAGCTGCCCAGGGGAAAAGGATCTGGGGATCTTGGTCAATAGCTGGCTGAACATGAGCCAGCAGTGTGCCCAGGGGGCCAAGAAGGCCAATGGCATCCTGGCCTATATCAGAAATAGCGTGGCCATAAGGACAGGGAAGGGATTATTCCCAGGTACTTGGCACTGGTCAGGCTGCACCTCGAATCTTGTATTTGGTTCTGAGCCCCTCACTATGAGAAAGACATTTTGGTGCTGCAGTGAGTCCAGAGAAGGGCAACAGAGCTGGTGAAGGGTCTGGAGAGGAAGTCCTATGAGGAAAGGCTCAGGGAGCTGGGGTCATTAGCCTGGAGAAGAGGAAGCTTGAGGGGGAATTTTATTGCTCACTACAACTATCTGAAAGGAGGTTGTAACAAAGTGGGGGGTGGTCTCTTCTCCCAAGTAACAAGATGAGGAAACGGCCTCAAGTTGCTCCGGGGTGGCTCGGATTGGGTATTAAGCAAAATTTCTTCACTGAAAGTGTTGCCAAGCATTGGAATAGGCTGGCCAGGGAAGTGGTGGAGCCACCATCCCTGGAGGTATTTGAAAGACATGTAGATGTGGCACTTCAGGACATGGTTTAGTGGTGGACTTGGCAGTGCTGGATTAATGGCTGGACTTTCAGATCTTAGAGGTCTTTTCCAACCTACATGATCCTGTGATCCTATAATTAGCTCAGTCTAATCTGATATACTTCTTAATACAAAGCAAGTTCTATTTTAGTAGGAGATAAATTGGTCAATTTTTAAGAAGTCATTAATATTTGCTAAAATCTGAGTTAAAGTTTAATTTGTCTTGACTACAAAATTGAAATATGACTGAACTAGACAGCATGATCAGATATCACAACTGACATCAAATGTGACACTCCTAATTGAGGCAAATTTATGTTACTCTGAGTCTTTTGGGATGTCTATATAAATTCTATCTATTGGATTATGAAGCATCTCCTTGCTATCTCCAGTTAGCTCAGGCTTACATTGCTGATGAGTGTACTCAGGGGAGAAAGCTCTACTGAGTATGGCTTTACTTTAAGAGTACAGTACCTCAGATCAAGGGAAAAGGCAAGCTGATGAGGTATTTACATCTGTATCTTTCATGTGGAAATTTTTACCCATACTGCAGCTGAATGACTGCCTTAATTGAGCAGGCTAGCACCGTGAATGAGACACATCAGATTTTGGTACAAATCTGGGAGAATAATTTGTCATAAAGCATTGATGGAAGAATAGTCATAGTGGCAATTTTAAAGAGGCCCTGATACCTCTATGGAACTCAAACAACCAAGTTTACACAGTGTAAAATTTCACATTAGGCAAAAGAGGGAGAAGATACCAATAACTTTGAATTAGATGGTTTGAAAAGGAAACTACCACAAACAGTGCTAAATTATATGGTTTGCTTTCATGGCCTGATATAGATCAGATGATCCGGAGCTTTGCTGGTAATTGGAGGTATCAATCAAAGGCATAATTTCTACTAGTTATTATTTACTTGCCCAGGCAATCTCAATACCTTCTTGAGAGGTTTAGAGCTCTGATTGTGTATTTCATGTGGCTTATGTTCACATTCCTTTTATTGAGATACCATCAAAAGAGAAGTAGGGGTCTTCATTAGACCACTTATAAAAGGAATAACCAAGAGGAGCTAAATGGAACCAAAGAAATTAACCCCATTATTACTAAAAATATGTGTCAGAGCTGGAATCCAGGACCAAATGTTCCCAAAGTTTGGACATTTGCATCCACGGGTTTGGTTTAGCCATGCATGTAGACGGCTGCTGTGCAGAGGATATGCTAGTGCTTGGCTCAGGAGGGCACTTGTGAAGCAAATGTACTGATCGTTCCTATTAACCATGCTTTGACTCACATTGAGGGGTAACCTGAGAGGGTGACATTGATTCTTTCTGCATGAAACATGAACTGGAAGATGTGATCCAACATAGCAATGGGCTTTCAGGTCACTTGACCAGACTAAAGCTAGTCACAAAGGAAAACCCTTTAAAATATGTATAGTGGGGGCATAGAGATTTTGGAATGGGTGTTTGTCTGTGCATATCTCCTCCCTGAGCTTTGCTGCTCGCTAATGTAGATATAGTCACAAGAGTTACCACCAGACCAGAATTCATTTAAATGTGTCCCCCTGCAGATGAGAGCTGGAATTTTCAGTTGGAATGCTTTGATTTTTACATACTGTATAATCAAAAAAGGAAGTGTTTTGTCACTTTTGGCTGTGTTTATGGTGATCCAGTCTGTTTCTTTATATTGTGTTCCACAGTACTTTATTCACTTACTTTCCCCTCAAGCCTTGGCTATACATCTCACCTCAGTCCATGTCTCCTCTCTCCATATTTTTTAAAGATCTGTGATGTCATTTCTAAATGGGAACAAGCCTTAAAAGAATTGCATCCTGGGAAATATGAAGGTGGCACAAGAATTGTGAAGCTGACCTATAAGAACAGGTACTGTCCTTTGTTGGGTGGCCTCACTACTGCTGTTAGTTAAATATTCTAGACTGCATACATTTCTGTAGATGACCAGTAATTTATAGTATCCTTAGTGCCAAACCTATTTTAGCTAAGATGCATTTAAGTCATAAATGAGATGTGATGACTTTTGTGTATTACATACACAAAAACATATGGCCTGGAGGTAAAACTCAAACCACTTTGCAATAGCAGAATAGACATAAAAAGAGTTAAGAATTGGCTCTAATACAATAAGACATACTTGGCACAATTTCATTTGCCTAGATCCTGATACATAATTACATAATGTGTGTTAGGTGAGAGGAAGAGAAACCTAGAGGAAAAATCACCTGTAAAAACAAATACGCTGAAACTTGCAATTAAGTGAACAATCACAAAGATGAAAAAGATACAAGAACAATGTTCTAAATGACATGAGCTGTGGAAGAAACATGTAGTAGCAGTTCCCAAACTTGATAAGAAAAGAAATGTTAAAGTTAGCTGATGGTAGAGAAGGGAAGTACAAGACAAAAATCTAAGTCAAAAACTGGAACGAGTTTATCACTTAAAATACAGACAGGAATTCTGAATTACAGTGAATCAAGAGCTGAATCATGACAACAAAAAATGGCCTTCTGCATGTGAATTTTCTTTGCAGACAAAACAAAGGCTACTCCAAAACTGAAAAGAGACAAAGTTCTTTATTGAATATATGAAGATTTTGTTCACTGTAACAGTGAAAAAAATTTCTGTCAACTTTGTTGGCTTCTATAATAGAGGTAGAAGCAGAAGTTACTGCTTTTGACCCAGAAAGCAGTATTTGTTTCAGGAGTGAAACTTTGTAGTATTATTTTGTTGGACTGGAATGTGCCTAGACTGGACAGCAAGGATGTTTTGATAAGGTCTTTCCAAGGTTGGGCTGTTCTGACACCAAAGACTCTGATAAGACATGTGTAAGGTCAATATGGTCCTAATGGTGTTACTAATCTCAAAGTGCCATAAAAATTAACAAACTGATCCACTGGAATGAACATGTCATGCCGTATTGTGGAATATATAGCCATAGATGCATCTTTAAATTAATATTTGAATAGTACGGACTGTAAGTTGGCATGCATAAGGAGTGGTTCTGGGAAGCATTCCCCAAGCTGGTATCTTCAACTGCCATTAGTAAACTTGCTATACCACATCAAAAAAAATTGCAAGTGGGAATGGAATAAAAAAATAGTAGTAAACTTTGATTTACAAGCATGTTTCTTTAAGTTTTGAAATAAAGACTGCTAATTGAGTCTCTTATGGCCTGCTGAAGCAAACTGAAGACTTTTTTAATAAGTCTTCAGTGTAAGTGGTCAAATCCAAACTGGCAAGTCTACAAGGCTGCCTTATAGAAGCTTATTCATGTAGAGCAGAGGTAGTTCTCTTTTCTGTGATAAGCAGAGAAGGCCATAACTTCAATATTGCCTGTCTGTGCTTGGTGGGGATCAATGAACACTGATTTAGCTATGTTTAATAAGGGTTCACTATCTAGAAGTGGTTGGCTTACAGAAATCAAATAACTCCCAAAGCTAGAAAGCATGTTTTGAGCCTCCTCACCCAAATCTTTCTCATAACAGAAGCACTTCAGCTTCCAAATCTATACAGTACCCCCTCTCATTACAAAAATAAGAATAACCCACTTTTATTTTGCCTCACTTTGATTAAAATTCCCAGCTGTACTTTCAGTTTACAGTATCTTTTTACCATCACAATCATCCCTCCTTTTTAGACTATATTTTCGGAGCCAAGCCAAAGGTGAGACAGACCGTGAGCGGTTGCTACTGGCCTTCCAAGTCAGCAATGAAATAGCCAACGGGAGGTTTCCTGTAAATAAGGAATTAGCTCTGGAAATGGTGGCTCTGATGGCTCAAGTGAGTATGGCTATGGGCAGAAATACTCTCCTTTGTCCTCCTTCAGCTGTGCACTGCGTATCTTTGATTGAGCAGCTACCTTTTACATCAAAAGTGTTTCTTATCAAAAATACAGTCAGAGATGTATCATGCCAAATATATTATACCAGTATACATATAACACCTTTTGCTGTAGGGAAATTTGCTCTAGAGTGCCTCTCCTCTACTTCTCAAGAAAAATACTGAAAAAAACCAGTGAGGCTGGAATATCACCAGAACTGCTCCAATTAGTACCTTAGTAGAGATATGGAAATAGTACCACTACTAGAATGCCATTAATAGTAAAAACTTTCCCTGTTGCACTGCCAATACCCTCCTACTCATGATGAGCATCTTGCAGGATCCTCCATTAGACCTCCAGGTTTGCATTTAGTATTTTGCTACATAAAACACGCAGTGTGGGTTGTGGGCATAATAAACAGGATAATAGTTTCTTACTGAGCTGAAACTGATTGTTGTATTTGTTAAAGCAGTGTAAAGTGAGATGAAGAAGTTCCAAATATGCTGTTGTTTTAATTGGCCAATTGAAAATAAGCCCCGAAAGCCTAGCAGTTATACAGATGTGTCTCCTTACAACAAGCATCTGGCTGAGATCTTGTTTCACTTTGTTAGATCAGTAAATAATTACTTGGGCAGTCAGGTCCTCAGTAGTTGCTCTTTTGTATACATTTACTATGGTAAATGCTGTATACAAAATTCCCCAACCTGTGTCTTTTTGCATGACTAATAAACACAGTAGTTATTGGTATGGGAATTCATGGAATGTTCTACTGCATTAAAAACCCCAGAGTTCTGTTGCATTATAAACTATAATGTTGTCTTAGGTGGAATATGGGGATTTGGATCGACCAGGATCTGCAAGTCCTGGGGGAACATCACAATTGAAAATGCAGCATCTTCTCCACCAGGTCTTAGATAAATTCTACCCCAAACACTACAAGCAAAACATTACTCCTGAACAGCTCAGGTAAATTACTGGTTCTTCAAAACTTTGCACTGAAAACAGCTTTGACTTGCAAAATTCTGTTTTTATATTTAAGAAGTTTCAAGGAGCCCTGTCAAGATTATTTGATGTAGAAACTTAAACAAAACACAAGTGTCAGGAAAAGGTTCCCTTAAAAGAAAAACCAATATGAAGATAGCCAAATCACCAACTAATTTTCCCCTAGACAAGGTTAGGCCTTTCGCTTCCAAATTAGGCATCTTAGTTCCAACAACATAAGCCTAAGATGAATTCTCTTTCTGAGTTTTTGTTTTACCCTTCCTTGAAGTGTCAATTGAATCCAAATGCCTAACATTTGCAATGAGCTATAAAGCCAGCACATAATGGGTTGCTTCAGGCTATGCAGTAATTCTGGTAGGACATATTTTGGTAGGTCTTTTTGTTGTTCTGACTTGGAAATTCTCACAGACAAAGCAGAGAGCTCAAGGACAGAATTCAGATCCTGCCATGGATCCCAGATCTATCTGCTTTAAAGCAAGAGAACAGTCTTCTTCCAGAATCTAAGCTACTTAGGGATGCAGTGGTGGAGCTAACACAATTACCTTCTTTTGGAAGCTGCCTTTTTTCCATCTGTGTGTAGCAAGGTAGCCACCAAACCACCCTAGTGAGACAAAACAAGAGGGAATTAATATATATTGCCACTCCATACAGAGCATACTACAGTAAAGTACAAGGAAGGTGAGAGTGTAACTCAATGTGGAGACAAGCTGGGCAGGATTTTACTGCAACAGCTGCCCCAGTGTTTGTAGTTACAGTTGTTAAATACATACCCCAGTGAGCAACCCATATGTGAGTAGGATTCCTGGGCATTACAGGATAACTAGTAATAATTATGGAAGTAGAGAAAATGCTAAAATACACTCAGGTTTTACAATCCTTATAAGTGATAGTACTAACAGCCTTGTCTGTAAGAGCTGTGTAAAACAGCCCTTTTGGAGTAAAGGGGTACATCTATTAACTGTTACAATTCTACACACATTTCCTTGGAAAACACTAGTAAATAATACTGTCTTGTGTCTTGGATTCTGCAAGGCAACTGACAGATAGGCTGGCAACCAAGTGGATGGTGCTGCAGGGATGCTCTCCACCAGAATGCATTCGAATTTATTTGACGGTGGCCCGGAAATGGCCTCTCTTTGGAGCCAAAATATTTGCTGCTAAGGTAACTGGACCACACTTTCTTCTCTGCCAAGAACGAACTTACACCTACAATCTCTGGTAACATGGGTTAAAAAATTGTTCTACTTCAGGAAGGGAAAAAACTGAATACTCTCTTTTGAACAAACAGCCCTGATACCAAATAGATTGAAAAAGAAGGAAGGCAAGCATGTTCTAAACGCTAGGGGTTGCTAGTGTTCAGTAAAAAAATACTGAAGGTTCCGTGGCTGTGTCAAATGATCAGGACAGAGAGTATTGCTACCTGTCCTTACAAACCTTGCCAAAGCTTTCTTAGACAGGAATTTCCCTGGTCCCCCAAGGCTGCAATGGTAGTTTAAAAAATACTATTTACATACCACCATGGGGGTGGAAGGGAAGAGTCCCCCATAAATCACACCTGTCAGCTGAATGGGTATTTCAGTCCTATTCACTTCTCAACACAGACCTGGACGCTTTCCTTGCCACATGAGGGAGGCAAGTGCTGCTAATGTCCTGTTGCAGAAACAAAAGCTAAAGCACATATTGGGTAAGCTGCCAGCCCACAGGCATCAGTAGGAGAGCAAAGAACAGTGGAGAGAGTGCTTCTCCCAGCAGCCTATACCATCCCTCAGTCCATTCTAGGCTGGACCTATCAACCTTACCTGAACTAATGTCTTAGCACATAGTGGCTGTCCGAGTAATCTTGTTTGGGCATTAACCATCTTCCCCATCCCATCAGAAATTTCCACTGTTGAAAGCTTGAGATAGGTTTTCTTCATGGTTATGTTTCTCTTGCTTTGAAATCAAAGCTACTGTAGTTATGGAATAAAGTCTAAGGATGAAACAGACCTCTTGAGTAAATATAGAAGTTTTTGAAAAGAGATTTCCACTGTCAGGAGTTAAAGCAGAAGAGTTTTCTGGTATTTGAAGTTATAGACACTGAAGAAGCAGAATAGTTCCACCCACAGTTTAAATAATGTTGGTATTTCTGATGATTAACTTACTTTATAACTTTTTGACAGTTAAATGGCAAAGCCTATGGCATTAGCCATGTAATTGCAGATTCCTAGGAAAGATTTCTGTCATTAGCCATAACAACTCATCTCTAACAGATAAATGATGCATATTTGTCTGTAAGAAATGGAATTGCATTGATGTGATGGAACTGGGAGCACTGGCATTATAGAAGCCAACAGGCTTCGCTGCCTGCCCGACCAACAGGGGAGCATAAAAACATGTGCAAAGCAGAGGAGCAGAGCTGCCATTTCATTGCTCTGTCTTGGCATTTCCTTCTGTCTTAACTACACCAATGAAATCTAATTCATCTCAAATCCTTTGTTATCCTTGTATCTCTTGTGCCACTACTCTGAGAATTGTATGTAAATCTGAAAATATTATTCAAAATTTTGAAAAGCCCCCTTAAAAAATTAAACTAGGTCACACCAGTAAGCTTACAGGATTCTTTCTCATCATCCCTTAATCCTTCAGATCCAACATTTATGTCAGAAACATCATCCTGTGGTGATCAAGAAATACCTGAATTAATAATTTTCTTTCTCTCTAGCCTATTTTGCCTTCCTCTGTGGAAGACTGTCCAGTCTGGATAGCTGTGAATGAAGATGGTATCAGCATACTGGATTATAACACAATGGTATGTTGAGGAAGACTGTTTAAGAAAAATACTTTACCTCCCACAGAAAGACATTCCCCTAAGTCCACTAAAAGTCACTTAAAGTTTGTCTGTAACTTCAAATGGATCCAGAAGTTAATTTGTAAAAGTCAAGAGATGAGGGAAGTCAGTGCTATGTTTGAACAGTACATAGACAAAGGAAAACTACAGCTCTGCATTGTAAGGTAGGCTAGCAAATATGATCAAACATCTTAAAATATCTCAGTAGTATGTGCTATACTACCACCATCTGGGATGTAACAAAATTTGGACTATGAAGCAGTGAGGCATCAAGTGAGACAGAATAAAACTGGAAATGCAATTCTCACTTGAGCTTTCTCTTCTGTTACCTATAGAGCCAATTACCTATAGTGCCTGTTACTGTGGAGACTGGTGTTCTTGCAGAAAGCAGCAATATAAACTCATATATTATTTTAAGGTGTGCATTTTGGGTTTTTTACAAAACTATGACCTTTTCAAACTCTGTGTCTGCAGCATTTGAAGGTCTCTTATTCATACTCCTCTGTGCTGACCTTTGGAGGCTGTCGAGATGACTTCATGATTGTAGTCAGTCAAATGAAAGAAAAAAGTTCTGGAAAAAACAGCACTGAAAAACTCCTCTTCACAATGGCAGTTCCTAAGGTAATTATAAAATGAAAAGCGAGTTTCTTTCCAGCTGGCAGCATCAGAGCTGGGTGTTTTGTATAAAGCCCTGGGGACTGGTACTTGAGGCTGCTGCATTAGCTATACACATACAACAAACCCCTTGTAAGCTGGAACCTTTGAACAAGTCTTATTTTACTTAACTCTTAGACCTTCATTTCAAAACTGAGCAATTCCATGTAGGAAAGCCATTTACAAAAGTTAGGTAGTCAATAGGCGCTAAAAATTAAAGGGCACTCTTACCTCTAATTGACTTACAGTTAACCATTTTCTTTTTCCCCAGATTGTTGAAGCAACACTTCTTATTGCCAGCTACATTAACTACCGTTCGTCACCTTCACTCCTATCCTCTACACAGCCCTCCCAAAGCAAAACACCTGCTAAGAAACTCTGGGACACTGAAAATCTGTGTTTTTTTCCTTCTGTGCCCCGAAGCACTAAGGGGCCCACCCTGCTCTGAGGGCTCATTCCAAGTGAGCTGTGATTTTTCTGGTTACACACCACACTTTAATGCGTGCTCTCATTCTTTTTCCATGATAATACGCAAAGTTCCTTAGAGGTAGAGACAGTGTCCTTTCTCTTGGGAAAAAAAAAAAATAGTTGGATTTGGGAGACTGTGCAGGAATTTCCTTTCCATGACACACTCCATCCAAATTACCATGCCTCACGTCATTTGCCTG
Source organism: Xenops minutus (assembly GCA_035221455.1). Classification (NCBI taxonomy): domain Eukaryota; kingdom Metazoa; phylum Chordata; class Aves; order Passeriformes; family Furnariidae; genus Xenops; species Xenops minutus. The sequence continues at coordinate 29,942,733 of JAWWEE010000158.1, forward strand.
CACAGTGCTCCACTCACATTACATCTGATCTCTTTTCTTGTACTCATTCTTCCATCTATTACCTTACTGCTTTGCTTTAGAAACACGTATATTTTCTTTGATTCCTCACATTTTCAGCTTGCAGAAGACAAACTTTCCAAGCTGTTGCTCCAGACATGAAAAAAGACACTAACGAGAAGAAAGAGGAACTAAACTGACATGAATAATTCCAATGCAAGTCAAAGGTGATTTCAGACTTGAAATAGGGAGTATAGAATTAGAGTTCACTGGTACTTAAGACTATTTTCAACTTTAAATAAAGGTTGAAACCTAGTCTTTGCATGTTAAGACACAAAACAAGTGGGACGGAAACAGTGTCAGGGGATGTCACCTCCTCCAGGGCTCATGCATTTCAGAGGCTGACACTGTTCTACGCAACAGGTGAACACTACGTTGCTGCTGCAGGGCTGAATGTGTCACATGCTCCACTGTCAGACAAGCACTTCAAAGACTTTCTTCTAATCACTGTTGTAGATGTGTTTGACTCTGCACATTATCTCAGACAAGGGAAGACAAGGCAAGCAAAGTTTGTACTTTTTCTGTCTTTCGGCAACAAGAACAGATCTTGTTCCCAAACAAGCTCTGCCATTCTGACTTGACAGAGGCTGCTCCTTTCAAACTCCTGCTTCCTTCATGCTACCATAAGCAAGGAGGAGGTAGTCAGCAAATGTATAATCAAGTACTGTTCTTCTGACTTTCCTAAATGACAGTGGTAGGTTTGGTTATTCTTTTTTAGTCTATTTCAAAGGGACTTTGTTACTAAAACGTTATTGAATTTTAAACAATAGCAATTCTTTATGAAAAATCTAAATCTACTTAGCTTGAATTCAGCTATTCTAGAAGAGTTAAGCGTAACTGCACTTTCAAAGTACCATGTGCAACTTCAGAATAATTACACATTCCTGGGCAACTTTCCCAAATTAAAGCAGCCACTAGGAAGAATTCAGTAATAGCAAACCAAAGCTATGAATAAAGCAAATGAACAAACCAACCATAACGGTGTTTTTAGTCCCTGCCACCAAGCTTGAAACATCCAGCTAATGCATACGTGGGAGCCACTACATCAAGTTTTTGTTTCATGCCTATGGTGGGTGCAAAGCCACAAATTAAGAGTATAGGACAGACAAAAATTGCTCCAAGCAATCCATCATCAACATCTTTGTAATATAAAACAACAACAACAAAAAAATCCCCAAACAAAAAACCAACCCCAAACCACCCCAGGGTGGGTTATGGAAACGCTATGGCAGACATGACAGAAAGTTTGTATGAACAGTGACCTGACTTGTACATACTGTAATGTAGCCACTTGTTATGAATGCAAGGACCATCCCTTGAAGGTACAGAAAAGGGTAGACACTTTCTGAGACAAAAATAAGAAGGTATTTAATCCTTTTTGTTTCCCTTAGCCACTTTTAAGTGACTGCATAGCCTAAGAGTAGTATGTATTTCCTCTCTCTCTCACACACACAGTGATCTTAGTATAGCAATGTCAATTCGAATACACAAAGTGTTATTTCTCCTCACTCAATCACCTGTATCTAACAATTTCTCCTGTATCTGAAGGTCTGTTTGGCAGTCTGCTTCTGGTACCCCACCAGTAACCAAGCTGCTTTAGAATAGGCTGGAGCTGTGTGATGTCGCAGCTGTCATTGGTGCTGAAGATGCTCAAGGCACAGAAGTCTCCAGTTCACAGTTCAGAGGCTGTACTTCCTTATGGCGTTAACACTCATGTTCTCAGAGACTTGTACCAGGGCAAACAGGAAGCAAGAGATGTTAAATAAACAGGAGCTGTCCTGCAGCTCATTATTTTCTGCCATAACTGCACTTTAAATTGAGAAGCATGACATATAGAACAAACTTTCCTTCCTTATCTCTTATCCACCAATACTTGAGTATTTCAGGGACCACCCCACTCTGATGGATGCACATACCCCTACTATTTATAGCTTACCTGTCTTCAAACAAACACCCCACCCTGTGCAGATATCTACTTTGTATGATTCTTTAGTAAACAATTTTTTATTTTAATCAATGTTTTTGGCAATGACTGTTGATGCAGCATAGAATGAGATGACAAAAGCCTTTGTTTTCCTAACTGCTGTGTGTATGTAAAAGGCTGCCTGGAATATACTGTGAGATTTCAGTTTGTTCTTAATAAAATGCAGCTATCATGAATTAAAATATTATTCTCAGTAGAAACTATTTTAAAAGCCAAAATATTCTCGATGTAAGCAAAAACGAACAAATATTGTATTTGGTACCCAGGCACATAGCTGGTGCAAACCTGCCCTAGTCTGATTTCCTGTTTCTCTCTACTGATCTTCTCTCAGCTTAAGTGGATTTCTAGATCATGCGCACAGGATCTTCACTCCTTCAAAAGATTGCTAAAACAATCTTTCAGACTTCCTCATGTGACACAGCTTCTTGGTAAATTCTTCAGGGCACAATCTGAGGCTTTAATGGGATTTTTACAGCACAGTCAGCATTCCCAGCACACTCTTGGACTCTGTCCATTCTGTTGAGACATGATTTATTTTCTGACACAAAAGCCAGTGGCACATCCCCAGGCTGCTGCCTTTCACTTGGACAACCAGAATACTTCCTGTAACATGAGCTAACCTGTGTCTTTCAAATTTCATGGTACCATAAAAACCCCACACAAATCACCTTATCTTTACCCTACAGCATGATGGTATGTTGATGCATTTTAATTTACAGATTATATAGACAAGCAAATACACCATTGTATGCAAATTAAGCATGACTCCAGGCTCCTGCCAACTTGCAGGTTTAGTTCTCGCTTTGGAAATTTTTACTTGTCTCAGTTGTATTACTAAGGAGTCAGGAGAATAAAAACAGTAATAAGAGAGAAAAATACCAGTTAAGGGTTACAGTGACTTTTAGCTTATCAAGAAGAATTTCCCAACCTTATGTTACTCCCAAGAGCACGAATCAATAAAACTTTATTCACATTGTCGTTACCATGATTTTCAACAACACATCTGCCTCATATTCTCAGAGTAATTGACGTGGCCCTTTTAATGCCACACCTCTTCCATGTCCTGTGTCACCATGCCCCTGCCCCATTCAGCAATGGGTTCTCAATTTAACCCTGTATTCCTTTTGACAGTTAAGTACTTACTGAAGCCATTCTTGTTGCTTTTGACATCCCTCAATAGATTAATCTCTGGCTAGGCTTTAACTTTCCTAACCACAGCTTGAACAGTATTGCTGTATTTCTCCCAAGCTGCCTGTCTCCAATTCCACATTCTGCATAGTTCCCTTTTGTGTTCAAGTTTTGCCAGGAGCAACTTGCTCCTCCATGCAGGCTTCCTGGCATTTCTGCTTGACTTCATGCTCATTGAGATGGACTGTTCTTCAAGTTAGAAGTGATCCTTGATTATTAGTCAGCTTTCTTGGAGGCATCTTGCCTCTAGGGCCCCATCCCATGGGACTCTTTCAAGCAGATCCCCGAAGAGTCTGCTCTCTTATGTTTGTTTCAGTAAACATAACTAACTGCAACAGTATGTTTTAATTTTCTGTAACTGTCCTTATGAAATTCTCCTGTGATCAGGAGCCCACGCAACAGCTTTGGTATTTAGAGTGTTCTTTTCAAACAAAGGGTTAAATAGAAACCAAAGAATGCATATTTTTGGCACTCCAGTCAAGGTTACATTATGATTTTAGCATAATTTTTAGATGCATGAAAAAGTAAACGATGCATTGTCTTCTCTCCCTCTGCCCTATTTCCCCATAATTCTTTTCTGGAGAGGCAAGTAAAAACCTTTTCTGCCTAAGCTTAAAAAGTTCTGCTCACATGTCTTCACAGCAGAGGATTTCAAGGTTCACTTTTGCGCTTCATCTGACATTTCCTCTAACAACTCTGGGGAGCTGTGCAGGCCTTTAGCCTAACATCACTGTACTGCTGCAACACTTTCTACTCATCTAATATAAAAAAGCCACGGGACAGTTTTGCTTGTTTTTCCATGTGTCCCTCTGAGTCCAGCTGAAAGTTTGCTGCCTTGTTTGGAGATTTTTTCAGCTATTTTATTCCACTTGATTGTGGAGCTGTCTCCCTCTGTTCCAGGATTTCTTGACAACTTTTATACACTTCTATCAAGCAGTCCAGACGTGGCTTGGAGCTCTAGAAGTCAAACAAGAGAGAATCAGGTTCTGGACTGGCTGTAAAAGAACTGGAAAGCTTGTAACTTCCCACTAGTGAGACAGGCAGAGGGAGGAATGTGGAGACAGCTAACACAAAGCTATCAGAAGCACGCATGTGTAAGGAATGCAACGGAAAGATACTTGTAGCTGGTTAGCTTTCTCACATCAAGTCAATGGAGAATGGAATTCACTGACAAATAATCCATCAGACTCCAGGTGCCTGATGTAAGCTGGCATATAGGAATGCAAAGCCATTCCGTAAGCCATACCTGCTCTGTGATGAAAAATGCCAGTCCCTAAAGCTGTCCGGTCAAGACATGCAGCACCATTCTGCAGTTAGCCTGAATCTTTCACCAAATCTGAAAGCCTCCCCTTTCTCAGCTCACAGTTCACAGTGACAGCATGGAAGAAGATTCACATTTCCCCACCCCTCACCCTATCTACTAGGCCATACTCCCTCTAGAGACTAACAAACAGCAGATTTCCATTCACTGGATCTACCATCCTAGAAGACCTCCACCCTGAAAAATCTACCTTCAGGACAGGCGATTTAGACACCTGACCCTTGGTCTCTGCTAGTACTGTCAACATAAGGAGAACGGAAGGTTAACTGAAAACATCAATTAATTTTACACAAACAGGAAACAGTGGTCAAAGGATAAGAATTTTTCATCAATTCTAAACTGGACCAGATTAAAACCAGCAAGGAGATGAAAGTTTCACAGTCCCACAGTCCCTATGATCCCATGACTTCCGAGCTCCCAAAACAGCATTACTGTGTAAAGTCCATCAAATGCCTTCTTGCAAGAGTTGCTTAAAAGAACAAAAGGTCAATTCAGAGCAGAAGGGCTCCTGGGCTCAGTGACAGAAAATTGTATTTTTGAAGGCTGACATAACCTACATGAACCCAGTGAAGGTGACAAGATAAAAGTCAAATAATCATTCCTTCTTTAAAACTAAATAACATACTCACTTGCACATTAAAGTAAGAATTACAGACAGGTACTGAATTTCAAACTGGCCCAGTTCTGTATCTCCTTTGCTGGTGGAGTCATCTCTAGCAGTACCAACATATTTCCATGTAAATAAAAATGTTGAGAGTTGAGATAGGAAAAAAAAAAAAAAAAAGAGAAACTATACTGATGCCAGACAGCCTCTTTAAAGCTGGAAAGGAGCACATCTAACTAAAACCAGGTTCCTGAATGCAGCTCTCTGGAATTTATTAGATATTGATTTCCAACAAATCCATTTTTTCCCTTGTCTATGTGTGAAATATTTAATTTATATTACCATTAGTAATATAGTATTTACAATTGTGGAACTGAGTTAGCAGCAAGAATCAGTGGAATAGCCTATTTATACCCATAACTTTTTAGATGAAGACTAACTGTATCCAGTCATAAACTGTATGTAGATGATGAAATGATAAGTCACCAGCAGCAGGTGAGTTAAGGACATAGAGTAGTATACAGCTTAGAGGTCTAAGAAGTGAGGAACCTCTGTACTGCTTACCACCACTCACAGCTCAGGGCATTCTTGTGTTAGGCATGAACACACAAAGGAAATCCATCCCAAAAACGGGATTATAAACAGTCAGAACAAGTTAGCAATACAAGAGAAAGGGGAGACAGGGTAACAGTAACACAAACAAGTTATTACACATTAAGCAAATTGGTCATGGCTTGTACTGTGATCTTTGTCAATGCATGAGACAGGGGAAGTAATTCCAGTGCCAAGGAGGTTTTATGAGCACTTTTGGCACACGAAGCTGAAAGAAAAATCAACTGCAGCACAATGTCAAAGGCCAGTCAGTGTGATGAAGATCACGGCAGAAAGCACCACACTATTCTGTAACAACCAAGCAAAGGCAGAGCTCTGGTCTCACAATGACTTGGACACAGCTTTATATAAAGTAAAATTGCACAGTAAATTATAAAAGAATAAAGGATGGTAACACTGAGCACAGGACTACACAGAAAGCTGTAGGTCCCCTATATGAGCCAAAGACTTTTAGTTCATGCAAACTCCTGTCTGGGTTCAGATTGACCATCTGATTGACCATCCCCAGTACCTAGTTCTATGAGGCTTCTAATATCACCCACCCTGACAGCCCAGCAAAGGAAAGGCAACTGTAATCAGCTACCTGTAGAGGAATAATGATATGCTTGGACAACTGATGCACACATACAGACTACAGATCTGGATTTCTCCACCATACAGCCAAACTCACCTGAAAGAGTGGCACAACCTCAGATACTCCCTGAGGATCTTCAGGGTCCTTCAGGAGGATACACAGGTAGTAGATAACTTTTTGCTACAAGACAATCAGACACAATCATCGGAGCTTGAAAATACTACCAAACTGCCTGGAGTTAGTACGGAAAGAGGAATTGTTTCAACTACCAGGCTGAAGGCAAATCCCCCCAGGCCACAGTCAAGTCTGCAAATGTCTATCTATAGCTTTCACACAATAAAAAAATAACTTTATCTGTGTTTTTTTTCTATTAAATTTTTAACATGAAAAGAACATACACATGCTGGAAGGGTAAAGTCTGCTCTTCTACAGGAGCTTTGCAGAAAATCCCAGCAACAGGGAAAATCATTGTGTTTTCTACCTTCTCATCTCTGTCTTGACTACGTATAGAGTTGGCAATCAGGATTTGCAAGAGCATAACATAAAGAACTAAAATCACTAACTCAATGTCACTGGCACTATCTAAGGGATGGCTTTGGCTTTTTGAGGTTACTTGTTTGGTTTGAGTTCTCCTTTAAAGGTGAGAGAACAGATGAGAGAATAAAGAGAGAAATCAGAAACAAAGCTCCTGATGTCAGCAAAGCTGTGGATGGTGCTGTATTTAGTTGCTCTGGTAAATCATACTCATGAAAATACACTGGATGTGAGTGTTCCCACAGAGACAAGAATAAAGGCTGCATACGATTACCATATGGATGGCTTCATTGATAACCACATCCTTCACTTGACCCATCTCAATGAAGGTTGTGCTCTCTTTCCCTGAAGCATAGGATGAAGTCACCTGAATGCCGAGTGAGCCAATGACCAACAGGGATTCCTGGTCAATTTTCACAAAGTGCAGGTATATGATCAGGCCAAGCAGTGTGATGAAGATCGCGGCAGAAAGCACCATACTATTCTGTAACAGAAGCCAAGCAAAGGCAGAGCTCTGGTCTTACAATTAAATGAACACAGCTTTAGAGAAAGTAAAGTTGCACAGCAAATTATAACAGTAAAGCTACAGTTACAAAGTGATCTTAGGTAGTCAGCCCTTTTATTCACCTGGCTGGCTGATATACGTGTAATGAGATTTAAAACAGTCTTCACAGTACGGTCTGAAGGAATTGGGAACTGGAAACTGCAAGAAAATTCTATTCCCTTGTAAACTTACAACACAACACAAGCTACTTATATCAATGACAGTGTATTATACCAATGTCTACAGAGATGATGTCACTGACAAGTGTTGTGAAATGTTTACTAGAACCATGGGTGGATTCACAAAGGGGAAGAACCCTCCTTCAGGAAAAACCACTGGCCTAGTGCTTTTCTTCGTACAAACTGCAAGTCTGAACTTGTTCAAACCTCACTCTCTTTCTGCCTTAAACACCTAACTAAAGAACATTTGTTTTCCTCTGTATTTTGTCTGAGGATGCATGTCTTTTGCATGCTGCAATCGTGGGCTTGCTTTACATTTTAAAATATAACTGATGGAACTATAGTCACCAGTAAGTCATCTGAAGATCTGGTAATAAATTCTAAAGGTCTGCAACCTACAACATACTCCTGAGACATGTTTTAGAGAGCTCCAGGACACATGAATGTGAACCAAAATTGTAGCTGACGCTCCCTGAAGGACCAGAACTGCTCGGCCCTACCACTCAAGCTGTACCACCATGTGAAGCCATGGCTTCAGAAACTATACAGGACTCCAAAAGTTTGTTATCATGGAAAACAAAACGTGTCACAAACTACAGACACTGAAAGCCACACAAAGAGATGCTTTCATTCAGACCTGGTGTCCTGCCTAACAAAAGAACTGCAGGCACTTGCTGCATGAGCATGTGTAAAGCCAAGCAGGACAGCGGGTGGGCAGTAACCACTGGCTGGGGTACATGCTTTTGTAAAACATGGAACTTGAACAGAAGGGAACAGAATCCCTTCTATGAAGAGGGCAGCCATCTTTTTATATCTGAATCCTGCCAACAGACTCACGTTGCAATCTCTGTCTTCATTTCATGGGCAAGATTGCTGAAAAAATTGTTGTGCAATAGTCAAAGCACGGGTCAGTGACCACCTTCTTTGGCCAAGCCAGTGACCTCAGTGTGGACATAACTGGTCTGGGTCCAGTTTTGCATAAATCCAAAAGTGTTAGTTTAGGTACCAGCGGCTTTTGACATCTGTACTGCCAATGCCTTTCTGCCTGTGCTGTGAGACCTGATGACGTTCACGGGGCAGCGCTCTGAGTCACTCTGGAAAATTCCTCGGCGGGATGAACGATTGCTCACCTTCCTCAACACATCCCTTAGTCCAGACCCTCACAGCTTGCCTCTTCCAGTAACCATGAGTTGTTGGGACTCACAGGCATGTGCCAGACACCACTCACCTCCCATGCACACACGCACCCTCACTGCCGGGAGGCTGCAAACCGCATCGAGCATCCCCTCCCTCCCTCCCTCCCTCCCTTCCCTTTCCTTCCCGGCACAGGCCGCTCCCGCTGGTTGTGGGGGCGCGGGGGCTGCCGGACCCCGCCGTGCCGGACCCCGCGGCGCCGGGCAGTGTACCTGGCTGACGGCGAACAGCGCGTAGGCCGCCAGCCATGCGGCGGAGGTGGCGGCGCTGAGCGAGCGCAGCTGCAGGCGGGGCCCGCGCACCGCCAGCTCCCGGCACGACGCGCTGTGCTGGCGCCGCCGCAGCGCGATGGCCGCGCCGCCGGCCGCGCGGAACCGCCGCTCCTCCCACATCCCGGGCCCCGCACCGCGCACCCCGCACCCCGTGTCCCGGCCGTGAGGCAGCGGGACCAGCCGCAGGCCGCGCAGCGCCCCCAGGCCCGCCGCCCCCGCGCAGCGCCCGCCCCGGCCAGCCCCGGGGTGGGGCCGAGGGGCCGTCCCGCCCGGCTGAGCCCGCTGGCGGCAGGAGCTGCTGCGGGCACTGCCTGCTGGGCCTGTGCGTTGGGACCTAAAGGACACAGGTTTCAGTGCTGCTGCTGCTGCTGCTGCGTGTGTCTCTGGAAGGCACCGGGCTTTTCATAGAATCGCAGAATGGTAAGGGGTGGGAACAGACCGTAAAGGTCATGGAGTTCCAGCCCACCTGCCACGGGCAGGAACACCTCGCACTAGAACAGCGTGCTCGAGGCCTTTTCCAGCCTGGCCTTGAACTCTGCCAGGGGTGGGGCATCTACAGCCCCCCTGGGCGACCTGCTACAGGGTCTCACCACCCTCACAGAAAAAAACACTCCTCCAAATATCTAATCTAAATTTCCCCCCTTCCAATCTGTACCCATTACTCCTTGTCCCATCACTACAGGTCCTGACAAAGAGTCCCTCTCCGGTTTCCCTGTGGGCCCCCCTCAGATCCTGGAAGGTTGCTGTGAGGTCCCCATGCAACCATCTCTTCTTTGGAAGGTTCTCTTTCCTTTTTTGTCTTTACCATTTGCAACTACATAAATGTATTTTCTTGTCTGTACCATGCTTAGCTATAGGCTCTTGAAGGGTTTTTTTGTTGTTGTTTTTTGGGGGAGGGATTTTTGGTGGTTTTTGGTGGTGGTGGTGTTTTGGTTTGGGTTTTTTCCCCAAAGTTTAAAGCAGTGTGTTCTGGCTCCTTGCCATCTAAGTACATAATAAACTGGAGACTTGGCTTTGTGTACAGAGACTTAACGAGTCTTTGTATTGTGTTCCCTTTAACGCATTTCTGTTATTACTTCATGTGATTCACCTGGCAGTCATACAAAGCTACAGCTCTGTAACTTCCAAACTGCCATCCTGGTTCCCTCGGCCTTCTTATTGTTTCCCTTCCCCCATAGTTTTGGAGTGTGTGTTAGCTTTAATTGCAGGTGCCATCTTTCTGTGAGCAATTTACTTCATCCACGGTATCTTCAGAGTTCCTGGGTAGATATGATGTACATAAACCTATTACTTTGTTCTCTTGGGGCAGCAAAGGAGTCTTTAATGGACATGAGAAACCAAGGGGCATTGAAGAATTGCTGCTGAGATTTTCGCTTGGCCTGGAGGAGTGGATGACAGCTGGCATTAGTGGAACACTCGTGCGGTATGTCCAGGATCTCACTGTGACACAAGAAATCAGGTGGAGGGATGGGCTGGAATTCTGAAGAGTGAGCTGGCCTGGAGGGAAAAAAGGTAAGAGCAGACAATAAACTGCAGAAATGGAGGAGAAAATGTTGAAGTTCAAAAGAGGGCGAAAGAAGTTTATAGATGGAAGGAAAGTGGAAAATAATAAATTGAAAACCGTGTTACAGGTTTTTAGAAGAGGGAGGAAAGGTGAGAAGGACTGAAGTAAATAAACAGGAGCTCTGATGTAACAGCCTCAGAGATGGGGACAGGAAGAAGGGGAAGGGAAGATCAGAGTAGGGGGTAGAAGAGGCAAAAGCAGCTTGAAGAGCGAGGTCAGCCACAGGAGGGAAGAGAGGCATGAGCTCCTGAAGGAGTGGTAATGGTAGCCATTAACAACAAGACGTGGGGAATTACTGAGATACCGAGGGGGAAAGAGGACTTGGAAACCTTAAGCAAAAGGGTGCTTGGGTTTTTTTTTTTCTTGTTACTGGCAAGTCCCAATTTAACCACATTTATGCCCTGTCATCTCAGGAACGGTGTCAGCCTTTCTTTCAAGTATGTACGTAAGACTGCACATTTGGCAGTGGGAGGTCCTGTTGCCTTTTCACAGAAGGGAAAGATGTGGGCTTTTACTCCTTTTTACATGATTTCTTAACCATCCTTCAAATGCGCCCTGAGCAGGAGCAGCTGGAACTTTCAGACTGGAGATATTCGGGGCAGGTGCTGGAGAGGTGTTTCTCCACTGTGTTCCCAAGGTCACTGCAGTGTTTCCCCGCTGCAGCCGAGGAGCAGCGTTCCCGCACGGAGGCTCCCGCGCCGCCCCGCGGGGTCCTGGCAGTGCGCTGCCCGCACGGGCAGCGGGATGGGGCGGCCGGCAGTGGAAAAACCCCGGTCGCGGGAGCAGGATCCGCAGCAGGATCGGGCACAGGCTCGGGCGGGGGCGGAGGATCCGCGTGCGGGGCGGGACACACCTCCGTGCGCGCGCGCTGCCGTTGGCCGCGCGGGGCGGGGCGGGGCGGGGCGGGGCGCGCTAAAAGGAGCGGCGCGCGGGGGTCGCGCGGCTCCATCGCGCGGTGCCCGCGGTGCCTTCCCTGCCGCGGGGGCTGCGCGCGCCATGTCCCTGC
>JAWWEE010000158.1:29954650-29981941 GCA_035221455.1 Xenops minutus
GACCGGGCAGGGCTGCGGGATGTGCGCTGCGGGCGGCGCTGCCTCACGCGTCCCCTTCTCGTTGTCTCACAGAAGCGGCGCGGAGTGGACCACGGCCCCGCGACCCTGCGCGCCGCCGGGCTGGTGGAGCGGCTGGCCGGGCTCGGTGAGGCGCGGGGCGGCGGGGAGCGGAGGGGAGCGGGGCGGCGCGGGTGGCGGCGGGGGCTGCGGGGCATCGCCCCCCTGCCCTGCCCGGCCCGGCACGCGTGACTCAGCCGCTCGCCGCGGGGCTGCGGCGCGCAGGTGCCCGCAGCAGGCAGGGGCTGGTCGCGGGGCTCCCCCGCACAGAGGGAGGCCGATGGCCCGGCCCCCGCGGTGCCTCCGCAGAGCGCGGAGCGGCGGCTGTGCGGCACCCCGGGTGCGCTCCGCGCAGCCAGCCCAGCAGCTCCTGGCGGCATCCTCGGTCTCTCACGTTGTGTGGGCGGGCTTTGGGGTCTCTTTTCTTTCCCATGTACATCACCAGCTCCTTAGTTTCTTCCTGCAATGCTTGTGTGCTTTCAGGTGATGAAAGAGCGTTCTGGAGAAATCCGCAGTTTTATGTATGCGGTCTTGTCTGCAGTTTTGATTTGAAAACTTGCAAATAATACTGTGTGAATGGAGAGTTTCTGGTCTTTTTGTGCAAGCAAACCCGTGTTCTTTGTGATTCATCTTCTCCATCTCTTGCTTCTGCAAGCTGAGACCTGCACAAAACTGTATCACTGCTATTAAAAACTGTATACGAGGGCAGAAGCTTGTAAAGCCAAACTCTCTCTTGGAGAATCTTTAACCGAAAAAGCGTTGATTGAAAACTGTGTGATGAGGATGAATTGCAGAGCTGGACCACGGCAAGAACTGTTATCTGCTGTCTGTGGTTAGTCAGTGGAGTTTAGATGCGTGCAGAGATAATCACCTAATAGCCCTCCAGCAGTTTTATTCTGAATTCTAAGACCTCTTCAAAACAGAAGCAATTAATCTGTGCAGTTCTATAGGCTTATCCTGCCTATCTTATGATTCACAAGCTAAAAAGTCCCAGTTTACAATCAGATGCGAAGGCATTCTTTTCCTGTCTTGTTTTGTGCCAAATAGAGACTCGTGCCATCCTTGGCAATATTTGAATTCTACTCAGCATGATCTGTAACCTCAGCAAATGTTGAAGTGGGCATCTAAAAGAGGTTTTATATACTGGAATAGTTGCTGAGCATAGAGTTTATTTAAAACTAACAAGTTACCAGATTTGAAATCTATTCTAAATAAGACTGTGGGCAGCAGTTTATTTTATATCAATAATAGACTTAATAACATACTGGAAGAATTGGGTTTCTCTTTCAAGTGGCTCAGAGCTTGAAAATGTTTCCATTTTGTAGGAATTCTGTAGAGAAAAAAAAAAAAAAACAAAGAAAATGAAAAACTAGGAGAAAAAGCCTTCTCATGTGTGTGACAGAAGCTCATTACAAACGAACTTGTAGAAGATAGTAAACCAGGAGAATTCAAGTTCTTTCTGGATTCCAGTAACAAAATGTTGTGGGGATGGAAATGAAGCAAGCTAAACTGGAAGAAAAAAAAGATACTTTCTCTATTTAGTTGCCTATAAACTGTTTACTCATTCATCAGTAATGCAGATGGAGATACTTTGTTGCTCTTTCCTTACAGTTTCTTCCTTCTGCAGTTGCAGTTTCCCGTTGCTGGCATGTTCTTCCACTGGTTTGTCTTTTCAGTCGGTGTTGATGTCTATGGCTGCTTAAATCTCTGCAGCTCTTTAAAGAACAGGTTCTGCTGTGAGGGCCCACCCTGCAAACAGTGACAGTCACCAGCGTGCATAGAGGAGTGGTTTACAGAGCAGTCAGTCTGCTCCAGGGTAGGGTGGTAGATGGAGGAGGACACTACCATGTAGTCTTTTGTGTTGTGCACATCTGTTGTTCATGGAAACTTAACAAATGATTGGTTTTGTGTGGGGGCTGTTTATTTTTCTTCCCTGGCTTGGCAGGATATCTTTGGCTGTAGTACTGTGATAATACTGCCATTACTTGGAGTCCTGTGGTATGCTGAACTAGCACTAAAACTTTAGCTGCTTTCTTTGTCTTCTAAAGCTATGAATTTTCTTTTCATGCTTTGAAGAAAGCAATGAAGCCACAGTATTATTCTCCTTATAAACTTCGATGTTCTATTTATCTGTTTTGTTACAAGAGGTAATAATTTCCATGGGATCTTGATTGTTTTCCAGTAAGAGGCAAATTATACTGCAGCAGAGCAGGTTTCTCCTCTAAAAAGAAATAACATTTATGAAAGAATGGGGGGCTTTGTATTGGCTAGTTCTGAAGCATTTGTGACCATAGGGTTCTATGTATGTATGTGTTCATGTGGAGGTTTTTTTGTTGCATGCCCCCATTCCCCCCTCAGTTGTGAAAAAATGCTATAACCTTCATTTTCCTTGTTGTTACAAGTTTGGAGCCAAGCATGAGGCCAAATGTGGAATGATGCTTTCCAGTAGAAGAGTGAGGGTGGATTCTGGGCAGTCTACAGAAGTATAGACGGGAAAAGAATCAGTGTTCCTGTAGTGAAAACTCTGTGTTAACAGTAACTGTCAAAATTGGCCTTGCCTTGTTTCAAGTGGAAGTGATTTCTGGTGATCAGACTCTTCTGTTTCCTTGGAATTTTAAGGTTTGATTTATTAATTTTCTATTTGTAATTCAAGTTTAATTTGACCTGTGTAAAATGAATGTGCTCTGGAGTGTCCTCTAAAAGGTAGAATTTAGGTAGTGAGATGCATATACTGTGTTTGTCTGTTACTTTGAATATGGAGCAGCCACATCAGAAAGAGTGAGAACGCTAAATCTTTGTTTCCCCTCTTTGCATTGTATTGCACTTTGATTTCACTAGCTGGTATATTTGGGAGGGGATTTTGTTGCTCCTTTCACCCTATCCTAATTTCTCCTCTTTCATAGTGCCGTTGCAGTGTTCTGAGCTGCTGTTCTGTTTTCTATTTTTGGTGGGGGGATCCCTCCCTTGAAAGATTCTGTGACTATACCTACATGGTATGATAACTTCTTGACTGCCTCAAGTAGTGACTGGCTATGAATGGCTTGTTTATGCTTAGGCTGAAATACGAGGAGGGAGCTCTGAGGCAGATGTTATCTAGTCTGTACCAGCCTGTCAGAGATGAATCTGAGCCACCAACTTGACTTTTATCCCCTTGTTAGAAGCAGAGAGAAAACTGTTACGTGTTGGAAGTAGCTGGAGGTATACTCAGGAAGACAGTTGCTGTAGCAGGAGTCCAGCTCCCAAGCCAAAAACAGTGGGTGTGCAAGTCTAGCAGGGATAATTTAAAATATAACTGACTATACCTGTGGGAGTTTTTAATCACCTTGATGATGTTTGTCTTTTGGCTTTGCTCTTTCTCCTAAGGGGAACTAAAATATTATCACCTTAAAGGACCCTTCCATCTTGCCAAAGAAGTAAGAGGGATATGTGCAAAGAGAGAGCCGTAACTCCTTGGCACAGGGGAGAAAAGGGTGCAAAGCAGGTAGGGCTGTGTATTGCTCTGATATTCAACAGAAAGAGGTGCAATGTTGGAGGCTCTTGGACTTCAGGTGGGAAGGAGTGGGGAAGATAGGTAACACATGCACTTAACCTAAGCTATACAAGGTGCAAAGTATTATGTTTTTTAAAGTGAGAATTTCTTATACTTCTCCTATTTGTTGCAGATTAGGCAGAGAATCTGGTCAGACTTAAATCCATAGTGTTGCCTAGTCCTCTTACTTGAAGGAAAGAAGAGTTTTTCTCAGATTTTTTTACATAGTAATAGCTGCTGTGTCTTACTGCAGCCCTTGATGCAACTTAGAGTACCTCCGCTGTTGCTAACATGGGAACAGCTTTAGTATAAGATTTCTTCCCAAGTATTCATTCTTGTATGTTGACTGTTGATTGTTTGATTAAATTTTTTGGTCTTTATTTTGAGCTGGATACAGTTGGGTTTCTGAGTTGAGTCAGGCTTGGATTTGGATTACTGTAGAATTGATTAAGCAAGTTTGGATCTGAGTTGCTGGCTTGGTGGGTTGGTGGACTGCAGAGACATATGGCTTAAATGCAGACTGGAACTAGACTTGTCAAAGAGAATGACTGTCATACCATTATTATTTAGCTTGACCAGAAAAGTGTTCTTCAGTGGTAGGTTTTATGAGGTCAGTGTAGTGACTCAGAAAGGAGTAACCTCCTCCAAAAGAGGAGTGGAGCTGCTAATCCCTGTGTCACTGGAATTACGCTCTTGCTTTGCCCAAAACCATTGGACTCCTATTGACATCTGCTGCCAAAAATAGAATTCAGCTTTGCTGTCTCACCAGAGTAGCTTATATGGTTAGTTTCAGTCTTAACAATAAATCATGAAGCAGCTTCTTCTACATATATCTTCTTTTTCCACCTATTTTTTTTTTTTGTGTGTGTGAAGAGTTTAGGAGCAAGACAAACATTTTTTTTGATTATGCACCAATTATGCATAGATGAATGCAAGTGCTGGTGTTCAGTAGATGTGGACCAGCAAGAGTTACAGCTGCATTGTTGAGAAAATAACATTCATTAGTCCATCCAGTAAATGTATTTAAAGAGTTGCCTGTATCCCTGAAGAATATGATAAACTGTACTATTCTGCTTGCCCTATATTTTAATTAAAATTGGACTTACAGTCTGTGGTTTGACAAAGATCCATTTGTGTTAGAAACAAGATCTGATCTGTGAGGAGTGCAATATTCTTGGACTAGATTCTGGTTTAGCTTTTCACTAGCTCTTATCTCAATTGTTTCTCTTAAGAACTCAGTATTTTAGTAGAGCCAGTCAAATATCACTGATCTGTAGAATTCCAATGAAGTCTAAATTGATTGTATAGATAACATCAAGATCTGGCTCTTTTAGATTCTGTCGTCACATTTTCTGCTGCTGATTAAGTTGAAATGAGAGACACAAAATTAATTTAAACAACTGCTGGCATTTAAGCAGCATGTTGTGTAGTTAGATCTCTGCATTACTGAGACAAGAAATCCTACTGTTCATGGTTTTGTTTTTTTGGGTTTTTTTCTGATCACATTTGGTGTCAGTACAGTCAAAGCTAAGTATTCATTTGCTAGGGACATTCTCAGGAAAAAAAATAATTTTGAATAGAACATAAAGAGGTTAGACTAACACCTAAGTCTTCTGCTCTACAAAGCAGAAATAGGAATGCACTTTTTTTCAGTTAGGCATATCCTCTCCCCCCCCTTTTTTTTCTCTGAAACAGAATGGGTAAATGGCAGTCCTCTTCTCTTTCCTTTCTTTCCCTTAGACACAAGCATGCCTAAACACTTCGGTGAAACATGCTTATGTAGTAGTGCAGCTTATTTCTGGAACTAGAATAAATTACCTTTTTTTTTTTGAGATGCAGAGATAGGTAAAGATCCAAGAGATTCTGTTATTCTTGTTTACCTCTCAAATGTGGATTAGCCATGATTGGTTAGCTTCAAGAACCAGTGGTTTGTCAAAATTCAAAGCACAGCCAAATGGGCTGGTTGTAACTGGCATTTGCAATGAGTCTTTGAATTTATGCCAGGTGTCAGAATGCATCAGGGGCAGGTACTGTTCCACTCCACGAGGGAAGGCAGCCAGGAACCAGCTCTGATGACCAGGCAGGCAGAGAAGGCGGCTTGCTGGGGAGTTAGAGGAGAGCAGTTTAGGGGATGCCTCCACTGAGGCTGTTTTTAGGTTACTGCTTCCCCACAGACCTCACTGACTAGCTTGCCTTGAGCACGGGAGGCTCTGACAGCAGTTATGGCTTATCCTTTTGAATGTTGTACCCTTTGATACTTGCATAATAACAACTAGCCTTGGAAGTTACAAGAAAAATGCCAACAATGAAAATGTACAGAGTCAGAACAGTCCTTGGAGTAGGTTGATCCTGATTCTCTTCCATTCCCCACACTGATGAGAGGATACAATCTGCTTGGTTTGCTTTGGAATGAAGAGTGTTGTGTCAGTCATCTATTTGAAGTCTGTTTTTCCCTCTCTCATTTGGCTGGTGCACACTCCATCTTGTGAATGATCTATGAAGTTGGCTTTAAAAGAAACTGTTAATTTGGGGTAAATGTCACTTGGTGGTTTATCTGTAATTGTTCCATGTATCAGTTTACTTTAAATACATCTAAAAAATCAAGCTGTGCAGATGAAGATCAGGAAACTGAATTGATTATTTCTTCCAAAACTTTCAGTAAAGGGATTTTAGATTCAAAGACCAATGAACAGAGCCCTTGCGGGTTTTGTATTTCTTTGGGTTTATGGTGATGTCCTTCATTCTTGGTATTTTTATATTATAAAATTAGTTTTAATGACTTAGCTGAATTTCTGCACCTATCTATGGATTGGTGTCAGTTCAGATCACACACTGTTTTATTACAATGAATGGTATTGAAGGAGTGGAGTTACTGGGGAGGGGCACAAAGGGAGATGGCAGATGGAAAACTTAGGTAATGAGTTAAGTTTTGATCTGCTTTATAGTGCACACAATCTATTACTACTTTCTCATTTGAAACTTTAATTCTATATGAGTCCAGTGAGTCCTCATTGTGGACTCAAAAGGCCAAGATAGCTATAGCAGGTATGTACTTACGTGAATATAGTATGGAGGACTGTCTTTGGATGGAAGGTGGAAATTTCTGTTGTAAAACCACCTGCTGAAAAGCAGGGAATAAAGTGCGGAAGTAACAAATAAGTAAACAGATTTTTCATTTGAATATGAAGAAGTGAAGTGATTAGATGTTAGTTTCTTGCAGCTGGGAGGAAGACAACTTCCGTAACCTCTGATATATTCTGCTCTCCCTTTTTCTCATGTGTCACCGGTCTGGGTTAACGTAATAACTACTTCTGTTACAATCTAAAGCACAAGGTGCTTATTGTTGAGGAAAACTGTTTTGGCATTATGATTCCCTGTGGCTGTAAGTGCCCCACTGTGCTCTTGTTCTCAGGAACTGCTTCTGGGTTAAGCTTATTTGAAGGGAATTAGCTTGTGCAGGGTTTGCTGGTGATGTGGCAGACGCAATAGCTACACCCTTCTCTCTGATGCAAACCACCGTGCAAATGTTTCCCAACACATGATACTGACGTTTTTGAAGACCTCTTCAGGTCAAGTGCACTGCATTTCGTAAGAGATTGAAGTTTTCAAAGGGAAATGAGGTGGCTGCTCGAGTCAGGGTCAGAAAAGTTTTGGTTTTTTTTTGCTCATTTCATACAAGGGATGACCTGAGGCTGTAGAGTTGGGGTAGCAGTTGGAATTGGGTTTGCCTGTTGCTCTTGTATGAGCTGAAGCCTTTTAAATATGTACAGCTACAGAAACTTTGTCTTAAACCAGACCTATCAAAATTCCAAATGAGTGGGCATTGCTCAGACAAGAACTTGCCTTTTAGGAAGTGAAATTTTAGAGCTGGCCTATTAAGCCATCCAGTTTTCGTATCTGGTAGGAGATGTCTTCCAGCAGATACATATTCAGTTTAAAGACAATTAGATCCTGTGTAATGAACTTCCAAGCAAGAAAGTTGTGATTAAACTAGGCTGCTGAAGTCTCAGTCCCTTGTAGTGAGAACCTTGCTAGCCTAACTTTACACTTTGTATAGTTCTAACACGCACACATGCCCTGGATAATGCTGGAGGGTTAAAACTGTCTTTAAAAAAAAAGCTTCAGAATGCACTGCTCATAAAGAATTGAGTCATTTGTTTGCTGTTTTGTAACATTTTGACTGTCTCTGAGAAAGGATTACAAAGTCTGTACCAAAAGCCGATAGACTTATACCAGAAAGGATGTTAACTTTGTTTTATTCATGGAAGTAAAATGTTAAGTTTGTCTATAAACATTGTTCATAATAGTAATTGCTTCCCAAAAAGCCATTCTGTGTCTGAGGTGATTTAATAAATGGGGCTATAATCTGAGAAGACGGTTTGCAGGAGTGATGCTTTCATGTAAACAGCTTTATATAACATGGTGTAAAGTTAGGTCTAATAATTGGAATTTCCAGATTCTTTTAAAAGTAGTTCACCTGGAAGGGAAAAGATTTACTTTTCCAATTAATTTAGGATTTTTTTTTATGTCCAGTTTACAAAGATCCAGTGTAAACTGGCAGTGTCAGATCATTTCTGCCTCATGTTCCATATTCTTTTGTTTGCTGCCTTGGAGAGCTGTTGTATTTGTTACAGGAGTGTGCCATTGGACAACGTCAGCAGACAGCCTGGATTTGAAAGCTGAATCTTCTACCATCAGTTTGCTGCTTCTGTTGCTGGTGCAGTTTCCTAGTAGAGGAGGATGGGAGGGGAGTCTTTCCCTGCTGCTGCCCAGATGTTTTCCAGTTAAATACCACCTATTTTTACAGAAGAAAATTGTCTCTAAATCTGTGCAGGGAAATTACTGTAGTAACTGCTGCCTACTGTGTGTATTTTGCTTAAGGTGATAGGAAGTGAACTTTAGCCTTGCCTTTTAGCAAAGCTGTATGACATCTTACACCCCAGGTAGAAGCATCATTCAGTTGAGCCGAGCCTGAGTGATACATTAGTAACTTAATTGAAAAGGCATGCAGGGAACTTTATTTTCTTAATATGTTCTTAATTTGTATTTCTACCTTTTTCCCCCCCCTTTAAGTAAGGCTCCTAAGTAGGAAAAATGTGGATGTCTTTTACCTGATACAGGTAAGGTTCTGGTTCTAGCTGTGCAGGCTGGATAAATGACTGCTGTCCATCCCCTGGTCTGCTGGTTGAATACCTATGTGACCTTTCCCTAACCTGTGCTGGTCAAAAGAAGTTAACATAGGAAAGATCTACTGTATAGACTATTTCAACCTAATTTATTAATTTTTGGATGAAATGTGCCCCCAGGCAGTGCTGTTGATGAAACTCAGTCAGTGGAGGGGCATTGAACTACTGAGGATTGCACTCTTAAGCTGCAGAAGAGAGAGGGTGCTGCCTTTCCACATTGCCCATTCATACTGACAGGACTGTTGTGCATCTGAGTTATGTAACTATACTGCATACTCATACTCAGATTGCACCTTTATCTCCCTTCTATCTTTTAAGCTCCTGTAACAGACTATTCAGGCCTGCTTTATTGTTTCCTTCACTTCAAAAAGGTATCTCCTCTTGAGCCAGGATGCTGATGGAGCTGACTTGTATGGATTGGTGGTTATAAATTTTCTGTGCTGTTGATAATTGACTAATGGATTGAACAGAATATATTTTTGGTTTGAATGTAATTTCCTCAGAGCTTGAAAGTGTGAACAAAAGACTTTTGATGACCATTTAATATTATTTAGTCACTAGCAAAATGTCTGTGGTTAACTCCGTAAGTACTGTATGGTACTGTTTAATTTTAAAAGAACTTCAATCCTGGCTAGACCCAATCTGCCTTAACTGCCAAATCATGTGGATGCTGTGCTTTCTAATGAGTGTAAGGAAGCTGGCTTTTCTGTCTGCTCACAGCTTTTTCTAGCTCTTAGAACTTGGGTCTTCTGCCTCTTAAAAGGGCTCATATATATTCTTCATGTTAACTCTGTGCTGATTTAAAAAGCTTTTTGTTTATAGGTATTAGTATGTTAGCAGCCCAACTACAAAGAAAGTAAGTGAATATAGCTTGGTCAGGTGGATTGACGGCCAAATAAAGGCAAGGTCTGCAAGACTGTAGTGCACTACAGCAGGTCTATCCATGGAGCAATTGATGTGTTGTGCAAAATAATGTAGCTGAAAAAGACTTTTTTTTAATTTTCTTTTTTATTTTTTTTAAATTTTTTTTAGTTTCTTAAAGCTATGTGCAGGCAGGTAGATGAAATGGAAAACAATTCAGGTCTTTAAGTTTTAGACTAATATTTGAGAGTGTAAATAGAAACTAACAATACATAATAATTGCTATAATAATTTGACAAACTATTTTTCTTTGGTAAGCATTAAGACAAATGTGCATGTTGATTTCATCTCTTTACCATCCAGTCAAAAAAAAAAATGTGCACATGTGCATACATACACTTCTAATCACTTTGGGATACATGGTTTAACCATATACTGTGATTTTTTTTCTCTGTGTACTTTCTAGTCACTAAGCTTTCTCTTTGCCCTAAAGTAATTTAATCTTCATTTTCAAAACACTAGGCACAACTAAAATAGTAGGAAGAGAAGATAGTAATGTTTGACTATTGGATTAGCATGTACTTCCGATTAATCGGGTAACCTTTGGATAGTTGGCTGAAAACATTCCTTATCACCCTGGGAAACTTGAGCTGTCTTCTGCAAGCACATAAAAACAATGGGCCTGAAGAAGAGGGATGGACAAAGCTGAGAAAAGAAACTGCTACAAGGTTTATGAACCCTATCTGAACTTTTGAAGACAGTAACAAAAACTGAAGGCATCTAATGTCTTTAACAGACATTAGGCTTTTCTATAAAAATAATTAGAGGAAGCTATGAGAGTACCACGTGTTCAAAAAGTGGACAAGATCACAGAATTTTGGACCTTAAAAGTGTCTGTCCATCTATCCCTACCATAGGCACATGTTAAGGGGTATGAACCTGATGTGATCCTAGGAAATGAACAGCTTTTTTTATTAAGAAGCCAAACCAAATCTTTTTGTCTTACAGTGGGAACTGGGAGGAGGGCAGGGTGAAGTAGAAATCCTTGAACACTTGATACTTTACTAAACACACTTCCTAGAATCTGCTGTGTGTGGCCTGCCCTGAGCATAACCTTGAAAATTTTAACCCATTCCTTAAAGTTCAGTGAAAGATGGCACAGTTGGATCTTTGTTTTATACTGAAGATGGAACTTCATGATACAATTTCTTTTCACTCCTTTTCATCCTTCAAAAGGTTAAAATACTGTGATGTGCTTGTATGTCATGTAAGAGAGGATATAAAGCATAAATGGCAGTCCTTTCTTCCATTACATCGTGTAATGTGTTGTCCTGCAACGTGTATATCACTGAACATGGCTCCCAACTGCAGACTTATTTCCCACAGGTGTCAGAGGTACCAGATCAAAGGTATTACTAATTTGTATAAGAGTGTCTCCAGAAGTTCTTGATACCTCTTGAATGATACCATGAAGTCTTACTTCCAAAACTTGTCTCCCAGGCAGGCTCATGTACTTCCATCAAACCTTGAAATACTGAAACATGGAACAGTGTGCAGATGTGGGAGAAGTAGCCTTGCAGGACAACAGAAATAAAAAAAGATGAAAATAGACTTTTGACATTCACTGAGCATCTTGGAGCTCTTTTCTGCTTCTGTACATCAGCAGAATGAAACAGAGGGTTGAAAATGTAGTGGTCACATGGAGATCAAAAGCACATTAAAGTCTGAACAAAATGGGCTCAAAATTTGGGAGCCTTCATCCTGCTGGCTTATTGGTTACTGCCAAAGGGAGGAGAAAAATGCTGTTGTGTGCTTGTGTTGCCTTTTGAAAACTCAGTAGTATGTCATGGCCCTGCTTGCTGTTTTGTCACTGCAGATAATTTTTCTCACTGAGTTCCTAAGACTACATTTATTTAATCCTTTGTTGAGTAGCTGTGCTCAGCTGACATGTTCTCTCCTAGCAAATACCCAACCTATGCCCACCTGTGTCCCTGCTATAAAATGTATGCTTGCCTATTTCCCAGCTACCAAATCTACACAAATGACTCAGTGTTACTTCATTCTTTTCACCAGTCAAAACTCCTTTTGAAAGAGTCATGTTTTTCTCAATCTTTTTACATTATTTGCACCAGGCAAATTCACAGAGCCAGTTCTGTGGACATTAGACTAACGGCTTTATGGCAAATAGACAGAAACACAGAGTCCAAGTAGGCTGCTTCTTCATGTTGATTAACTTAATTTTTTTCAAAATGCCTCTTTAGGCATAAGATGGCTAAGAGCAAAAATGTCAAGCTCTAGCCTGGATGCCTTGAACTGCAGACTAGTGATTGAGGAGCAAATGGGATGGGCATGACTGATGTTCAGGGTAGTCTTGACTTATTAACCCACTGTTGGTGTAGCTGTAAATACCTTGGGGCCTTTACTGCCCTAGTCAGAGCCTGCACTGAGAGGCCTGTCTGAAAATGAGAGGCTCCAAGAGGAAAGATTGAGTCTTACACCCAGGATGTTGTCAGACTTACAGCCAATCAAGCTGTAAATGGCAATGAAAGGATCTCAAAGAGGGTTGGAATCAAAACCCCAGAATTGAAATGCCTTCCAGAATATCTTGTATTGAGTAAATGGACAGAGGGACAGGTTCTCCTAACAAAGCATTAGTGCATCCTGCATGGGGTAGCCTGGAAGTACTGTAAAAATTACATTATTGGTAAGTTGGTACTTTTATGCCTGGATTTTTGTGCGTCTTGAAATTGAAAAAGGACTGTTAGGACTTGGGCATAGTTAGTGAAATGTGTAGTCTTAGGCATCTTTGAGCAACTGAGCTCATTTAAGGCTGTATATTATCTAAATGGGAAAGAAGATGGCAATACAAACTAATTTTTAATGTTAAGAATGGCCAAGAAACAAAAAAAAACCAACACCCCAAACTGTTTTTCTGACTTTTTATGATTGGTATAGCTTATTGCTAAATTAAAGTGATAATGCTGTCTTAAGCTTTCTAATCTACAAACTGTGACAGTTTGCAATGGCATCCAAATAGCTGATGGATCCATTCGCTTCCTGTTGTTCCTTTCATACTTTCCCAACTGGTTTTCTGATTTTGAACATTTCTCTGGGAACTTAAGTAACTCACTTTCTCCTTTTGTTGCTGTGTTCCCAGGATGCCAAGTGCACGACTTTGGCGATTTGAATTTCACTCAAGTTCCCAATGATGAACTGTACAACAACCTGGTTTTGTATCCCCGGTCGGTGGGTTTGGCCAGCCAGGTACTGGCTGATGCCGTCAGCAGAGCAGTAGCTGCTGGACACACATGTGTGACTCTAGGAGGGGATCACAGGTGAGCTGAACTGAAAACAACTAGTGGTTCATGCTGCAGGCTGACATGTGGAGTGTAACAATGTAATTAAAAAAGAAGGGGACTTACAACTTGGGGTAATTTCCTGGCAATACCACAGGATACAGGCTTTTAGGGTGAAACATAGAAAACAGTTAGAGAAACCTGACCTCCTAAGACAGTTCTGCTTAGTTCCAGACTGGGCAGTGATCTGCACTCATACAAATGAAATTTTCTTGTTTGGGAAAGTTTGTGTCATCACAGGAACTGCTGCAGGTTCGTTATTGCTGGATGTTTAGTGGCATGTCTCTTTTGCCCATCAGCTCTTAAGATGGGTTTGTAATGCCTGTGCACAGCCAATTTTGTTATATGTCTTATAATGTGAATCTTTTTCCTCTTTTTCACTGACCTTTGGTCTGAGAGTTGGTTGAAGGTGGGGCATGTAAGAATGAATGGCAGGGGGGAGGTGTCATGACTAGAATAAAAAATGGCTGAATAGCAGACTAGATTGAAAATTCAGAGGTGTGACAACAGAGACAGCTAAGAGCTGTCTTATCAGTCACTACAAGTATAGTCCCGTAGAGTTACTTGGAGTTTCCTGGAATCACGATAGTGGCAGTTTGTATGGGATGCAGCCTTTATTGTCACAGATGTCTGATGTGTGGAAACATGACAACACGGCTGACTGAAGTTGCAGAGACTTCCCATTGTCCTACTAGTTGTTCTGAAGGAGAAATGGTGACTAAAGACTTTACTCCTGTACTTCCAGCTTGGCACTTGGTTCTGTCAGTGGCCATGCACGACAGTGCCCACACCTTGGAGTGATCTGGGTGGATGCACATGCTGATATCAACACACCTCTCACAACTCAGTCTGGAAGCCTCCATGGACAGCCTCTCTCATTTCTCTTGAGAGAGCTTCAAGATAAGGTAAGTACCCTGATTGTACAGTTAGCCTACATGGCATCCTCAGAGTATTTTACTCTTTCTGGTGTGAGATACTTTCTTACCTGCTGCAAATGCAGACCGTTTCTATCTGAGTGCAACAAAAAATACGTATTAATTGTGTGTACATATGCACACATATGCACATACATACATGTGTCACACACATGCAATTATAGACACACAGAAACAAGAATGAGAAAAGGCTTTCCTTTGTGTTGGCACCTTGTGGGCTATACAGTGAGCCAGAGTTCACACCAGCTGTAGGTAGCAGCTGACGGTGGTGCTGCTCCTGCATAACGAGTGGGGTTGTTGCCCAGGCTGACCAATGACAGTGCTGTGACCAAATGAGCAGGAACCTCCCCCCAGCCCAGCCTGTGAGAGCTGTGCTGAGCTCACCTCCAGTAACAGCTTGTTCCTGTATACCTTGTGTGCTGCTTCTGCTTAGTTTGGCTCTTCCATGTTTTGACAACCTTGGAGCCTGACAGGGGCTGTTCCTGCATGATCTCTCCTAACTGGCTGCTCTGGTGTTGGCTCCACTGGCAAATATTACAGATCAGAACAGCTGTACCTGCCTGCAGTGTGCTTTTAAAGAGATAGTCTTTGTTTTGGAAAGAGGTCAAATTATCAAAAAGAGCTGTTTACTGGGACACATGGAATATGCATGGCCTGTTTTTGCTGCTGTCATGATGCTTAACAGTATGCTGACCTAAAGCCTATGAACCTTGCTGGCTTGCCTGTATTGCCCTGTACAGGAACCTGCAGCATCTACTGCAGCCATGGCAGTGGCAGCCTGTGCAGTGAACAGCTGGGCCTTTGCAGTAGGGACTTAGATACAACAATCTGCTTCTGTGGAAGTGTAGGCTGGAGAGTTGGAGCAGGATCAGCAACTGCATATTCAGAATGGATGCTGCAGCTGCATAAAACCTGACCACTTTATTTTGGCAGTGTGCATTGCTAATTTTACTGTTAGATTTCTCTTTTCTCTGACAAATTTTGAGGGTGCTGTGTTGCTGGAAGTATGCCTCTTCCAAGCAAGCTCAAGCATGTTTAGAATCTTACAGCTACTGAAGGTAGCACTGCATTAGTACCTGTTCAGCACAGCAACGCTGTCACTGTATGGTAAAGCTCTTCTGCTTTTCTCCTGCAAGTTCTTGTGAATGATTTCCATCTACCAATCCATAGAGTAATTTGGTGCTTTCACTTATTTTCCTCTTTCTAGTATGTGGTCGCTACAAACATGCTTGAATTCCCAAAGTAGTGCAAAATTAATGGGGATTTTTGGAATGCCCCTGGAACATGAGAAGGTTAATATAAAAAGTTACTATATTTCTAGTTTCTTGCCCATACATTAACTGATTTTTTTTTCTTTTTGGAAACTGTATTCACTTTTGCAGGAGAAATCGTAAGAGCAAGAGAAAATTTTGTGAGTTTTAGAGCTCACTTAAGGTGAACAGTTTATGGCTTGGTGAGAACAGAACAAAACTAAGTTCTCTGATAGCTGAGGGAGGAGGAGAAATTGGCTTCCTGTGTAAACATTACTGATCTCTGGTCTGCTGGGCTTCAGTTCTTGAGCAGTACAGAAAAGCAATTTTTTTTTTTTCCCCCCAGATGCTAAAAGAATATTGTGAGCTTTCTGGGGTCAGTGGGGGAGGAGGCCTCTTGCCAGAGGAAGCAGTAAAGAAAGAGCAAGATTGAGCTATGCATAGAGGCAACCTACTCAGGCATGGTGCCGGTTTTGATCTCATGGCAAGCCCACCTAAATTCTAGCAGTCAGGATGCCTGTGCAAAAGTATCTGATACAAGGCCCGTGACCTGGGTGTGCAGCTACACAAACAGGTGTTGTGTACTCAGTCAAGGGACTTCCTTACCTTGTGTTCCTCTTTAGAGGGACGAAAACCAACATGTGTCCTGCTGGTACCACAAGGCTTCTACAACAGTAAATTTTTAAACAGCTGTTTAGCGGTAGCAGAATGTGCCTTAGGCTGTCTGACCAATAGTTTGCTAATAGTCTGCCAATACTTTGTCTGGCTAATACCTGTCTGACTGTGGAGTGAACCATTCTGTGTGTGTGCAAGTGCATGTGGCTCTCTCATCCAGTAGAGCAGATGAGTCAAGAATGGGACAAAACAGTTAGTGTCTTCCTTTCCTGACTGCCTCAGGGCACCTGGAACCATTCAAACTCACAGAAAACTATTAATACCTTTAGCTTTACTATCAGCAACTCCTTTTTTATTGCAATAAAGCAAAAACAGAGCCTGCCAAAGGCAGTTAAGGCATTCCATTTTATTTAACAGACAAGAGATGTAATTAGAATTGGTGGTATTACATCTACTGAATAATTGATACTACAGAGTATCTGACTATATTATCAATACCATGCTCAGTTTACGGTATGGTGATGGGTTTTGCAGATAGTAACTTCTGAAATCTGAATTATTTTTCCTAGTGGTCTCTAATTAATGTATCCCTCTTCTGAATTCATAGGTCATTGCCCCAGAGTAACAAATAGTTTCACAATCTGCAAATTTAATCCCAGTGTAATTAAATATAGTTAGGTATGTGTTAGCCTTTAAAAATGATTCTAGTATTGTAACTAGAATATAATCAGTAATTGAGAAATGTAAGAGGGAAACAAAGCCACCTTGCTGCTTAACAGCTGTGTAGCCATTTTCAGAGCTGGGAGAAGAAGGGAAATTGTAGTTCATTTAAAGCACTCCTAAACTTAGTCGATATTACTAATTGAATGATTTTTATATTGCGTACCATGACTACTTAAGCACCAAAGCTGAAAAATGGTGATCTCATAATCTTTCAGTTTCTGTCCTAGACCTACTCTCTTCAGTTCTGCATTAAAAACTGGTATGATGTAGCCCACTGTGGAGGCCCAGTTTCTTGTCCTGCTCTTTTGTTTTCTTTTATTAACTTCTCACTTTGAATTTGTCCATATTTAATACTGGTTTTGGAACAAAGTTTCCATGACTTTGGTGGTTCTCCTAAAAAGATACAGGTGCCTTGGTTTTCATTCTTCCATGTAAGGATGATGTACTGGGTAAGTTACATAGCATTACCATTAAATGCACTGTGTGTGATCTACATCTGGGTATCTAGTTTCTCATCATTCCCCCTTACTCACTGATGCTAATTACTCATTGCTTGTGGATTTGGGCTTTTTATTCCTCTTCCTCTTCAAACTGGAAAATGTAGAAGAGTTGAAAACTTCATCCATTAACATTCAACTCAGGTAAAGTCATACAGCTTCACCTGAGCTGAAGGTAGGAATCAAGGTAAGGACTGATTACATCAGGATGCCAAACTCTCAAGTAATGAAGTTTCTCTGTTTAGACAGAGAAAGGATGTTATAAATAAATGCAAAGTTTTGAGGGAAGCATTTAATACAGTTTTGATATGTATGTCATTAAACTAACCTAATACCAAACATTTGCTTTCAGGTACCACAACTTCCTGGCTTTTCCTGGCTAAAACCCTGTCTTTCAGCATCTGATATTGTGTACATTGGTTTGAGGGATGTGGATCCTGCTGAATAGTAAGTTGGTTTAGATTAAAGGGTTTTTGTAAAGGCTGAAATCATGAGCTTGAAATCATGTTCACAAAGGTTGCTAGATTTAAGCTCAGACTGGTAATGATTCTTTTAAAAAAATATTTTAACAGCTATATTTTGAAGAACTTTGACATCCAGTATTTTTCCATGAGGGATATTGATCACCTTGGAATTCGCAAAGTTATGGAAAGAACATTTGAACAACTGATGGGCAGGTAAGAAACTATTATCTGATTTAAACTACTCTTGTTGAACATCTACTTTCCTGAAATCTATTTAAGTTAAGGGCACTTGATGTAAGGCAGCTGTAAAGAAGTGTGACAATGTCCAGTAAATAGCAAAGTCTTAGCACAGACTTTAATCCTTGACTTCCACATCTTGAACTGGAACCATTTCAGTGTTTGGCAGAAAGTTACGAGACAGGTTACATGAGTCACTACAGTTGTGGCTCTGTTTTATACAATTTGGTTCTGTTTCTTAAGGAATTCTGCGTTTTTCTGCAGTTTGACAAGATGTTTGAATCAACTCAGAGTCCAGGATACCCATTACACTTTTAAAAATACATATAGTAACTTGACATAACTTGAATTCAGTGCTAGTATGTGAGGTGAAAGTATTTGATGGCTTCCTCCTTAGACTGTGCTCACACACGCTGTCCTGACCATGGCTGCTGCTTTCAGTGCAGCTGGTGAAGTTCTGTAACCACCCCCTTACTGCAGTTCGCTACTGCTGTCTTTGCTAACCTCCTTCAAGTTTGGGGAGCCTGGTCAGGGAGCAAATCATGCTGGTCTAGGAACAAGGAGGGTCAGAGTTACAAAGGGTAACCTCTCGCCACTGGTTAGGACCTGTGCTGCATGCTGTTGTTTTCTAAAGGTGTGCTAACCCTTCCTAGCTGCAGCCATGCCAAGTAAAGAAGATCCTAATCCAGATGCTTCTCCCTACTAAGCATCTGCAGTGAGTTGGAAATACGCAGTTGTACCACTTAAATAACTCTTGAGTGACAAGCAGTGTCCAATTTATTAAGCTGTCATTGGGTGGCAGACTTGATAGAGTAAGTAACTAAGATTTTAGGTTTGAGATTACCCTTTATTTCTTTATCAACTAGACTACATGGTACAGTTTGGAAGCAACCTTCAACTATTGACCTGAAAAATGCTCATCTTGCTGAGCTGTCCATGAAATCCTCAGGCTTGGTGTTTCCTCCATCCTAGATGCCATGCACATCAGTGTTTCAGCCTTTCACCCTGGCTTTCTGTACAGAAGGATAAAAGGCTGGATTGTATCATACATTTCTCTACATTCTTCCAACGAAGAAGACAAATAACAGATATAAAATGGTTAGAACTAAAGTACTTAACTTCAACCAAATCACACCTGAGCATGTGCTCATTGAAGGTAGAAAGACAAATTTGTTTTCCCAGTGTGTACTGGGGAACGTTCTGAGTTAAGAGATATTTCAGGTACAAAGATATTAAAAAATCCTTCTAAGTGTATATGAGACATGGTATGGGGCATAGAGGAAGCTTAATGCTACTTTGTTGATCAGCCTGGACCATAAGAAATGCATGTAGAAAAAGTTGAAGGTTCTCAGATTGCTTTTCTTGTTTTATTCTGTCTTAGGAGACAGAGACCAATTCACCTGAGTTTTGACATTGATGCTTTCGACCCTTCACTGGCTCCAGCAACAGGGACTCCTGTTCTAGGTGGATTAACTTACAGAGAAGGCATGTACATCACAGAGGAGATACACAACACAGGTAGGAGCTGACCAGCAGTGTGGGGCTAAGGACAGGGCAAACTACATAGAGATCATGTTGGTTATGTTTTTCCTGCAAAACTAGATGAGATAAATGTAGTCAAAGTAAAGATGCCTGTAAAGTCAATCTGACCTTCAGTAAGGGAAAAAGAAGTCCTATGGTTGGGCAATACCCTTGGTGTTGGAAGCAGTTTAACCATCAACAACTTCAACTTTACAAAAAGGAAATAAAATACAAAATAAGTTAATAACTAATGTAAAAAAATCCTAATCCTAAACACGGCAGGTGAGATGTAAAAATGGGCATCCAGAATAAAAAAATGGGTGCAAACCATTTTAAACAGTCAGAAGTTCCATTCTAGAATTCAAGGTTAACAATCAAACTTTCACAAAATATACTGCAGTTGACTTGATATATGGGGACTTTTCATCTTATGCCATGGAGGTTTTATGTAATGTGTTTAAACAATGTTACTTGCAATAAAAGAAGGAAAAATCCCAGACAGACAATATAGTCAATAGATTCATGAATAGGATGGCAAAGGAATAATAGGTGAGACTATTTTTATATCCCCTCATTTTTGGACTGGGAGAAAACAAGATAAAAACCATTCCTCTCATAAATGCGTATGGAATGTCAAACTTATTTTTCCTGTATGCTAAAAGCATGAATGGCTGAGGTAGTGGTGATGTAAGAAAGAACCAAGTTAAAAACACAGGCTTGCATCTGAGAACAATAACCTCATCCCTCACCTGAGAGCCAATCTCATACTTGTCCAAGGGGTAGAATAGGTCACAAACCCAAGTACCAGACTTGCTGCAGTGAATACAGAGCTACTAAAGAAACCTTGTGGGAGGTTGTACCCTCTGTCAGAGTAACAAAGCTGTGAATCACTTTCACAGGAATGCTTTCAGCTGTAGACATGGTTGAAGTCAATCCACTGCTTGGAGCATCTCAAGAAGCAGTGAATGCAACTGCTAGTCTTGCAGTCGATGTGATAGCAACGTGCTTTGGGCAGACAAGGGAAGGAGCACACACTGCTTTTGATGGACTCCCAACACCCAGTTCTCCAGATGAATCTGACAGTGAACAGCAAGTGAGGATTTAAGAACCTAAAGCATCAGATATATGGGACATTACAAAGTTCTGCTGAGGCACTTGAGTGGGTAGATTGTCAACACTTGGCAAATACTGTTAATTTCTCAATTTTTAAATAAACTAGCTTTTCCATTGATCGGTGGCTACTTTATTACATACCAAGATTTATTCATTTAGTTAAGTATTTACAAAATGAGACAATAAAAGACTTATTACCTTCTTATTAATCTTACCAGTAGTTCAAGTCTGTCTCTGCATTTTCCTTTTACTCCCATTTTCTGTCTTTCTAGTGTCAGAACAGTTTCAGGTGAATGTGCTGTCTCATGACTCAGTTCAATCCTCAGACAGGCAAAGGGAACAGACAGTCCATCCTGTTCCTCAACAGGAAAAGTGGAAAAGCTCATCTCCATCATGAAGATTCATCTGCGGAAAAACCTGTAGTAGACCACACCTCCTAGGATGGCCAGTTCCAGGATGATGATAATTGACAGCAACAACTTATTAGTGGCTACTCTAGAGTTAAAAAAAGAAGAAAAAAAAAATAAAAATCCAAGACAGTTTCCTCTCCTTGTTTATGAAAGCAGATTCTAGATCTAGATCACCATCTTATCTTCTGTAAGTATATCCCCTGTTTTAGCTAGACCACAAAGTGTTTTCCACATAGCTCCTAGCAAGAGGAAGGGAACAAATTCAGCAATTTACTACTCAAGTTTTCTTAGAAATTCTGTTTAAATCTTCTGTTTCAACAGTAGCAGTTCTGTCTCTTGTCCCCTGCCCCACAAAAGGCAGATCACTGCTCTATATGTGCCTACTCCTTCAGTTAAAAGGGAAAACAACATCTGAAGTCCTTAATGTCACTTAAATGTTAAATCTTTTACTGTCTCTTAAAGTCATTTAAATGCTAAAACCCTCACTGTGGTGCTTTTCTTTGGAATTATGTGGTTGAAGTAAAACTAACATCTCAAAATAATAATGCACTTTTACTACTGAAAATGATACAGTTATAACTTCCTTCAGCAACGACTATAAAGGAAAGCACATTAAGGGATAAGTACCTACTGGAAATACAATCCATGAACTGTTTTGTAAGGCCAACTAAACAATATAGTTAAGAAACTGCAAATCCATTTAAGCAGCCAAGGCTTTAATCATCAAAATAGTATATGATGAGGCTCAGAGGGTCTCAGAGGATAGCCTAGCTACTCTAGGGCAGTGCTTAGGCTAAATAGATTTGTCTGAGTCATCAGACATCTAACTTGCTTAATGCTGCAGTGATTCATGGCACAACTTTTTCCAACCTGAATAAGCAGAAGTTGCAGCTAAAGCCACCATTAGCAATTCACTGTAATTTGCTTATATCCTCACCACAGTTTGGATGGTTAAAGATCCCACCTTATCCTGACTGAGCAGCACAAATCCAGTACTGTTCACCTGCCTGTACTCCATTAAGTAATTACCAGGGAGAAAAACACACCAATTAGCATCTGCATGTGGGCACACGTTTACCCCTTCCCAAAAAGCTCCCTGTGGTTCCAGCTGACAGTCTTTTTTCTCCCTAAAACCAGCAGCCAACAGTGCTCTGAGCTGCTGTTGGTCGTGCTACTCACCTCCGGGACATTGAACGTAGAATCTTGTGACTCTTGCTCAAGTTCTCGCTTGTATTCACCAACTAAGAAGAGACAGGAGTTATTTGAAAAGGACAGAAAGCAGTTGAACAAGCATACACCAACTCTCTAAAGATGCCCTTGAAAGCAGCTGGTATTGAAATATTGCAGTTAATAACAGGACCAAGGATAACCATATACTCTCAAAATTCAGGGACAACATGCCTTTCTACACACAATACCACCTGGAAGCATTGCCTCTTTTCTAAGGAGGAAATAAGACTTTTGTGTATACTTTCCTTTAGATACAAAGATATGCAATTGAAAGACCACTTTCTGCCCCTTAAGTTAACCTACAGATATCAGAAAGTTGGTATTATCTCCTTTCATTAAATTTCATTTCATTTCTCTAGTTGCTGACACCAGAAGAAAACTATACTCAGATGTTCCCTCACAGTGCATACCAAACTGCTTGAAATACCATTCAATTTCTAGCACAGAAAGAACCTTGTTGTGTTGAGAGCAACCCAGTGGGTAGGAGCTCTGAGCTGTTAACAGATAATTCATTTCAGCTTTGTCATGTTCAGAAATGAACTGTCTGGAATATCCAGTGAGCTATTAAGAAGTAATTCAAAGAAATTCACTCAACATTCAAGTTGATCAATGTTAGGTCACATTCCTTTTTATTCAGCACTGGAGAAGTACTGGGGATAATCCTCCATAAGTACTTCCAGTGGAATTACAAAAGCAAAAACCTTATATTTTCACAGGTCATTACACAGTCATGTTAAATCCTGCCTTTCCACACCTCCTCGCTGTGTAAGTCCTTTGTTTCTAGTCTACAAAAATCTTCTGTATGATGTATCCTTTTCATCTTGGATTAATTACTTCCCAACCTTGAATGTCAAAGGCTGATTGATTAATTGTCAGTTTGAAGAGACACACCCTATCTACTTGTCAAAGTTCTTTTTCCAGTCTCTCTTTACTTACAAAACCTATATCCCTACACTAGTTCTTTATTAACTATATTTCTATTTAAGTGTTAGTCTATTAAAATCTTAAAAAAGTTAAACCTTAAAGGAAAAGCTTACCCATAGTAATAAATCCAGGCTTAATTAGGAATGTACAAGATTTAGCAACCTTTTCAATATACAACATTGAAATACGGCTCTCTTTCAGAAGCATGTGATGAAGTGAGGTTACAGACCAATAAAAAAGGTGTTGCCTCACAGACAGAGGCAGGATTCATGATGTATGGCCACTGGTTTCCACGTAAGGTTTCACTATTCCATTTCCAAACCTTCTAGGCAAGTGAAGGGTAAGCCAGATCACTTACATCACAGACACCTGCCTGCACAATTTCCTCTGTGGTTTAAGCTATTGCCCTCAACTGCAAAACTGGTCCTGCATGTATGTTACTTTGCACTGAGATGGGCTGGATGAAGCTGGGAAGAAAACTACCAAGTCCATGCAGAGCTTAGTAGATTTCCAATCTTCACTAAAAAAGAACAAGCAAGAAGAAAGTGTGCTTTCAGGTGGAACGTGTTGTTCACACAATTCAGCAATACACTGCCTAAAAGGGTCACAATAGAAGTCACAGACAGAGTTTAGTGATGAACACAGCAGTGCTGGGCTAACGGCTAGACACGGTTTTAGAGGTCTTTTCCAACCTAGACAATTCCATTCTTCTAAGAATAATCTGTTGATAGACTAAGACATCAAGGACTGCAGTTATTTTTTATTAGAAAAAGAACAAAAACTATACCTACAAATTTTAAGATCAATTCCCTTTCCTGCTCTCCAACCCAAATGTGGAAACGGGACAAATCAAATTCTGACTGAAATTATGGAGCTACTTAAATTAAAAAGCTACAGGCTTTGTTGCAGTGAGTAGAGACAACGCCCAAGAAAAGGGGTATGTTTCTTGTTTTGGCAGCATCCCCCTGCAAGTCACTCAGCTAAAAGCTTTACACTCAGGATCCCTTCCTGTAGGATCCCCTACACACAGAAAATCTCATTAGCTTCTTACTTCAGAATTCTCAGTTTTGCATATGTGTGTAAATGGAATGAGTGAACTAGTTTTTGAAGCTCTCACAGTTGAACAAGAGTTTCTGGAACCAAGGACGAGGAACAGGCATCTTGTCTGACACCACTTCCTCTCTACAAATATTGAAAGGATAGTAATTAAGTAATTATGCTTTTACTGAATTTAATTATAAAAACTTATTTCCCAAATCTAAACTTTTACTAGTAATCTAGTGGTGGACAATTCCTTAGGAATTTTTAAATCTGTAATATTTTCAGTAATGCTATTTTTTTAGCAGGTTTATAAGTCCATTATCTAATCTTGCACAGGCACAGCAGCAGACATTTGACCAACCACACTTTGGGCCCATC
This sequence comes from Xenops minutus, assembly GCA_035221455.1. Classification (NCBI taxonomy): domain Eukaryota; kingdom Metazoa; phylum Chordata; class Aves; order Passeriformes; family Furnariidae; genus Xenops; species Xenops minutus. The sequence continues at coordinate 29,978,978 of JAWWEE010000158.1, forward strand.
TGCAGTAATTATTTTCCTTTTAAGGAGGAAACATAGAAATGTGGCAGTCTGAATTTTGTCTGTAGAAGCATCCAATTGGATTAGTATGTCTAGGGAGGTGCCTCGGAGTAATTACTGGCATACAGTTCCCACTAAGCTAACATCAGGCTGTTTCAAAGCAATGCCCCCAGTCTCCCTGCTTACTCTGCTCTTGGTGCGTTCCAGTTGCTCCCGCTGCTCCCCGAGTTCTTCGATTATATCAGTGCCAATCTGATCTGTTTCAGCAGCAATTCGGTGCGAGCGCTCAATGCTCTGACTGGCTCGGTTCAGACTGTCTGTGCCCTGGAGAAGCAGCACCCTCTGTGACTGCAGATTAGTCTGAAAAAGAAGGTATGATTAACTATTAAGCACAAAGACAGAAGTATTAGGCTTCTGACATATTAAAAAGTGAGGATGTGACTCCATAGGCTATCCGTTTGTATTAGCTGTACATGCTGCTTATGTTAATTGATGCAGCCTGGTCAATTTTCACAGGGCCTTGTTCACATGGTAAGATTATGGCCAAATCTGGGTAAATCTCAAAAAAGGATACACTGCTATAGAGTTAAAACAGTTACAAAAAACTGCCTTTAAAACAGTTTACTTTTCCATCAAAGAACATTAATGTGACAATAATATTTTTCTTTCCAGATGCTAACTTTTCCTTCCATTCCCATCTAAAGTCAGCCTTATTTGTGAATTCACAGTTGGTTGCCAGGGAGATCAGTAAGAGTTTACAGTCAAAAGGATTAGGAACAAACAGCACTAACAGATGGACTGCTAAGTAACAAAGATCTTCTTTTCATGCCAGTAGCCCAGCCTAGTGGATAAGGAGTGTTTGCTGACCTTGGGATCAAAAGGTAGATCAAAATAAGGTACATTCTTAAGCTTCAGAAAGTCTAATCTACCACCCTGCTCTCAGGTTTTAAAGGATTCAGTCACAAGGAATCAAATGCTAAAATTTCCCAAGGTACCGCAGAAGGAAATACTAAGGAAAGAGCCTCCCTCAAACCTTCCTTATCTAATGCAAACAAACAAAAAGCCCACCTCCATGAACTTTCTGTACAGATCACAGCACTTTGAAGATAATGAGGAGATTCAGTCTCACTAGCTCAGGTACCTCTAAGCATATCTGGTAAACAAAGACACTGGTGTAATACTTGCATTGCAGCAGCAAAACCATAGTGAACAAACTGCTAGAGGATCTAGAGTTCTTATATTTTCTTGACATTATTTACACTGACATTGCTTAAAAGAGAATTCTACCAAAGAACGTATACAATGCATGATTCACACTTTGCTAGTTGTGGAGACTAAAACCAGATAAGTTAACCATTTATTTCAGTCAGTAGCATCACTTCTATGTTTTCACTTCTGTAGGGGATGATTGAAGCATTTCAGTACAGAATGTTGTGCAACTTACTAGCATGGCTTTCAAGAAGTTTCATTTTCATTATACTCCTATGTTTGTTTTAGAACAAAGAAACTCTTCTGAGTTCCAGGTGTTCTTTTCTCCTCCCTGAGATGCTTGTGTTACATGCAGAGAGATATACAGGGAGTTTTAAAAGCACAGAAGCGGTTTAAAGTAGAAACATTGTAAACAATCAATATATCTGCAATATTGTTTTTAAACAATCATAGCAAAGTTAATAAAATTTACATCTAATCCTTACACTCTGTTCATTTTCTGTGGAGAAGATTCCGTATTTTATATCGCCTTGACTTGCATGGCCCAATCCCAAATCTGTGCTTCTCATCTCTCTCTGGAACATGGACAGGTCTCTTCTGTATGCTCGGATTTTGCTCATCATTTGGTTGCGGAAAGGCAGAGGAGCGTACTTCAGTTCTTCCTCCATTTCCCGCAGCTTTAACAAAAGAAAGGATGTTTATTTTTTAAAGCACCCAATCTATTCTTAGCAGCAGCTATACTCAAAACTCACTACCAGGTGAAGGGATTCACATGTTTTTATTGGAGTAGGTGAGGGGTATTAACCCGAAACCCTATACCCCTATCTAGTACTGAGTACAACACACTGCCCAGTGCTGGTCAGCCCACATGGATTTTCAGACACAAAATGCCTCAAGGAAAAAAAAGTTGCCAAGCTTAAATATGCAATCTCCCTCCCCTCCCCCCCAAAACATCACTCTAAACTTCAAAATTTGCGGTTCTCACTTTTTTGTAGTTTAAGCATTTATAGGATGGGTACCAGCTTTCTATCACATCTGTGCAACATAGATAGAACCATAGACTGTTTTTGGTTGGAAGGGACCTTAAAAGATCATTTAGTTTCAACCCCTATGCTGTGGGCAGGGACACCTTCCACTAGAGCAGGTTGCTCAGAGCTCCACCCAACCTGGCCTTAAACACTTCCAGGGATGGGGCACCCACAACTTCTCTGAGCAACCTGTTCCAGTCCCTCATTACCCTCCAAGTAAAAAATGTCCCAATATCCAATCTAAACCTATTCTCTGTCAGTTTAAAGTCATTACCCCTTGTCCTATCACTACATGCTCTTGTAAAAAGTCCCTTTCCAGCTCTCTCGTAGCCCCCTTTAGGTACTGAAAGGCTGCAATGAAGTCACCCCAAAGCCTCCTCTTCTCCAGGCTGAACAATCCCAATTCTCTCAGCCTCTCTTCACAGGAAAGGTGCTCAATTCCTCTAATCATTTTCATGACCCTCCTCTGGACTTGCTCCAACAGGTCCATGTCCTTCCTATGCTGGGACCCCAGAACTGGATGCAGCACTCCAAGTGGGGTCTCACAAGGGCAGAGTAGAGACTTGAATTCCCTCCCTAGCCCTGCTGCCCACACTGCTTTGGATGCAGCCCAGGACGCAATTGACTTTCTGGGCTGCAAGTGCACATTGTCGGGCCATGTCCAGCCTCTCACCCACCAGCACCCCCAAGTCCTTCTCAGCAGGGCTGCTCTCAATCTCTTCATCCCCAG
>JAWWEE010000158.1:29989175-30046592 GCA_035221455.1 Xenops minutus
CCGGCTCTATTCAGGCTCTATCCCGGGTTCTATTCAGGCTCTATCCGAGCTCAGTCCCGGCTCTATTCAGGCTCTATTCCGGCCCGTTGGGGGGCGGGGCCCGCGTTCTCCTCAGCGCGCGGCGGCGCAGCCCATTGGACGGAAGGCCCCGGCGCACGCGGCCGCAGCCAATGGGAGCCGTGGCCCCACTTGGCGCGCGGGCGGGGCGGGGCCGGGGGCGGGGCTTCCTTCGCGGGCTCGGCTCGGCATGGCTCGGCACGCTGGGAGCGGCCGCGCCCTCGGGCCGGGGCGCAGCGGCAGCCCCGGTGCTGGGGCCAACAACGCGGCTCTGGGCGCTCAGCCCCGGCCAGAGCCCCCGCAGGAGCCTGAGGTGACCGGCGCCATCCCCTCTTGCAGGAGGTATGTCGCTGGAGGACGGTGTAAGTCGACGGCAAGGCTGGAGGGGAAGGTGGTGATAATCACAGGAGCCAACACAGGCATCGGGAAGGAGACTGCCAGAGACCTCGCACGGAGAGGCAAGTCACAGTCATCAGCCGGCATCCCTGTGCGGCTGGGATGGCCGTGCCTCTGTCAGCAGACCCTTTGCTGAACCTAAGGGAGGAGGAGTGTTTTATGCTCATATTGAAGTGATTTGGGTTCCAGAGGTATTGCCCATGAGCCCACGTGTTGCTCTTCCAGAGGCTGTAACCACCACAGTGCAAGTCCCCAGTTCCTCAACTGGTTTCATTGCTTGAAGTCCAAAAATGTGCCTTGGGTACATGGAAATGCTCTGCACTGTAACTGGTGTCAGAGGACTGAGGATGTTCCTAGTATCACTGGGTTCTGCTTGTAGGAAGCTGGGAAATGCTGTAGGTACACTGCATTCATATTTAGTTATTCATGTTTTGAGCTAATTTGTTTTTTTGGGTAACTGGTAAGAAGATTAAACTACCTGCTCACAATCCGTTTAGAAATTACGCTGGTATCCAAGTACCTTTAGGTGCCCCTGGCTTGATGTTCCCATTATAAGGGCAGCTATAACCCTATCGCACCAGTGTTGTGTGCAGTACCCACTCCTGACCTGGTAGAACCTGGACAGAGGCACTTCAGTGTGTTTTCTTGGTCTGAAAGCATCCTTTTGCTGAATAGTAGCTCACAATAAAGTGTAGGAAATGCTCTGTCCCTTCCAGATGCTCCCCTGACTGATGCCAGTTCCCTGAAGAAACAATATATTGTTTGTAATCCCTGTGTGTAGTCAGCCTGCTTGTTGTAGCCTTGATCATCCAGCGTGCTCCAGTGATCTGTTTCTGTTCTTGCTGTTTTCCCCTCCCCTCCTTGCAGGTGCGAGGGTAATTATTGCTTGCAGAGACATAGCAAAGGCAGAAGCTGCAGCCAGTGAAATCCGAGCTGAGACAGGGAACCAGCAAGTCATTGTGAAAAGGCTGGACCTGGCAGATACGAAGTCCATCCGGGAGTTTGCTGAGAATTTTCTAGGAGGTACAGTCTCTAGATCCTTCTTTTCAATGAGAATATTTACCAAATCCCTGCCCTGCATATCTCTGTACCATGTTGGCTACTGTGGTTCATAGCAGGGGCAGGTCAGAGGCCATGAGCCACTTTGTGATAGAAGACTTATCCTTTTTTTTTATGGTGATGTGGCTACAACTCAGACAGCAAGAGGTTTTTTGCCTGACTTGTGCTACCTTCTTGTCTGTCTTCATTCTCTGTTTCCCTGTTTAAGGATGTGTGTTGTTTCTTGCAGAGGAGAAGGAACTCCATATTCTCATTAATAATGCTGGGGTAATGTTATGCCCTTATTCCAAGACTGCTGATGGCTTTGAGATGCATCTGGGAGTCAATCATCTTGGTAAGGCCAGTGGAATCATGTTAGCCCTCAATGTAGAATCATAGAGTGGTTTGGATTGGAAAGGACCTAAAAGATCATTGTCTTCCAACACCAATATATGTGGCAAAATGCCAAAGGAAAATCCTGCTTTCAGATTTTCTCTTCCTCATCCTTCCTTCCTGGGGGAGGATGGACGGCCAGAGTTAAGAGTTCTGGAGGTGCAATGCAGTGTATTTGCTTTTCATGGATCCAGTTAAGTATCTGTACTTGTTATTTGGGATATTTTGAAATGTATGCCAGCTCCAGCTTTTTGAAGATGAGAAGCAGAACTTAGAAGGCCCCAAAAAAGTTTAGCTGTTAATTGAAGTGGGTTTTCCTTTTCCTGGACTTGAAATGAGGGCAGTAGTGAGATACAACATACAAACAAGCAGGGGAACCCTTCAGAAAAGGATGACCTTTCATGTCGCCTCTAGGCCATTTTCTCCTGACTTTCCTGTTGCTGGAGCGTCTGAAGCAGTGTGCCCCAGCCCGCATTGTGAACGTGTCCTCGCTGGCTCATCACGGAGGCCGAATCCGCTTCCACGATCTCCAGGGTGAGAAGAGCTACAATCGTGGCCTCGCCTACTGTCACAGCAAATTGGCCAATGTGCTCTTCACCCGGGAGCTGGCGAGGCGGCTGCAAGGCAAGTTCCAGAGGCAAGCGGGGTGTTTTTCTGCTTGGCTATTTGAGCACCATGGATGGGGAGAGTGGATTGAAAAAAGGTCTGGAAATTGGCTGTGAAGAAATTGAATGGTTTGAGGCAAGTGTCACTGAGAACCCTCTGCAGGAAGAAAATGTCTCCTCTCTGGGGAACCAGGAGATTTACAACACTAATTGTCTTTACAACAACATGGCAGAAGAGTTTAGTACCTTGGCACAGTTGAATGTATCTCCTTTTTTCTTTGGTGCTTCCCAAAAACTAGCTGCATCCATGCACACAGTTGTGGTATGTGGGTAGAAGCTGAAAACAGAACTACAACTGCAGTCTCCCAGTAGAAAAGCTAATGCACACTAAGCTGCCTGAAATGTTGGTGGCCTGCAGAACAAGCATAAGACTGGACAGTACCTCTTAAGTCACAACACCTGTCACAGTCATGTCATTCAGGCCTTTTCATAAAGTTAAGTAGTATTCATTTACTAAAACAAAAGCAGTGTCTTCCCTAGGAAACAACTATTAGAGTAAATTAAAAGAAGCAGGTGATCTCAAAAGCCTGAAGGACACTGCTGCTATTTTAGCAGTCAGGCCCTGTAGCACTTTGTTTTGCAGAAGGCATGTAGTGACTGCAGTGTTTGGACAGGAGTGGGGGATGCTCCAGTGTTGCAGATGAGTGATTTACAATGCTTTAAGAGTTACCATCAAAGGTATTAACAAAAGTGGTTTTAACATGATGTCATAAAGGTATGACTTAACAAAGTTCGAGGGCAAGGTTCACTCTATTACTTAGCACATGGAAGAAACTTATAAAGGAAAACTGAGTTAGAGTTGAGTTAGAATGATTCACACGGGACTGGAAACACAAAGGGTAAGGAAGACCCTCCTGCTGAGTCATGAGGTTCAGGACAGACCCCCTGGCTTTCCAAACTTCTTAGGGGGCCTAGATGTGGCTAGGTCCAGTCTTAGTCTCAGACTTGGACAACGATTTATGTCTAATGGAATTATCTATACAAAGTTTATAATAATTATAGTAACCTTTCCTCAGTATTAATTCAGCATGCCATCAGTCACTTGCCAAGGATCTGTTGCAAGCAAGGGTCTCTCTGCCTGGGTAAGGAAAGCTCTCTTAGTCTCACGGAAGGGGTCTCAACCTTTGAGAGGCATCCCTGCTCAAGGGGAGAGTCACCTAGTGTGCAGTCCAGCTGCAGTTTGGGACCAGCTCCAAATGGGCTCATCCAAAGGTGTGCTGTTGGTGAAAAGTCTCTGCCTGGAGGAGCAAGCTTGAGAGGTGACCCAGCTCAAGGGGAAATCATCACTATGCAGTTAGGCTGCCTAATAGGGAGAGCTCAGAGAAGGTGCACTTAGGCTGTCATACTCATGGAATAAAGTGGTTTGCTTGTAGTCAAATTGCATACAATGGGAAAGGTATGCCTGACACTCGTATCCACAACTTTCTTTGTTCCTTGATAAATGAGTCTTGGAAAAGCCAGGTGCTACTTAACTGTATGATGGGTGTTCCAAGTTCCTGTGCACTGATGCTCAGTGGCCTCTTTGTGGGTTTCCTAGAGGAGTTCTTGGCCCAGAGAGGGTTCAGGCCTTTACCTTCCTGGGAGCCAGTAACAAACCACTGTTGGTTTGGTTAAGAGGTCAAGTGTATCCATCACATCCAGCAAGCAGCAACTATAGAGGACTTCACTTAACTCTCTCTGTATCCAAGTCTTGACTCCTTCTTTAAGTTACAGAATATCTGCAGGTAGAATTGAGTATATTACCCTTGTTTTAAAGACACTTCAATGCATACACATTTGTCCCAGACTGCTTTATTTTGCCATAGGCACTAAAGTCACAGCAAATGCTCTCCATCCTGGTTCTGTCCATTCTGAGCTGGTCCGGCACTCATTTTTAATGACTTGGCTGTGGAAGATATTCTCCTTCTTCTTGAAGACACCTTGGGAAGGAGCTCAGACCAGTGTCTACTGTGCAGTAGCTGAGGAGCTAGACTCTGTAACAGGACAGTATTTCAGGTGGGTGCAAGCTGATGAAGTGATACAGTGTGGAAGGCTACCTTGTTGGCTGGGGAGTTTGAGACTTACTGTCATTTTTCATTAAGAAGGGATTGGGTAAGAGGTTGTCTGGTAAGACTGAGGGTGACAAATACTAGAACGTTACCTCTGCCAGCTCTGTAGTTGTGTTAGAAGAAATCCCTGACCTGTGCAACACTTCACACAATAGCAGGTCCTGTAGTGCCAGGAATATCAATGTACTCAAAGTACAGGAATGGCTGTCACATGCTCAGAGTTCTAATCTGATCTGAGACTTGGGAAAAACCACTTTTCTGTAGAACTGTTTAGTTAATGAGGTCACTTGAGTCAATCCTGGAAGGACCACTTCAGTTCTCTTTGTAGTTTTACCCCACTAGAGCAGAAGTGGCCTGTGCTCCCAGGGAGCTGTGAGGGCTGATGGAGCTGCAGAGCTAGGAGGTGAGATTTTCAGGTCTGGCATGTGACTAATAACTTGATTCTCCAGTGTAACAGATCCACCAGCTGGGAGGGACTCCTCTTGGGATGCTTGTCACTCTGTCCTGCAAATGGTCTTGTGTAGCTGCCACTACAAAACCTGTTATCCTTGGCTATTTTGACAGTCCAGGACCCTGTATAGTCATGCCTTTTCCTGTCCCCAAAAGTACAGCCCCGAGCAGTTCCAAATCATTGTCATCCTAGATTTGAAGATTGTCCTTTGAACAGATTCATGCAGACATGTCTGTCAGCTTCCCACTGGGTGTAGAGCACTGTAACAATCTCAATTTTTGGGAAATGAATGTGAACATTTTTCCCTCTTCCCCTGTCCTCCCCTCCATGGATGCTGTTGGAGCCTTTGTATCTTTCCAGAGCTTTCCTCTTGTGATTTGTGACCAGATTACTTTCTGTAATGACTTTGCTTGACCTTTATTTGGGAGTTTGTAGGATCTTAATCAGACTTGAATATATAAATAGATGTCTTAATCCTCCCAGAAAGACTGTCCATCCCAGGATAAAATCGTAGCATTTATGTGCTGGAGAACAGAAAACTTTGGTGGATTTTAAACTCATTAAAAAAAGGGTTTTGGACTTGGTGGAAAATGAGTAGTTTCAACAGTAATTCACAATTAACATTGGACTAGCCTAAAAATCCTTTTCGGTTTCCAGGCAATAGAATATAAAGCACAAGTATAGATCTTAAGAAAAGAATTTGTATGCCACAAGAAGACAGGCAGAGTCCACCACAGTAATTTCAGGAGCATCAAAGACTGTAGATTTGGAGCTCTAAAAACACACTTGGCTGAATGGAAACCTTACAAGATGCCATTTCCTCTGTGCTCTGAAACTCCCAGTTATTGCAACATCTAGCATTACAGATGAGAACACAGGATCTCTATTCCATACAGAATGCTGCCTGATTGTATGAGCTGAGAAGAAAGGAGCCACAGTTCAGAGGATAATAGAAAAGGGGATAACCATACATGGTTATTACAGCATGATTATTCTTGGGCATATAGTGGGATGAATAGGATGGGATAAATAGTTTCGAATTAAGGGCTGTTTGAATGGCTTTTTCGTAGTGTTTGCTAGAAAAGGTGCTCCTGAAGAAGCTTGGTTAAGGTTAATAGCCCTTTTTTAGTGGTATTAATAAGAACGTATACTAAGAACATTTCTTTAACAGTTGAAACAACAGACAGAGCTAGACTTGCTTGTCAGTTCTTGGTGCCATTGGGAGAGATTCTTCCCTAAGACCTTTCTCATGGTGGCATAGCACCAACCCTGGCTCATTTGCTGGATAGCCTCTCACTGTTCTTCAACTGGTCTTGAATTAAGCTGATACAAAACAAGTCCCTTATCTTAACACAGACATTTCAGAGTGCTAAATGCAGATGGAGATCTTGGACTTAAAAACCATAAAGCAATGTTCTCTTACAGTGACTGCCAGCCAGCATACGTATCTCCTCGTGGCCGGGACGATGAGACGGCACAGAAGCTCTGGAATGTGAGCTGTGAGCTCCTCGGCATCCAGTGGGACTGAGCAGCGCAGAGCTCGTGCGTACCTGGCTGAGCCCAGTGATGCTTCTCTGGGGAAGAGCACTGCTGAGAGACCGCAGGAGCAGAATGCTGATACTTCAGCTGCCCCCGTGATGGCTCTGTGGGCACAACCTAATTTGAGTTTCTGGAACACTACACTTAAGGACTGAGATTTGTAAGCAATCACTCCCTCTTCCTAGCTGGAGAATTAGAGCACTGATGCAGAGAGCAACCTTTGCTTGGGTACGTCACAAAACAGCCTGAGGCTATTGTCCTCTGGCTTTAGAATAGATGGGGAGGTTGCAGTCTTAGACTTAGATTGTGAAGTAAAAAAGAATTACCTTAAATAAAGTTTGGTTGATTGTTATTTTCTTTCTCCTAACAGCAATAGTAAAAAGGTAGGACTCTAAACTTACGATCTAAGGTTATGTTCAGTTCCTACTCTTTGACCTGGCAGAGTGAAAGTATGTTAGGATATTAGATTTTCTGGCAAGTAAATGCAATACAAATGCTCTCAAGCACACAGAAACAGGTGTGGGCCTTTCTGTCCCAAGCATTAGGTAAAGTTTTTAAGTGGAATCATTTTTCTCTCTAAGTAGCTGGACCCTAGTCACTGAGGTATCTTGGCCCTAAATGCCCACTGACTGCAGTAAGTTGAAGACTGGCATATCTTCTGAGAACCCTAGTCTCAGTGGGGGTGACTGGGAGATTAAAAGCTGCAGGAGTGCTAGAACTGTACATGGTCAAGTTATCTTGTTAAAAAAATCATCTGTCCTCTGAAGCACTGAGCAAAGATGGTGTAAAAATTGTCACAGTAAATCCCCCCAGCTGCACTTTAAATGACTTTACAACCTAGAAAAAGAGAGAAGAATGAGTAAAGAACATCTCAACCATGTTAAAAAAATATTAAACAACTCGAGCTGAGACTTTAAATGACACCCTACTGCCTAGAGCTAAACAGCTGAAGCAGGAGTTGGGACTACCTGGGTGTTCTGGTGCAGCACAGGAAGGTAAGGCACACAGAAATGCTGGCATTTGTCTGCCCCACGGTTACTGGCCTTGGCTGGTCAAGGCTACCAGCCTGCCCGAGCAGGACCACACACAGCTTGCACTTCCACAGGGTAGCTGGGGCAGTCCACATAGCAGTGGGATTGTTCCCTTGGAACTCAAGTGCTACTTGGGTGCAAATTGCTAAAGTATGATCCATAATCAGAGATTATTTCTGAAAAACAGTTAAGCAGTCAGAAACCAAGTGCCACAGCTCATAGGATTATCTGCTTCTGAAAGAAAGTCTGCAAGTTTTCAGACTTTCATATGAGCCTGCCACTGTGACCAATTGCCAGTTTGGGAAAACATGCCAATTTGAATTCTTTCTGTCTGGATGTTATCTATGCAGATCAGTCCTGTGCTACCTCTGAGCAATACTAAATAAAGCCATTTCCTTTTAAAACAGGAATACTGTATCTTCTTTCAGTTTACTTGGTGTTGCTGTTACCTGCACATAACTTAATAATGTAGAGAACTCAGTTCAAGTAACATTTTAAAGTCCATTTGTGTTTCTCCCTGTCACTCTGCCTTTTTTATCTCCCTGTTTGTGCTTTATCTGGATTATGAAGCTAATTCCACAACTACAACGTAGCAGGAGAATGTTACACCTAGCATTGGAGCCTTGGATTGCTTTCTCCCTGTGTTTCCCTGATCCTGGAAGTGGCTTTCAAGAGCAAGAGAAACCATTTTTCAGAAAGCAGAAAATGTCTCTAGTGTGAAATATTTTTGCCCTTGCAGGTCAATGCTCTTCTCAAAGTCATCTGATTGTAGATTTAACATAAGACATATTAACTACACATTTCCATAGAGAGGCAGCCACTCTTTGACCTTGAGCAAGTAATTTATACTTTTCAGCTGATCTGTAAAAAATGAGAGAACTAAAGCTCATTTAGCTGTCTCTGAGGGAGGCTTGTAAGGGAGAGCTAGATTAACTTGCAAAGCTCTCTAAAGAGGATTACTGAGTACACGTATGAGGCTGAACCTTGCTACTGGGAGCATTTCTAAAGATGTGATGCTCCAATTTGATCCAAATGTTGAAGACACTGCAGCAGACAGATTTGGCATGACAGAACAATTATCCCCCTTCTAATTACTCTGCTAAGCCTAGCCAGAAGCAAAATGCAGATCTAGAAAGAGAGCCCCAGCTATGCTGAGATAAAAAGTAAACAGGAGATACATTAACAGTCATAATACTTTATTCTCTTTTATCATTGTAAACAAACCTTGATCATTAATAGAGAAGTTCTTTTTAACTGGCAGTATTCAATCCCTTTTTGCTGACAAGAACTCAAAGCCCCCTGATAATTGCGTTACTCACGACACAAGGCAGTTAGTCAGGATCAAAATTCCAGTTCTGCTGGTAGGAGAAAGATCCCTATGATTCCGGGTTAAGAACATCAAATTACAACAAACACAATATAAAGTGCATCAGGTACAGTGCAAAGAAGTCAGGAAGAAAGACAGGTACAGAACCACCGGGTCTACATGGCAGACTCCACTCTCTGTGCTCTATACAGCTGAAGGAACTCGAGCAGAAAAGCAGGTGTTACAGAAATGCAGATCTGGATACCCACAAACAGTAAAACCTCCTCCCCATAATTAGAGATTTAAAAACGATTGAAGACATGGGTAGTGTCACGTTTTAGGATTAGCCTAATGGCTGTAAGCCGATGGAAAGCTACGTCAGTTTGGCCAAGGAAACAAAAGCTTTCCTTAGTACTGCTCACTAATGAGATAATGCAAATCTGTGGTCAGGGGATTCTGAAAGCTTCATGTGGTCTCTTCTGACTGCTCAGACATTTCTAGCCCTGGTCTAGTGAGCAGAGCACCTCCAAAGAGAGGTGTTTGTGTCAGTGGGGCACTGCTCTTGAAACCCTGAAGAAGATGGACCAAATTCTTTCCAACACCATGGAAGTCTGTTCTTTCATTACAGTGAACTTGGGGTTAGTGCAAAACTCTTGACAGTCTCAATTATTTTATGTATTAAAACTATTTACAATTACATTACACTTCAGAAAACCTGTTGTTTCTTTAAGTAACTTTTTAACAAAAAAGTGAATTAGTTTTCCTACTTCTTGTGCTGAAATATATGTAAACAACAAACACAAACTGTTGCAGAAAGCCATGTTTTGTTCTGGTTTTCTTTTTTTTGAAGGTCCTGCTACTACTGTCTACCACACTTCTGCCAATTTCTCATGTCCCAGTCACAGCTGCAGGAAAGCATCCCTGCTGCTTTTTTCAGCATCCCTGAACACAGCCATTACATAAAGATTGTTGATTTTTTCATAAAACTGATTAACTTCCAGAGCAAAGCCTGTCAATACAGTCTATACAGTCTGTCCAGTTTGGTGTTCTATTGTACTTGACAGGGACAGATTATCCTGGTAATAAATACATAAATAAATCCCTGGGTGACAGGGATACAAGACCACCTGTTGAATTTTCCCACAGCTTGCTCTGTCCTTATTCTCTGCTACACCTCATGAAAAACTGTGGAACTTTACTGTCAACTATTCAGTCATAAAGCTGCATCACAACAATTTTTGGGTATTGCCATAGCAAAGAAAGAGGTACGTGATTTTTCAAATATTTTAAAGGCTTATTTTCCCTTTTTACTTCCCTTACAGGATATGCCCTTTATAACATCATTCATCTAGTAAGGGCTGGAGTGCCATATGTATGGCACACATCACACAGTGTGACTGGTAAGTACAAACCTGCTATAAAGAATCAGCTCCTACCTTTCCAAACAAACTAAAGAAACTGGGTACATTGTACTAGTGGGGGAATAGAAAAAAAAGAAGTAGCAATAGTTTGTATAAAGGCTTAAAAAAAAATCTCTGAATTTTAGTCCTTGTAGCAGAAGATCTCTCTAATCTTGAAAAATATTACCAGAAATTCATAATCACAACATTTATACTCTAGGCTACATTGAGTTGATAAAATTTTTCTGTCCTTTCTACATATGTTTTCTGGATTAAAAATAAAACCCATATTATTAAGTTCAGTGCTTTTCAAAAAATATCAACACCCCAAAAAAATAAAAACTAGCAAAACCCAAAAACCAAAACCAGAAACAGAAAGAGAAGTGATCTCTTCCATACACCTAAATCCTTGCTTGTTCAGTTTGAAACTGCCCTCCCCACCCCTGGCAGAAAGAGAGCCAAAAATCACCCTGAGGTAGTGACTGTTTGTCAAAATACAGGACTGGCACTTGTAGTTTAGTTCCATTCCTTTCACCAAAGGCACATTAGCAGCATCCATTTGCCACCAGCATGAGTCAAGAGACTTCCATTTTACCAAGAAGTTCTGAACCAGGTACCTTTAAGCTGTCCTGAAGCCTCCCTTTCTGTATGGTGGAGAATGTCAGTTCCTTATTACTTCCTAGTGCCCTGGGGAAGGCGATTTCTCGTCTTGGGCTGGTGCACTGAGAGCCACTGGGTACAGATGGCCTTCACAACGTCGTCACCACTGCTCTCGGCCAGCTGTCGCACGTGCTGCACCAGCTGCACCGCTCTGGCCTTCTCCTGCCTCACCGAGACCAGATACGCAGAGCGCAGCTTGTTGCACGTCACATAGGCCTGGATCTGAAGCAAAGAGGCAATCAGGCCTTGGTTACAAAGCTGTAGTAAACTAACTGGACAAGCCTAAGCAAGGATTCACGGAAGTACCCAGTTCAGAAGCGTGTATTACAAGGTAGTAGTACCATATTACCAAACAGAGCATGGCAAAAAGCAAATCCCAATGAGAAAGGTGGATAGACAGCTGTATTTTATTAAGTTTGTGTCTTGTAGAAACTCCTTTATTCCAGGACCATGGAAATAGCACTAAGAATCCTACCTTGTGCATTAATTTACCATATCATCATAGCAAAGAGTATAAACCTGTCATTTTCTTCATTCCTCGTTCTACAACAGCTCCCATCTTTCAGTGATAGGTCTTAGAGAAAGGCACAATTAAAAACCCATTTGTAGCAGGACAGAGGACAGTCACGAATCTTAAGATTTTATTCTCAGCTATGCCACTCAGGATCTACAAATATCCACAAACGCGGAGCCACAGCCACATCTGTGAACATGTATCTACAGTTCACATATCTATGTGTGACTTTCCAGTGGTTTGGCTGACTGCTATAAAAGCCAGCAAAGAAACAAAGTAGCTTAGGCCTCAAAAAAAACTGCATCAGAATTGAAGAAGTTTTATCATCTAGCCCTTCATCACCACAAAAATAGTATAATCATCAAACAATAGGCTGAAATAGTCATCATTAGCTGTCTGCCATTACCAGAAACTTACATGTACCTATGGGAAAAGCTGAGTAACAAAACCAACAAAGCCACGAATGCATCTCTCTGAAATACTTTTCCTCCCACTGTAACAAATGCCTAGTACTCACTCTGAGGACTCTCAAGGAGCCAACAGGGATAGTACCAACTGGTACTTCAAGTCACAGCTCTAGAGTCACAAACACCAGGGGCTTGAGGAATTCATTGTGGTTTCTACAATCTGTGAAGTAGCCTTCAAAAATGTGGTTTGCATGAGGATGAGAAAGATCATCAAAGGGAGCCCAAAGGCTGCAGACCAAGACTAGGCTGTTGAGCTCTTGCTAAAGGAGTCCCTCTACTGTACTTTTACTTACCTTGTTTTCATCACTGTCCATATCCTGAATCAGATTATCGAGATCCTGTATGCAAAGAAGGGAAAAGGTGTTATTTAAAGTGGCAATAGTCTGCAAACCTTTACCCCGTTACGGTGGACAGGAAGGGCTCCCGAGATCACAGCAGGTGGTTACATTGTCCCAACTGTGAGGGCTGCACATGTACAAAATACAAAAAAATACAAATTCCACTTGTTCCCTTTACCACAGCTTCTCCTGCCAGCAACATCTGTGGCTTATCCCTAGAGAATGGTATGAGCCTGGAAGCCCCCCAGGGACGTGGCTCATGTTTGTAGGTTCTCTGCACTCCAGGAGGAGTTGGGCCTGGTGGCCCACCCTGAGCCAAGGGGTGGATTACATTCCCTAACCTGACTAGTAGAAATAGTAGAGTGCCTCTCCTTCCTTCATTGTGATGGAAGAGACACTATGGTAGGCAAAGAGAATCAGAAAATTGTCTCCTATGGAGGCAGGAGGTTTCTGCCTCCATGCATTCTCCCTGTTAGCCAGAGAAGTTTCATTGAAGGGAACACCTCCCACTCCAAACAGCAGCATTTAGCAGGGTCTTGTGAAGCAAAGGTTCCCCCTCTGCCATGGATATTCATTTGGGAAGTGCAGGGTAGGAGCATGCTACAGCTACTTATTGTTTCCTCTCAGAGTACCTTGTATAAGACAAACCACACACTCCCTCCTTTAAACTATGCACAGAGTACAGAGCCAGAAAATCTGAAGGACTCACTAAAAGAGCAACACAGGCACCAGATTTCCCTGTAGGTTGTATTGTATATACCCAGTTTACTTCAAAAGGGACACAATGAAGATGGAATTACCTCAGCAGGAATGTTCTTGAACTCATTTAGACAATTTAGGATAATGTTATCCCCATCATTTTTTGCTGCCACTCCAGACTCATTGACACACTTCAGGAGCTGCCGGATCTCACTGTACTTCTGCTGCTTCACCAGCTGCTTGGCCACTTTGCTGTACACTTCTGTAGCCTCCAGCTGGAAGTCCTAGAGGGAGTTGGAAGATCAGAGCAATATGTTTAACATTCTCAGCAGGTTTTCTCACAGCAAGCCTATAGAACTGAGACAATCTCTTTTAAAGACAAAATATCACACCATACTCAAAAAAGTCAAAGCTTCTTTGGGGGCCTCTGGTTTTCCAGTCAATACTGCTCAGGGTTGGCTTAAAGGTTTGCTACAACCAGACTGGTAAAAACCAATTTTGCTTAAGAACAAGAGTGCTGTCACCACCTTCTTTTCAGGGGTGGCAAAAAATTACTTTTATTTCTTCTGGCAAAATATCTTTCCTAGATTCCTACCTCCCTTTCCCTCACTTAGTATATTCCCATTATATTTCTCCAGCCACCCTACCAGCAGTCACCGTCTGTGTACCCCAAGAAACAGGAGGCAACCAACCATTGTACAGCTCCCATATGAAGGGACAATAAAAATTGCAGACTGATTCCGCCATGAATAAGAAAAAAAAAAAAAAAAGAGTGGAAACAGAGGTGATGCTAGGCAGCTGGACTCACTGCTCCATTTTTACTGGGGGATACTGACTGCTGCTGCTAAGAAGTGCTGTTTTTCTAAGGTTCTCCATTTCACTACAAACACGTGTTCTGCCTTGTACATGCACACCTGAAAGAAGGAGCAGGGCCTGCCACATCCCTACATACTCTTTCAGTTTGGAGGCTATTGAGCTATGCTGACTGATAAGCACCTCAACTTCTCCACAGATATAAGGAAGGAGAGGTCCCCAGAGAGAGTTTCCAGTTAATTTGCTTTGCTTTCTCAGGCTAGGAGAACAGTACAGGGATAGCCCTGGCCTTATGTATTCATTGTGTCTTCTGCTTGGCTGTCATGAACTGCATGCAAATCACATCTGTAACTGTGGATTGCCAGCGTTAAGACTGAACAAGGTGCACAGCAAAGGAAGAGGTCTACTTAATTCCTTTGTAGGAATTAAAAATTTCCTATCTGGAAATGTCCTGCTGAAGCAGTATCTTAATTTCCTTATCAAGTTTCCTTTAAATACATGGACATATAAAGCTTGAACTTGTGACTTTTCTTCACAAGAGTTTTTCTCTTTTTGGGGTTTAAAACCACATTTTGGATAAAAGAAAAAGGGGCTTTTGTTTAAACAACTGCTACTTGCAGGACTTACTTTGTAATAATATTGCTTGTTATATCAAGTTTTTCCATACCTGGAGAACTCTAAATGCAATCCCAAACCCCTCCTCAATGTTTTTGCCTTCCAATATGACCTGAAAAGAGAGGCATAGACAAGTGTGGGAATGCACATTCCTTTTTCATTACATGCAGTTAAATAATATTAATGCAAATCCAGACTTTGCCCAGAAGCCAAAAGACAATGCCTTACTTCAACAGAAAATAGCACCACCCAACAAGTACAGCAAACAGAGGGTCTATTGTCACACACTGATTCCCTGTGGAACATTAGGCAACTTACAGATGATGAGCTGAAGTTAAGAATGTTTAGAATAATAGTAGTATTTGCCTTGCTTCAAAACATAATAGCATGTATAGTTAAAAGGCACTTTACTATATGTATTTGGGATCCTCTGCCTCTGAAAATTTGAACTTTGAGGAGAGAAGCTCCAAGTTCTCACATGTCCTCTGCTATTTTGAGGAAAATCATGAATTTTTCACAAATGATGGGTTGCATGCATGCATAAGTAACCTCCCCACGAAAAATAAAAGTGGTTGCTTCAGCCATCAAATGCTTCAACCTGCATATCAAGTTAGTATTGTCAGTGAAAAATAGAGCTGTGGTTGCAACGGCAGTAAGTACCTTGCAAGCAACATCCATTTTCATGTTATTATTTCCAAAGAGTGTGGGCAAGGAGGAACCTGTCATTTGAGATGCTCCCGAGCTCTCACATTGATGCAGGAATTTTGTTACTTCCATCTGCAGATCAACTGTATTGATGTGCCTAGATAGTGAAAAAATTCTCACTTTATTTTGCAATAGAGAAAGTGTCAATTATTATTTATGTGAACTTACTAATTTCTTCAACACATTTCAAGAGAAGACATACTTATAAAGAATTTAGTTACTTTTTGACTTTGCCTTTTGCACACCAAGTCTGCAGCAATGAGATTACTTTTCAGATCTGTGCACTTAACATGCATGACAAGCTGAAGCAGAGTAATTGCTCATATTATTTCAAAGAAGTGAGCCAGAGAATCTGGATCCCAAATAAATACCCACACCCGCTTTTTCACCTCATCACGCACACTCCCCCCCAAGCTGTAAGTGAGAGTCCAGCCTAAAAAAAGAAAGATAAAAGTCCTAAGAAAATCAAGACATTAAACCTCAAATGCAAGAGAGATTTGGCGAAATTTACACTTTGATTTCAGGGATTCAGTTATCCCTGGCAACTACAGCTTGTACATAACTGAATGTTGTGCATTAACCCCAGTAGACAGTGAAGCACCACAGAGCTGCTTGCTTTGTGGAGAGGAAAGGAAGAGAAAAAGAAAAAAAACTGTGGATTGATGTATAATTGTCTACGCACTGTAGGGGGGTTTGTTTGTTTTTTAAATTAAAGGAGGGTAATCTGATTTGTAGATATATTTTTAGTAGAAACAATTGCCCATCTCCTGGGTTGGGTTGTTGGGGGAAAAGTGATGGGAATCTTATACTTGTAACTACATAAAAGTCAGATTTGGATCAGGCACAACCAGCAGATGTTAAATGCAACCAATAAAAAAAAAAGAGCGTAAAGCCTGGATTTCCACTCTACTATAACTTAGCTTCTTGTTTATAGATACCTCGACACATCTGTAGCAGACATTTTCTTCCGAAAAGTGAATGCCATTTTTTTCCTTCCTGCACTTCTTGAGACCTCCTGCAGATAGACTTTGAGGTGGTCCTTGATCTTTAGAAGCCATGTCTGCTTTCCTCCCAGTTCTGTGTAAGACTTTGCTCCATGAGTGAAAAATCTGATGCAGGTCATGGCAGCACGGACATGATCCTAGAAAAGATGTACTGAAGACTTAGATGGACCGAAGGACACCACTTTCACTAAAGGTGCTCTGCATTAAAGTGGTCATACAAAGCAGGCAATGCTCTGTTTTCTTTAAAGCATAGTTAAGCTACTGCAGTGTGCCAGATCCATGACAGGAGTAGCACGTCAGTTTCAGTGAGGCTCAGGCCTTTCTATCTGTTTTTTAGGACCATAAAGTAGCAAAAATATACTTGTCCTACATGCATATTTACACCGAAGTAAATGACCAAAAGTCTGGCAGTATTCAGCATTTCACTGAAAGAGATGTCCCTCAACTTACTTTCATGAACTGCTGCAGCTCATACAGAATATGGTAATAGTTCTTTCTTTGCAAATATTTGCAGGCTGCAATCAAGTAGACTCCCCAGCTCTCCAATCCCGGATCAATGGTTTCCAGCAAATTCTCTAGCATATGCAGTTTTCCACTTTCATAACTTGGAATGAAGATCCCTTCAATAAACACTTCTGATGGGGATTCCTACACAAACAGAAAGTGGCTTGAAGCAAATCCACTGTAGCTTATTTTCCTTATGTAACAAAAGGGAGTATTCAGTGACAGAGATCATAAAATAAATAAATAGTTTATATCTAAAGGGGGATTAACCACTGAAATTATGCCACCAACATTGCAAAAATACACAACATTTCTTTAAAAGCAAATCTAAACTGATATAAAGGACACATTTGACAAGGAAATTTTCAATGTCCTCTGAACTGTATTACAACAGTCCCAAATTTTCAGCTTCTCAGAAAAAAAGACAAAGTGCTGTTGTTACAGAATCTCTATTAAAAAAAACCCCCACAGTGTTTTCTCCTCTCTAGAAACTCCTGTTTTAACACAATGTGTAAGAGAGATTAAACACAAGATATAAAGATCAAAGCTGGCTTTTTGTGTCACTGCATTGTCAGTCACTGGATAGTTTGTATAACATCATTCAGGACCCCAGAAAACTGCAGAAAACCACCCAGAACGCTGCATGATGCTCATTACCATTTTTCAAGTTGTACTTCTGATGATGGCAACTGAAATTACTCACCTTATTTAACAAGTGAAGCAGTGCTTCTCTCATACAGTCATGCCTCATGTAAAAGCTTATTATTGCCAGATTAGTGCCGTAACTATGTAAATAAAACAAGCACTCCTGATAGTAGCTGTTGTGTTGAATCTTCCCCTCACACATCATCTCCAGAGACAAACTTCTTGTTCTCAGTGTTGCTTCAAGTTCCCTCAGTGTGGCAAAGTAATCATCATCCTGCCATTAACACAGAGAATCAATGACAGGTGGTCAGCAAGAGAAAACTTTTCTTCTCAGGTAGGTCTTGTCACTCGGCCCTAAGCATTTCTGTTATTGTTTTTAAAATAGATACCGCTTTAGAGGGGTGAGAATTCAGTAATGCTTTTTATAAACACTATATTGGAACCCTGCTATCAGCAGAGGGGCTGAATGTGGCTGCAGCCAGCATGGCTGTCTCCAAGGACAAGCAGAAGACTTATTAAACACAATTCCACTATCAACAGCTACTTCAATAGTCTAGTTCAAATAGGCTTTTTTATTCCCCTAAAATATGTACTACTAAGTAGTCTTTAACTGTTATGCTTCTGCAGTTACTCAGACCTAAAAGTAATTTTTTGGTCCTTAATCAGAACTTTCAGAGTTAATTCCAAACCATGTAATAGTGGTTTTTTATGAGAAAAGAAGACTGGGACAGTGTTTGAAATTCTCCTTTGAATTCCTGCAAAATTATCAGAGTTTCAGTAGAAAAATGGCATCATTGCACCACCACAGTACGTTGCAGGGATTGAGTTTAGCTCCCTCAAACTGCAGTAATAACACATTAGGCAGTACAGCTTTTTTCCCCCCCACAAAGTATGCCCCAAATTACTATAAAATCCTATGACCTGGTTGTCAGTCACCACTTCACTGTTATGAAACAGCTAAGAAATTTCTCAACAATATTCAGTTTACTATATTCAACCATGGCAAAACAGGAAAAAACCCTAACACCTGATATTGCAACATGCATTACTATAAAATGTGTATTAAAACGTCATTACTTGGCTTTGCCATAGCCCTTAAAAGCAGATAGAAGAGGCGACTCTTACTGCAATGAGTATTGGCTTCACTGTGGCCTCCAGGTACTGTATCACATCCTGAACAAGCCTTGAACCATGGTTCAGCTGGTTTAGATCCATGGGTGGCTTTAAACATCGGTTAAACTTCTCTCTTGCTGAACTTAAATTTCCAGCTTTAAGGCAAGCCATACCCCAGGCATGCCATGCTCCACCTGGATCCAATCCAGATTTTGTAGAAACCTAAATTCAAAATAATTTGTTAATATTGCAACACAGTCCCAGTACAGAAAATAGGAAACTGGCTTATCACACTCTGTGATTGTGACCTTTCACTTCCTTAGAGTACATTTCCAATTAAAAACAAACAACAACTACTGGCACAAAAGGCCAACTACCACAACACCCATGATCTCCAAATGTGGAAGTATTTTTTATTGCACAAGTTTAAACTGTTTATCTGGGGAATTTCAGTTCATCAGTTTTAAAGCACGGCATTTTCACATCGGGTTTTCTAAAGCAGATGATTTTTACAGAGCAGAATTCATCAGGTTTGTGGTTTTAAAAAAGCAACAGAAGATGCTACATGAACCACCAGGACATTTTTTATTTCATACAACTTTGCAGCTAAAATTTATTCCTGATTTTCTTTAGAAGATGAGCTGCTTTAAAACATGAACTATTTTTATTTGTATAAGTCATTTATTTATTCATATAGATAATCTGTTTAATACCCCTTAAAAATCATAATCCTGTACTTAACAAATTGCAATGTCATAAAACAGAGGATTACAAAATCCTGGGAGCAGGAGGAAGACAGAAGATGATAAACTACACCAAAGGAGCTCTGAGGCACAGATTTGCCAACATCGCTGATTTCCAAGTAAACACTTGGCAAAGGTGCCTTATTAATGTCTGCTGTGGGATTATAGACAAAATCAAACATACAAGCTTCAGAAAAAGTCCTGCCACAAAGGACATCTCATCCCTTCTACTTATGCAACATTCCTCCATTTAAAGACTCTCTTGCAGTTAGCCATTCCAATCCTAACTGTACCAAGAAGCAAGGTTGCTACCCTTCCCTTCTGCAGCCTGCTCCACAGCAGGACTTTCCCTTCTCAGAAATTTTTTCTGGTGTTCAGAAAATTATTTCTTCCTTTTTTCAAAAACTTAATCTCAGTTTGTAACTCTAAATATTGTCCATTTCACACGTCACATCCATTTAAATTCAGGAGGGAGAAAAACAGAAGCCAGTAGTGAGGCACTAACACTGACATCCCTCCACTGACATTACCTCTATTGCTAGTTGATAGTACTCTGCTTCCAAAAGCTGATTTCTTAATCTTGTTACTGCTGCTGGGAGAAGAATCTGATCCAAAGATGGTATAGGACGGTAAGCAGCAGAAACCAAAATATTCAACACATCTACTTTGCTGATGTAGCTAGAGGTTAAACAAATACATACAGTTTGACTATTAGCATACATTAAAGAATTCTATGTCAACAAGTCTTAGAACAGTAGTTCCTAATCATCAGGTTTCTCTGTCCATCATACTATCCCATTCACACTATTTGTTACTCTTTAGGGGGTTTTGCCATGTTTAGTGTCATTAGCAAATTGAAACAGCACATGTGAAATTTATATATTACACTTGCCACCTCAAATTCTTTAGGACAAAGCTTGTGGAAGTGTAAAATGTTCATTCTCAGGAAGCACAGGTTTAAAATCCTGTATTAAAATATATATTGAAAACAGATACACAATATCAGAAGTAAAATATTTGCCTTAGTCTTTGTGAATCATTTCTCCCTAGTCAGAGAACTTCCTCAGTAACTATTAAGTAGTCATATTACTCGAATTTCTACTATTTGAACTCTTAGATTATTACATGATGAACTTGTTTAAAATGTCCACAGTGCAAACACAAAACAACCCTCCCACCCTCCACTCCACAACGAAAAAGGATAACGCTCTCAACGGTATCTCAATACATGCTAGTGAATATCTGATTAAGTCACCTGTCACAGAGAGCTAGGTCCTGGCTCCTTCCAGCTTTTACAAACATCATTTTGGCACTGAAGAGCAATTGTTTCATAATGTCCATAAGGAGACCAGCATCCACCTCAGGATTAGCAAGCCCTTGGGACAACTTGCAGCAGTGTTCTATCAGTCGGTGGCCACACACTATGCTGTCACTGTGCAGGCTTAGGATGGCAATACACAAGGAAGAGCTGGGAGCCTGACAATTTGAGGAAAGACAGACAAATATAGGTATTGAGGTAGTTCTCCAGGGAACTGCTTATACTGGACTCTCTTTCTCACCTGTTCATAATAGAATTCACTGCGTATAGTTTCGTTCTCCTCTTCATTCAGGGAAAAAAGCCATTCAAGCTCCGTTGCCTTGGATGCTCGCACCACTGCGGAATATTCATTATTAGAAGTTTCTGCAGCGAAAAAGAAAACATCAGGTAAAATCATTGTGCAAGAAGCAAGAAAACTGGCTATGGACACGTAATGCAGAGTATTCCCACACTCTCCTACAAAAGTCATCTATAATCCTCTCATTGTGTCACTTCCTGCCAGCATCACATGTCCAGCACAGATTACAGAAATATGTCCATTTCTGAGCAGGTTGCCAAACTGTACCTAAACTTACTATCACTGTTATCAAAAACTGGTTCCAGTAACATATGTTGAAATGATTATCCAACTCTTCTCCTACTGGGTATCAAGCACAGGAATCTCCCCTCTTTAGCCTCCCCTCAGGTAAATCATTTAATAATTCTGAAGAGGCAACTGGAAATATGAGAACTGTGGCTTTTGGCTCAAAAGGGAAACTGAAAAACCAGTTGTAAAAGAAAGGCTAAATTGACTTAACCGCTTCTATCTTCTTTTTAGAATTCAGGTTATTTGAACATATAGTCCAGGAGCTTTAAACTGAGAGATTGTGAGAAGATTGTGTTAAGATTTTCATATAAAACAGTACTGCAGAAATCTGGAGTTTTGACCAAATTAATCAAGAAATTTAATTTCTGTGAAAAGTCATTTTCTTTCTCCATTTTCAGGAAATTCGTAATCCAAGACAGCTACAAATCAAATACTGGCTGTCAACTGAGTGTAGCTGAGAATGCACAAACCCTCTGATGCTCAAGTTTGTGATCACGGGTCCAAAAAAACCCAGTGGCTAATCTCACAATGCCAAGAAATGGAGAATAATGCCAATTTGATATTCTTTCCCCAGATCAACTTACTCTGGGGAAAAAAAATAAACAAGTCTCAAAATTTACTGATCTAGATTTCACATCACTTTTTAGATTGTTGAGTAACTCCAAAACTGTAGAGTGAATAAAAAACAAACCAAAACCAAACATCCTCCCCACTCCATTTCTAAATTGAACTGGAAACCAGATTAACAAACATAAACCAGGCTTGAAAACATTTGATAAGCCTTCTTAACAATCTCATAAGTTGGAAAAGCAAAATAGAACTCTCTCCCTCTTAAATCTGAGAATTTCCATGTTATTCTTATTCACTCTTATTAAATGGATCATATAGGCCCAGTGATGCATAGCAATGCTGCATGCTAAGGGAAAAATCTAACCAGAAACAGCAGCTCAAAAAATGCATTTCAGCTGTTTCAGTCTTGGAACAAAGGTAGGAGTAAAGCAAACTTCCATAAACAGCAGGGGAATATAATGCTCAAATAGCCCATCATACTTAAAAAAAGGAACAAGTAAGGAAAAATATCTCATTTGCTTTGTAGCACACACAAATTCAAGTTTTGGACCATGTTTCATGTTATTGTTATAAGCACTTCAAATATCTGTCTGGTTCTGACAGAATTTCACATCAGTATAGGAAAATTTTGCAGAATCACCTCAAATACCAGAATAAGCAAAAAACAGTAAATACCTTCAGAGGAAAAATGGCAGAGAAAAAGTCAATTCAATTTTGTTGTTACTCCTGAAGCTAGATATTAGATGTGGAAATTGAGGCACCAAAGAGAAATTACTATAGTCACACAATGAGCAGAGTAGATGGAACTCAGGACACAATCAGATCCATGAGAGGGCCCTCATCCTGTGCTACTTCCAGCCAGCAAGGGGTATAAAATAGCACAGCACACTGCAATGGTATTGAGAATTGTACTGTCACAGTTTGTAAAAACAGGACCACTCAGCACAGCTCTGTGGTGGCGTAGTTCACTGCTACTCATACCACAGCCTCTCACTGACTGTTTCTAGAACACAAAGCGCATACTGCTGCTTTTCAGTTTCTTTCTTTTACACCATTCAACACATTCAATAAGGGCTCAGACATCTCTCCTAACTCTCAATTTACAGAAGTTTGGAATGCTCCATTTCAGACTGTACATGCAAAAATCATCAGTGATATTATGTAACAGAAGTTTTGAACACCTTTCAGCTGCAACTTGATATTTCTAGGTGTATCAGCTTCCAGTTTCTAACTGCTACTGAGGCACTTGAAAAAATTGAGGTTTAAAATTACTTCACTCCTTACCTTCCACTTGGTCCTGATCTTCTTTTCTGCTGTAATAAAATGACAGAAAGAACTGTCATGCCTACTTCAACACACTGGGGAAACACAGTTTAAAAAGACATCAATATGACTAGCCTTTTCAGAACACTGTTGCTTAAAAAGATCTAATATCTCTCCCTCCCTGTCCTCTCCAACCCACTGCCCTACCTCTCATCTATGAATCTGGAAATCTAAGATCCCACCTCTGCATTGTTGTATTTCAACGGCACTAAGTGATTGGATGTTATCACCTGCTGTAGGAACAGTACTATAGTTGCACACATCATAAAAAGCAGACATTGAGAACAAGAACTGGCCAGTACCAGGATATGTCAGAGCTAAAATGAAGTCTTCAGTATCCAGGTCTCTGTCCTTAAAATGTAGTGGTTTTTAATATACAAATATGGTAAGTAAAAAAAAATCCCAGGTATTAATTAATTAAAACATGACAGGTGGCACTCAAGCTCACTGTTAGGCTCTGCCAATCTAATCTGATAGATAAGCAACTGTTCTGACATAAACTGGTTCAGCTAGAAGTGACTGTTTCTTCACAGGTTCCTCTTCAGATGGTCTTTTCCTAGGAAGACTGCTAATACTGCCATAGTGGATACACCTATCTGCAAGTTTGCAAGCAAAGCAGGAAATGCATCTGAAAGTGTGGCTGGAAAGAGTAAATCTTACTCTGTGACCCTGTCGAGCCTGTTCAAGGTCACAGAGAGTAAAACTCTTTTCAGCTGCACTTTTCACCAACTGGCCTATGTACACACAATGAATTTCAGTCTAATTCTCAGGTAAAAGCAAACATGAAAATCTGTCACCATAGTTGTCCCTTTTAATAAAGGCTAGTTTCCACACCTATCTAATCATGAACTTACTTTTTAATCCCCAAGGGTTCAAGGTGTTGTCATCAAGGAATCATGGAAAAACATTCAAACACTGGTATGTTCAGCAGAGCTAGTCAACATGCAATGCCAATCCAGGAGCAGAGTATAACACGCTAGTAGTTTGTGCTGACTATGTTTTGCATCAAAGCATTCAATTCATACATTTATCATTAATCAATGCGTAAAGAGTTCAAGACTTGCCTGGCCCTCTGGTATTCTTTCCAAGGTGAAAAGCAAACTGAGGCAAAAGGAACATTCCCACAGCTATTAAAGCTGAAAATCTCAACAGCTGGAGCCCAAAAAGCTGACATCATTATATTATCCAGATAAATCCAAATGCTTATGTCTCTCTCATTCCATTCACGTACTGTGAATGGAATGATTGCTGTGTATATGCAATCAAGGAGAACTGGAATGGAAGGACTCACGTGCTTGTGTCTTGCACCAAGCCAGGCAGATTTTCTCTGTTGTAGTAGCCATAGCATTGATCACACACACGAGACAGACTTTCTCTGCAAGCTTCTACTGCCATTTTCTTGGTGGAGCAAGAGCTGCACACCAGCCTCCCACAGCGCCTGCAGTGATGGCGCCTGTTAAACTAAGCAAAAAAGGTTATGGATGAGCAACAAAAAATTTACTGAAGTCTCCTCCTCTATCTGTTTCCACTCCTGAGTAAATTTACTCCATTTGAAGAGAGGAAACACCATGAAGAATTAGGCTTTTCAGAACTACACAATGATTGATTCTCCCTGTTACAATTCCTTTTTCAAGAAGGTATGGCAAAGAAAAAAATAACAAACAAAACCCAAAGGCCAGTATTTAAAATACGTTTGCTGCAGTTTCAGGCTTTCCATTATTTAAATTGTCCCGATTTTGATCACAATTAGATCACCTCTTGGAAAAAGTTAGAAAGCTGTAGGCTGCTCTTCTGACACCATCTTAGTAATTTCCAAATTCAAAAGCAACAGATACTTTGAGAAAATAGTACTGCAAAATTAAAAATGTTCTCCCTTAGAGCACCAATGGAGTTGCTCAAGTACTCTAAGAAACAATAGGTTCTAGAAAGTGTAACCAACAATAAAGATTTCATTTTCTATATTGGTAATCTGAATTATATGATGATCATGTTATTTCTTGCCAACACAGTCAACTAGACAACCCTTTGAAATATTAATGCTGCTGTTGTTACACATTTTTGAGATCTCATAGTTGCTCTCTTTGATGATCAGATCCTCACTAGACTCTATCATTCTACAGAACTCTGTAAGGAGCTAACTGCTGCCCATCAACTACACTAAATTGAAACCAATGGTTAAATCTTAAAGAAGTGGCAATCTTGTCAGGCCTATGGTGACAGACAAACTTGCTTAAAGTAGCTAGGGTCTCTTAGGAGACAGATTATGAGGAAGTGTTCGTATTAAGGTCACAGTTCTAGGATTGTCTGCACTTTGTTTTTGTGCCTTACCATAGTAAAGCGTTCTGTTTTGCAAACCATACATATTGTTTCAGTGTCATCAGGGATCCATTGCTGCTTTGGTGGCGGCTTCTCAGGAGGCACAAATTCTTGAGGAAATAAATTCTGCTGCAGACTTCCGTCTCTGGGACTTGCAGATATGGTTACACCTGAAAATGAGCCAGGCCAAGAAAAACATAGAATGGGATTTAAGCTGTTTGATGGAGTCTTGAGTACCAAAAAACACTACAGACTTACTGAAGCTGTAAGATCTTTCTTGCTCAGAAGATGACTACCATTATTTTTCAGCTAGGCATGGCAGAGTAATATTGTGTAAGGAATATATATGCTTTAATCTAAGATTGTGAGATTGTAAACTTATAGTACTTCAATACTGATAAGCAAGAGTATATACTTATTAAGAGACCTTTACCATAACAATTAGAGAAATATAAGGTAACTTGTAAACATCTGTGCCTGTATCACAAGCAGAGACTTAGAGGAGGAAGAAAATACCATGGTCATTTGATACAAAAAAACCCAAAACAGCATAAAGTAGAATCTGAAGAATACCCAGTGTAGACATCCCTGGAGACTGAGTTTCCCTTTTTAACTCCGGAGAGATGTGATATTGCTAGCAACAGCATACCCCTCCCTATTCAGGTTTTTTCAGTCTACTGTGGAGAAATCAGTTCAGAGAGGCAAAAGTTTAAGTCTTTGGCCTTTGGGATCTTTGACCTTGACAATTAAATACTCATTGAATCAGTTTTACAGTATTACATAGGCTTTTACTTTCTATGATGTGAGTCAGTTACATAACAGGCTGATTAAAAAGTTCAACATGTCACTGCAGCCCTGCAAGCCACATTCTGTATACACAAATACTAAACCAAAAGAGAACAAAAATCGCCAGTCCACTAGAGTTAATTCGTGCTTCTCAAAGTAAATACCAGATTGCAAAGAAACATTAAAGGACAACGCATTCAGTTTTTGCAACAGCTGACAATTGGGAAAAAACCCTGAAGGGCTACACAGCCCAGTCCAAGACACTGCTGTCACTTCCTGTAGGTAAGAAGAGTCTTCAGTTCAGGATACAGAAACAGGAAATGGTTTAGACTCTCTAAATGGTAGATCAGGATATCACTGTGCAATTCTAATTCAGCCCCTGCACTTGCTGAGAATCATCTATTTCTTTTATGCCTTTTCAGCAGCAGCATTGTCATTGTTATTGTTACTGTATCGTCCTTAATTTCAATTATTAAACTGTCCTTTTCTCAACCCACAGGTTTTACCCTTTTCCAATTCTCCTCCATGTCCCACCTATGAAGGGGCTGGTGGGGGAGAGTGAGCGAGCAGATGTGTGGTACTTAGTTGCTGCTGAGGTTAAACCATGACAGGCACCAAGGTCTTTACCCTACCAGTAAAGCTGACAGGAGATAGGTCTGATGATCCCGATTTAGACAATGCTTCACACTCCAATACCTGATTGAGACTTTCTTGGATACGTATCAGAGAATCTAGGACAAAGGGAAGAAAAAAAAATCAGAGGAAAATACTGGCCCATACATCCACCTGCTTTCAAGATTAGAGGAATCCATTCACAGGGGTATATAAGAATGTCACCACAAAACAAGACTACCTACGTAAGTACAAATTAGTCCACAGCAATTAATGCAAAACGATATAAATTTCAATGACCTAAAAAGCAAAGAAAGGGATCCTTATCAAAGCAATGGAGTACTGATAGGTACAGGAGACTAAGTATCAGATGTGAAAACAATTGGTTGACACAAGATGCTCATGGCAAATAATAAATGCTTCACACTGCAGTGGAAGGAACATGCATACTTTCAAAGTTATAGATCATTTGGCAGGAAGAGATAAATTAGTCTGATGCCGTTATATGAGTTAAGAGCTGCATCTTTAAGCCACAAAATGAAGTCAGCATTTGGAAATGGGCATAATGCAAGTTGGCACCACATCTATAGATATAGATAGATATGGATAGGTACACACATAGTTTTTAATACAGTGACACAAGCACTGGACTGGATCTGCAGCACCCTCTGCTGTTCCAATTCTAAACCCCTAACAGGAGTCAAATGCAGAAGAACCAAAGTCAACCTAGATGAGAAGGGACTGGCAAACCAGAAAGGAGAACCATATTGAGAATGTTAAACAAAACTATAAGTTTAAAAGTCTTCTGTATGAAAAAGGAATAGGACTCTGGTAGGAGAAAATATTTACATAAGATTAAGTCCCCCATTCTACTTGAGGGAAGTTGCAGTTGGCTGCAGGTTTCAGAACTGCTTAAGTCATCAGTGACTTTGTGTTAAATGAACAAAAAAACACCTGCTCAGGATTATACCAGAAAAGAAACTCAAAGAAGCAGCAACAGAGGAAAAGTCCAAGAAATTTCTGAAGCTGTTGATCCTTGAAAATATCTATTTACAAGAAAGGCAAGGACTTTAAGAACATGTTCTGGGCTAGAGGGAGGCTAGAGACACATCTAAAAATGTCATGGAACAATTGCTGAAGTGATTTTGGGGGGGTATTGGCCCTTCTTTCCAAAATGAAAAACAGCATTCTGATAGACAGTCACCTGATCTCTTTTCTTTTAATGTGAAAGGGAAGTTGAGAGCTTTTTCTGCATACTTGGAAAGCAAATTGTCAATGTCTTCTACAGTAAAACCAATTTCCTGCCCAGCTAAGAGCTGGTGCAGCGTCTGCACAGCAACAGCTACCCAGTCCACCTTCATATTCATGAGCAGCTGTTCCAGCATGAGCAGTGGCCTTGAAGAGAGGTGGAAGTAGTTAACACGGGAGAGCTCAGGCAGAGTCAGCAGCACCTGAGACAAGAAAAAAGCGTATGACAAAATTATATACCTTCAAATATGTGTTTCTGTGAGATTAAAGACAAGAAACCAATACAGTAGCTTTTGCAGAGAATGGAATAACAGCTGGAGGCCAAAAAAAGGAGGTGGGGCTTCTCAGACCTATTTCTACTTCTCTTATAAAATTACTGAGAGGATTTGCAGAAATTACTTAGTTTTCACTTTCCATTCTATAAAACACTGCCTCATTTCAGAGGATATTGAGGAGTGGAAAACCTTTTGTGACCCTGTGACAAGTATGTTGTAGCAGAGTACAGCACATTCTCTTACTAAAATAAGCTTATAAAACACATATTAGCCCAATCCTTATCCTTCCATCATTTGAGGAAATGTTAAGAAGAGAAAAAAAGAGCAATTCTCCTCTAGATGGACAGCTAATATGGATACTTTTCAAATTAAATCATGTCTTCCAAAGGAGCAAGTAAAGAAATAGGAAGCCCAGCAGAATATTTTTGTGGCACACACAGGAGCAAGCTGCTATTTATAGTCCTACTCCAAAACAGACATCACCAAAAGCACTGCGTTTTGTTTACATGTAAAGATTCAACCAAGGTAATCTACTGATTAACGCATCTATTCCCAGATTGAGCACAGAACTGCAAAGACAACGGCCATCCAGAAAAAGAAATGACACTGTCTACCTCCAGAAGGCACGTGGGAGAAATATGAAGTGTGAAAGAACATTTTACAGGTGAGCATATGTAGGGCAGAGAGAGTAAGTTGAGGATACTTTCTTCTTCATCTGGGACAAAGATACCAACTGTTCAGACGAGACCAATTTTATTCCACCCTACCCTCTTTT
Source organism: Xenops minutus (assembly GCA_035221455.1). Classification (NCBI taxonomy): domain Eukaryota; kingdom Metazoa; phylum Chordata; class Aves; order Passeriformes; family Furnariidae; genus Xenops; species Xenops minutus. The sequence goes on from JAWWEE010000158.1 coordinate 30,018,129, forward strand.
AGCCTGTGTGTTCCTCCACTCCCTACAGCTCAAACACAAGACTGCTCTTTGTACCGGGAGTTAGAATCACCTCATAATATGGAACTGCAAGGATGGAGAAGGGAAGAGAAGTTTTAAGCCATCTCTAACTTTCCTTTGAATCCTGAAACTCAGGTTCTTAGACGTGATAAGGTGAGAATGCTCTGATAATACTGTAGACATTTTATATTATGGAAATACAATGCATTATAAAATTGCTGATACAATTCTCTACTGCCATTAATCCCTCAGCGCAGGAGTTTTCCTCACCTTGGATCCTATGCGGAGCGCCTGGATTTCATTGCGGCGTGCTGTTGTCAGACTGGTGTAGAAGTGAGCTGTGAGGTAATCAGCCAAGAAGTGAGAGGCTGCCAAGTTTGGATGCTGGTCAAGGGACTGTTCACTGATGGCAAGGCAAATACCAGGGTCTTCAATTCTTTGTAAAAGCTACAAACCCAAACAAATACTGTGAAACCCTACAACCTTCCTGAAAGGCAGCCTTACAAAGGCTGTGACAGACTATGACCCTACAATGTTCCAGCAAGCAAATTAATTGGTACAAGTGTCTTATACATATAAGGATGACTTAAGTAATCCATTTATAGACTACTCACTGCCTATTTTCTCCATTTATTAATCAAAATACTTTTAAAATTAAAGTAAGCAAAAAATTAAGCAACAAATAGGACAGAAGGTGTAGTGGTCAGAAGTCTTCATTTGCTTTGAGAGTATTTTCAAAGCTATGTAGCCTGAGAGAGCCTCCACTTTATTTTACACTCTTAAGTGACAGTTTCATGATTATTAAAACCAAAAACGTTCACACCTCACTAATTTGGGTACTAAAGCACAACTGACCAATACATGTTATTAGTTTCACTTCTGGTTCTTCTACTTATGCAGCAGAGACATGCTTCGTTATTATTTTTTCAAATAAAAAGAGCCTTGTATTTCCATGTAAGTGACATTAATAAAGTCCAAGAATTAGATTGCCAAGCTCAATTTTCACTTAGGTAGAAGAGTGGAAAGCCAGGATCCTGAATGCATATCTAAGCAAACAGCATCTCCTAAGTGTGGATCCAAAAAGACCACGAAAACACACATAAAGAAGGCAGGGAAAACAGTTATCAACTTATTTGACCTGTGGATACAAGGCTGATAGTCTTGCAGTTACCTGCAATGCTTTTCCCATGTCTCCCATCTCCAGTAAGTGGAGAAGGTGCTCACGGTGAAGGTTTATCAAGTCTTCTCTTGGGACAGGATACAAATGTCCCCATTCCTCACACAACTCATAATCCTAAATAATTTAAAAAAAAAAAAAAAAAAAGTTAGTTAAAAGTACAAACTGTGCTCTTCCTGATATAGTTGTTTCTTCCAAAGATCTGATCAAGTCCAATAAATTCTACAGCTTAGACTTCTCTCCCACAGGCAAAAAGTAAATAATTACATGGACAAGGGTGAGAAGATTATAGTAATTTTTGTCAGTCATGGCCTGCATTGAAAATACATTCTCACCTCACTGTATGCAAGTTGGTTTTTTAGAGAGACGCTTTTAAAACCAGCCAGACTTACAGTGTTAGCATTTACGTAATAATCAAGTCTGTGTTATGCCTAAAGTAATGCTATTTTAAAATCTTCAAAATTCTAAAAGAAAAGAACAGGTCATATCTCAGCAACAATTATAGATCTGTGTTTAATGTCACAATTTAGATGTAGTTAGCAATTCTTAAGTTTAAGTTATAACCTCCTGCAGCACAGAACCTAGTAAAGAAATCCTTCCTCCTAAGGTAAGCGCTGAACTGGGTCTTAAGATGCTATTTCAATGAGTTTATCTACTCAAAGTTTAATGCATTCTAATTCAATGAAATTCACATAATGATGCCTAACCTTTGCTTTCAGAATGATATTCATCACGGCCTGGGGGTCATCACTGCAGGCTTTTTTCAGATCTTGCCAGTCATTCCACAACGGCTCATTTTGCACATTCAGAATCTGAAAAAGTTAATATTAAGCAGCACAAATTTTAAAAGCTTAATCTGCAGCAATCAAGAGCCCATGAAAACAGATTAAATGATCACAGCAGGAGCTGCTTCACTAAAAGTCAAAACCCAGCATTTACCTTTAGGCCTTTTCAGGGATGACGCTATGCCCTTGCACTCAAAAAAGCCCTATGGAATTTTCTCAGAGGCATGAGTCAAAAGCACATTGTCCTAGTTACAGGGGCCAGAACCAGTTTATCACTGTGTGGGTATAACCAAAACTGTGTATTCTACACCCGTTGTGTCATTTCTGATGAACTGTTCATAATGGATCGTTTGCAGCAGCTGCCCAGGGAACACCTGACCCCTCAGGCTACAAGCTGGGTGTTAAAGAACCCTGAGAGGCACAGGAATGTTTCTTTTTTCACCCCAATGACTAAGGTGTGATGACTCCCCTCTGGGAGGCATTAGCACCTTCACACCCAGCTTGAGGGGTCTAATGTCTACTAATGGGTCATACCAGGCAGCTGCAACAACCTAGACCATCAAAGATTCCAAAACTATCCCATGACTCACAGAGTTAAATCACCCATTGGAAAACTCCCTGCCCTGGGGGAAGCACTGGGTGGGCATTTCCACCTGAACCTGACCATATGCGATCTTTGGGTTTTGGGACTTCTGGTACCATTCATTGGATCCAAAGGAGGATCAGAACCTCAACAGGACTGTGCCTGCCACTCTTGACCAGACTGCAACCATCATCCTCACCAAGAGGTTTTCCTTTCCTTTTACTTTGTACTCAGGGGACCACAGGGTGCTCAGCACAGGGGCTAATGAACACCGTTCTGTTTGTGTCCCAGGTGCTGCATTATAAATGTGGTTTTGGGGGTTAAAATCTGTTTTCCTCTGTATCATTATATTTATTGTAATCTTTTTAGCAAATTGTAACTCTGACTTGCAATCTCTCTTGAGTTGGGTTCATTTCTCCTGCCAGTTTACCTTTAAACCAGCACACACATTTATAAGGGAAAGTTTTTGAAAGATTAGATGGCAATCATTATGGATGTAAAAGTACTGCAGACTTTGCTGGCAGTAATAGAGAGACAACTGAACTGTCAGCAGAACCCCCACCAGACTGAGCTCAGCAAAGATGACTCCATTTTATGCTCTGTTTGGCTTCTCAGTCCATGCTGAACTCAAGGCCAGCTTGTCTGACTCAACTTGGGTTGAGGTATTTGCACTACCTTGCAGTTATAAGAATGGACTACAATACAAACTTGTTTGTTGGACCACTAGTCTTGTACACTGTCTGCATTTCTCAAACTTATAAATTGATTAAATGCCATGGAAAGCTTCCAGAGAGGCTGTAGGGTTTGTACAGAATGGGAAAAAAATACTTTGCAAAGCAAGCAGACTGACTCAAATGTTTATATCCAATCATGTTTGCAAATCTAATAGGAGAGTGGGAAAGTTATGAAGGACAGAAGTTGAGTGCTGTTGGATGCAATAGTACTTAACATGAACTGTTTTGGATGAAAGACTTGAAAAGCTATTATAATCAAAACCAAAAGCCTAAAACTTTTCAGAGGGCAAGGACATTTGCTTCCTGCTGCCCACTTAATCTTACTTGTTACTGGAAGAATGACTTTGTACCTTTTGATAAACCTGAAGTTCTTTCTTTCTGCTCTGCAGACTGGCTTTCAGTTCATCCATTACATCCTGGTCAGAAATGCAGTAAGCCAAGATTTCCAAACAGGCATCAAGGGGCCATTTGTCCAGACAGCGCAGGGCCAGCCTACTTCTCAACATTGCATTTTTTACCTGGAACAAGTATTGCCAACCATCCTTATCTGTGCAGGAAACAAAAGACTAGTTTGAATTTCAGTTTCTGTAATTTGGAAAATTAAAAAAAAAAATACTTGACCTTGCTGGATCACATCACAAAAACAGTACAGCACTGAAAAATCTATGTAAGAGTGAACCCAAGCATCAGACTCTTGGGAAACAAAGTTAGGATCAGATATTTATTATTCAGACTCCAAAAGATGCCTCCTTTAATGGGACACGTCATCTATGCATGATAATGACATTGCTATAAGAGATGTTCCATTAACAGTCCAACGATTACTCTTTCCTAATATATTCAACACTTCACATAAAAATAACACCACAGATGCATTCCAGTTCTCTTGTACTAAATTAGTCAGGATTTGTACATTTGCAAAACATAAAGTACACCATCAGAGAAAGAAAATTCTGGATGAAGGAAGGAAAAGCATCTATTTCTTTCTCTAGATTTGTCTGAGGACCACTACTTTACTTTCTGCCCCTGATCCAGGCTGCATTCTTCATTAAAAAGAAAAAAGATGAAGGAAAAAAAAGCCTGACTTAATACTTCTTACCTTCAGCAGTTGCACAGCTCAGCACAGCATCCTTCACATTGACCTCTTCCTCTACATTCTGACTATACAGATCCAAGACCTTCAGAGCCCTGTTCCAATCCTTTGCAGCAAGAGCTTGTTCAAAGACTTCCATTAATACTTTAACAGCTGTAGTGGAATGCAATCCTAGGAGAACCAGAGATATATACATCTTGCCAGAGAGCAGAGTAGCCAAACTGCTACCTTCCTCTTGATTCTGAAGTGGCTCGATCATAGCAAAAAAAAATCGTTCCAATATTGGAAACTCCTTCAGCAACGCCTCACATTCCTTGGAAATCTGTTCCAAACCTAAGGGCACCTCCCGTTTGCCCCGAAACTCCATCCAAGACAAACTTGATTTGTGAATTTTCTGTATATTAGATGCACTTAGACATGCCACTGTGGCCATTAGCTTTGACTGAGACTTCAGGAAGTCCAGGGAGGAAGCAGTCAGTGTGTGCTGGCTCAAGTCTTTCAGAGAGGATGGGGCCTGAGTGGATATATCCTCAGAGGTCACTGCAGAACTGTGAACAGGTATTTCAACATCTGGCAGGCACTGGCAGGCACACTGGTGTGCCAAGTTGCTGATGTTTGTCAGAAGACACTTTGCCTGGCTGTTTTGCCTTGCACTGCACAAGGACAGAGGCTCACAGCAACAGTTAACAATAACTTGCTGCACATTCAAGTTCAACTCTTCTTTAGCTAAGAGTGAAGAAAGTCTGTAGGATTGAAAACAGAACTGTCTTACTCAGCACATATAACAGGTACTTTACAATTACATATTTTCATAAATCTTTCAAATGCTTTGAGAACACAAGCCCCCTAATACTCTTCACAGATACATACAGGGAAAGATTACATATCCTATTTTTATTCAGCGTGGAAAAAAGCATAGAGAATGACATTGATAACTCAGAGCTTATGCTGCCATTCCTTTAAAGAAAAGGAACTTACTCCTCAAACACTGACTTCTACCAATGCAAACCAGGGCAAGAGTCATGCCCAGTATTCTTAATAAGCCCTACTGGTCTATTTAATTTTATTACATTGCTAAGCTGCAAGTGTACTCCTCTGAACTGTCACACATTCAGTTAAAAAAATAAATGCACTCTCACTTCACAACAGAGAGTAATTGTTAAAAATATGGAGCCACTCTTTTCCCTGTGAAAAATCTTCGGGTTGGTGGAGAAGCCACTGACTAAGCTTCTCCCTGCACACTAATCCTTGCAGCATCAAGTGATCAGCTGGTGGGATGCAACAGGCTGTACCTGTACTACCTGTGACAAGTAGCCACAGAAGAATTCACTCAGGACTGAGGCAAAAAAAATCAACAACATCAAAATAACCTACAGAAGTATACAATCTGAAAAGCACCAACCTGTCAGGATGAACTTGCCTCTCAAAAACAAGCTGGGAAAGCAGCTGAGATGGACTCTGCTGTAAGAGTATGAAAGGGTTCCCCACTTTTAGTTCTGCAGATGCATCTTTTTAAAAAAGAATCAGAATATTTATTATAATACAAACACATTAGCAGAATACACTGACCAACTCTTATTTTAGAAACAGATTTTAAAAGCCTCAGTCTGAAACCTCTTTGATTGAATCCACAAAGGTCTAATTTCACATTAGAGTGGTAAAATACAGAGCAAATTGCAAGGCACTTGTGATTATGATATGTCTCTCAAATGGGGTACCACCGGCTCACATTTTGCTAGACCTATTAACAGCATATGCAGAGTGGAGATTCTTTGGCCTTTAAGTCAGATCTAGGTTCAAACAGTTTAGCAACTCTACTTCAAACTTTCACCAAAATATATATTTGTGGTATAGTTTCTGAGGGGTCTCTGGATATAGATTAGTGAGACTATGCTCTATTCAAGTCAGTCAGCAAAGGCAGAGGGACCTACCTCATAGATGTACAGCTACTTTTACAAAAGGAGTGAAACTCTGGCCACCATTGCTAAAAAGCATTTGTATCCACTACCAAGTTATGTCAAGTAACTCTGAACATATCCTCATAAGTTACCTTTTCCTTTTATCTTTCAGTACAATAAAATTTTCCCAAAACTCACCCAGCTCTTAAATATTGTGCCATTTTTGGCTTTGGCAGTTAGTCAATGAGGACTGAATCATGTCCAGGCAGAAGTTACAGTTGCCATGGCAGCGACCTGAGCTGAACCAGCATGTCTGTAAATGGATCTTTACCCTTTTTTCTTACCCTCTTGGGAAGGTATTCTCTGAAATCAGTACTGTGGTATTTTATAGTAGTGCAGCTCAATTAGTGTCAACTTTAAAAAACAGACAAGCATTTTTTCTCCTAGCACAGTGAATTGTTCTGTTCTTCTGACAGCTCTATGTGCTGATACTGCATTCCTTTCCAGGGACCACCATCACCTACTGATTCTATGAAAAAATTCTGCCTGGTTACCTCTGCATGGCCTCCTACACATTCTCTGCTTATCCCTGTGGAGCAGAAGGGCACTTGCTGCCTCTAGGGGAGCTGTGAAGTGTACAGCATGCTGACCCACTGGATGCAAAAATCAACCTCATTTTACAGGGTAAAAGAGAATTTTTGGAGGTCTGGGTTTGTTTTGTTTAAATGGAGTGCATAATCTTTTCTCATTTTCCTACTGCCATCAGCTACTTTTATCTGAGCTGTGGGTGGCCTAGGTGTTAAGAAACAAAATTTAAAAAATGTAATAATCAGTTGAAATCAAAAGATCTGACTACCCACAGGTAGGCATGTTTGGCAAGGAACCATTTTTTTGCACAACTACTTTCCAGAATCAGGCCAGACTACACAGTCTGAGTATCTGCGCCCAGGCTCAGACTGTTCCATAGAAACCCCTTACCTAGCTCTGCATTCAGGCTTCGTAATGCAACAGCAGCCAGTGTAGTGATGTAGTCAAGGAAGGCCTTCACAAAATTTGGCTGCATGTTGCTCTCTGGCATGGTTTGGGCATGTTGGTCGAGAGTGCTCAGCAGCAGCTGTGTTTGATTCCAAACCAGGTGCTTCTCCAGCTCCGTAGGTTTGAGAGAGCCCTGCTCCACCAAGGTGCCAAGAAGATTTCCTTTAGAGTCTGGTTGAAGAAAACAGACATACATCCAAGATTCAAGAATTAAATGCCAAGAAAAACGAGGGTGGGGGGAGTTGGGGAGAAAAAGAGAGAAATGCTTTAGTCTAGTTTCCTCTCTGCAACTACAGACCTCAGTATAGGCATTATAATTTAATTGAAGAGAAGTTTTCATACCAGAATAAATCTGTAGTTCATCTAAATTGGTAACCATGTCCCTGACATATTAGAAATATATTAAGGCAGACCCAAAATATACCTAATTCTGTGTTGCTAACACTTACTCTAAAACACAAGTGTTGACCAATCTTTGTGATCCACAACATTCAGTTCTTTGAGCTCACTTAAATTTGTGACATTTAGAAATTTGGTGAAGGGAAGTAACAACTGAAAAAAACGACCAGTACTATATAATGAAGAGAACTGTGAGAAAAAGCAACTGCAGAAGACTTCTTCTGGAAATTTTTATGAAAACTTTATGAAAATTGGAAAGTATTATGATGTTACAAAGGTTTTATACATTTATCTCCATTTTCTTATTAAAAAAAAAGAGGAAAAAACAACAGTAAGGAAGGATACATCCATTTATCTATAAGCTGCCATATTAAAATACACTTAAAGAATTCCTTGATAGGACTGAAGAGAAACAGGACAAGTAATAACTTCTCGAACAAGTTCAGAACTTTAGCTTTGAAAATAATGCCCAGAATATAAGAATTACAGACAAATTTTACACTTTGCATTTATTATTTTCAAAATATAAATTCAGGCACATATCAAAGAACATTACTACTACATTTACTGTTGTCTGGAAAGTCCAAAGCAAAGATTTCGAGCCGTATATCAGTCTACATGATCACAAAAATAACTCACCCACAGAACGTTCAACACACGTCAGTGCTTTTAGGATTTGATCCAGATTTTGTGATAAAACAATTTCATTAGTAATACTTTCTTCAGTCAAGATAGGGTAGCAAGCTTGCAGAAGGTCTACAATACTGCATCGAAAATGACTCCCTATTTTCTCATCTGAGAATTCTAGAAAGAGGGAGAAGGAAACAGCAACTGTAACAAAGACAGTATTTTATGCACAGAAAAAGGCCCACAGAACCGAAACTGTTTTATAATACAACAAATTCAAACCATTTCAGTTTATTCCAAATTGAGCTTGGGTCATGCCCCTCCCCTTTTTTTTTAAATGCTAAGCTAAAAAATGGAAAGTTTGAATTTCCATTGCAACAGAAGGCAAAAATTTTATTTAAGCACATTTCAACAGAAAGCCTTTAACAGCAAAGCATAGTACCTGGCTTGGATTGACCTTGTGATGTACAGGAATAGTTGAGAATTTTACTTATTTGCTGGAGAACGGCTGGGAAACCTTTCACACCTTCAGAGTGCAGTAATACAAAGTCAGGTCGGTGGCCTGGAACAGTCATTGTGCAAAGGTAGACAAAGTCAGGAGTGGAAAAAGGAGAAGCTAACATGAAAGTACAAAATGAGATTTAATTAAAACTCAGGTATTAGCACAAACAACACAGCGCAGAGAGACACTTTGTGTTCCCAGACGCATGTTGATAAACACAGAAATCAAAAGCTCACCCTGAGTTTCAAGGCTGTTGTACAGTCTTCTTTCTGCCGTCTCCAAAAGCTGTTTGCATGTCTTCCAAAGACGGCACTGAGTACAGGCTAGGTCAAATGCTGCCATTGCTGAAGGACTGAGGTCCTCAAGGACTTCCCGCAGAGGATCAGTATGCTCCAGCTGGATGTTCCTGATCCAGAAGTTTTCTTGGAGAGTAGGGGCAAGACTTCCAGAAGTTGCAAGCAATTTATCAGTAACATCCGAGATGGAATAAAATACCATACCTGCATGTGTCGTCAAAACACACAATCACTAATTGAACAGCAGAATTATCTCAGATCCTGTCACGAGCAACTATTTTTAATCCTTATAGAAAAAAATTCCATAGGTGGCCTACTTCATGGACCAATTACCACAGAATAGATACAACTAATTTGACATCAGCAGTGAGTTTTAGCATCCTTAGTGTCCTTTGGACTCAAAGAACCACCACATACTCTTCTGAACAAACACTGCACTAATTTTGACAGCATTCAAATTCTCCTGTTTTCCACTTCTCCCTCACCTTTTACGAGGACTCAAAAAACTGTGCCCTTACCAGCTGCCGCTGCATTCCCAATAGCTTGCAGAGTTGAACGGCCACTGCCAGATTTCCTGATGCCCCCAGTGCCATCTGACACTTGATTCTCAATGTTGTGCTCCACTCTTGCCATTTCTCGTACCGCATCTTGGTAGCGCTCCATGAAAACCAATTCACCATAGCAAGGGGAACTATCCAGATTAAACATCAAAGCCACCTTTCAAAAATAATAACAGATATAACTATAGAGCATGTCAAAAGAAGTTTTCGAAGGTCAAAAAGCTTTTATGGGATTTAGAGGAGATGAGGGAATAAAATAAAGCAGATATTTTAACTGAAAAATGTCCCCACAGACACAACAGGCTGAAATGGTGAGGTTTTTTCTAGAGAATATTAAGTACTTGAAAAAAAAAATACCTTGGAGACATTCTTCAATTACTTTTATAAAGCTCAGCTATTATTTGCTGCAGGACTAGGGTTGAATTAATTACCATTAACCATACACCTTTCAGTAAACTGTTTTAAAGAAATTCTTATTCAGCAAGGAATACCTTCTATAAATTTAAACACAGAGTAGGCAGGGAGAGCTGTGCAAGTTCCTGTTATCAAAACAACAACAGAACACAAACCAAGCTTAAATTCTTTATCATCAGCGATACTGAAAATCAAGGCAACAAAGCAAAACAGAATGCTTCTGTGGCCATGTAAGTAGTGAAAAGATGAAGTGGCATGCTTGGCATCAAAAAGAACTAATGGGTTGAGCAACAACCTGACATCAATGAAATGCTTAAAAGACACTAACTGCTCTGGTATGGCTATCTGAAACTCAGTCAGATCACTACTTTTTGCTGAAGATCCAATCACTGATGCACCTCAAGATGTTTTTTCAGAGTATCAGCCCAAAAGCCGCATTGAGAAAGGTATGTACAGCTGTCGTGGACCAAAGACAAATGTGCAGTCTGCCAATTTCAAGTCTTTCTGTCTGTTATCAATACCATGAATTTAGCCTCAAACCACACCTCCTTCTAACAAATGTAATCACCACTTTGGCTCTGCTTTGGGTCAGGAATATATTTGCAAGATTCTGCCAAGCTTACAAGTGGCCGTGCCATGGTTTTGAATCACTGATTAAAGAAAGCAGTTGAGATGCTGCCTCCTCATGAGACTTCACACGAGCTCTTTGTGTTCTTCATTCAGCTGGAACACTATGCTTGACTAGCTCTCATCAAACATTTGCATACTTTGACATCCCAGGTTTAGAGAAAGTGTTTTTATGTAACAAGGCAAAAGACCATCTGAAACCTTGGGATGTTGGTTTGCGATATCTTTGCTCCTTTTACTTCTGAAGTGATTCTTTCACTTGGAATGTACATGCTTTAGCCCATGCTTGCTAAATGCAGAAGAAGCAGGGATTTAACTCAAAAGTCGAAATATACGCAACTCATTTACCTGATGGGCTTCTAGGAAGTTTCCTCTCAAAACACAAGAAACCAACAGTGATTCTGGAGGGGAAAGCATCATAGGAATGAGTGGGTTCTGCTGATGTGGTCTAGCCCTGCTTTCCAAATCACTCGAGCCAGATACACTACTGGTACTTCCCTCTGCAAGAGAGAATTAATCAGTATACTATTAAGCAAAACACGTTTCACCAACTGTCAGATAACAGCACTTCATATATTTAACACAAAAATATAGGAGCAGAGTTGCAAGCAAGTTTTAGGGTAAAGAAGTCAACATAAACATCTTGTTAAAAATTCTCATAATATTTCACTATTTCATCAGAACTTCCAATTTGGATCTCATCCCAATGTAACACTGTTCACACTGTTCAGCAGCTACATAACATGCATGCGGTGCTAGGGCACTGGTTCAATCTGGATAAAGACACAAGTCTAAAGTATTGGACCTACTAAATCAAATCAAGCATGCCTAAGCGTGTTTTAGGTTACATGACTACCAGTCCACCAGTTTTCTTGATGGTTTGCAGATCACTACACCACATACTGTTTCCTGCAAGCCAAAGATAGCAAGAAAAATCTAATTTTCTTATTCCAGAAGAAGACATACATATGCTATTCTAACTAGAAAAAAGTCAGCCAAAAATGGGAGCTCTGAGAAGTGAAAAGTTATAATTCTGTCCTGCATAGAGCAGTAATTCACATCACTAGTCAAGGAAATACCTCATCATGCACATTGACAAGACAAAGAAATACTACTTTTGCAGCTCAATACCTGAGGTACTGGTGCTTAGCTCGCTACTTGTACCTTCTAATGACAGACTGGAAGTTCCCTCTTTCCCATCTAAAATAGAAACAAATCAAAACCAGTACATTAAATGCACTTTTTCCAGAAAAAAATAACAGCAAATAACAGACCAGGCAACCTCAAGAGATCTTCAAGAGTATCTTGCAAATGAGCCGCCACTGATGTCTATGATAAATGCAAAACCTGATTCGAAGAAAATGCTTGACAAGAGACTACGTTGGGGAGGCCCATCACTGACTTGTGTCAGATACTTAGAGCTTCTTATTTTGGAACATGCCACTCCAAAACCAGACACGCCTTTTAAAGGCTGAATAGAAGAAGGGTGAGGTACACGTTTTCCTAAGGCTGTCAATTTACACCACAAGCTCCTGCAAATTCACATCCTAGATAATATTGTGATAGGAAAGAAAATATACCAAGCAGTCATTGGATAAAGTGGAGAAAGTGAAAAATTGATACTGCAGTTCCTCTCCTGCCCCAAATCAGATTATGCATGGAAGAAGTTATTTAACCAGGTGAGCTCCAGGAAAACAACCTCAATCCAAGTAGAACTGGACTAAGATACTTCAAATGAGTTAGAAAACAAATAGAACTAAATCTAGTTCTCTACACCTAGGCCATTAAATTTAATTGCATTCAGCTACGAGCTCAGCAAAATTATGCACATTTCAGAGATGTCTTCTCTAAGTCACTTTTTCAACCCACCTGCCTTGTACCTTCGAGATCTACTCCGTTTCTTAAGGCTGGAGCATCTGATTAAAGAGCAGTATCTCCTGGAGGCTGCAAGCTGATGTTCTGTGAAAGATTTAATCAAAAACATTACCAAATAGCTGAACAGGTCATCAACTGTATTTGTCTACCTTGAAGAACCTAGCAGCACATCTACATAGGTAGAACTCTGATGGCAGATCTCCAAAGGAAACACAGCTGATCTCAGCTAAGAGCTCTTCTGCAGCAAAGTTTATACCAGCACCTTGATGTAATTTTGATACAACTCAGCTAAATACTGTATTTTTCACATTCACATCCAATGTTGCTTCTACACATCTTTCATGAGTACTATGGGTCTTTTCCAACCTAAATAATTCTAACTATACAGAAAAATAGGTATAGTCTAAGCACATAAGGAGCTAGAAACAAAGCAAAAATAATAGGAATTATAATAGTAAAAGAGAGTTTCACTTGTTTTGCTGAAACAACTGGGTTCTTCAGCAATGCAGGGTAGTACGAACCCTGACTTAATCAACAATTTTGGAAGTAAGCAAGTAACAGGGGTGCCAGAGACAGAAAATCCAAGAGATGCGCAGTGTCAAAAGAAGCCAGACACCTTTCCCTGAAAGACGTTCCCTAATGTTGTGGTTTAAGCCCAGCTGGGCAGCAAAGAACCACACATCCTCTCACTCACCTCCCCAATATACCCAAATAGTTGTCATCATTTGTCAGAAGTCAGGACCCAAAAGCACAGAACCCCACAGAAAGCTGCTACCTGCCCAACAGAACATTGAAGGCTGCCTACTTAAACATAAGTCCCATCACCCCTCCTTCTTTACAGGGGGAGACTTGAGAAACAGTTGAACACAAGCTTGGAAAGCTGCAACATTTAGGGTCTAGACTGCCTAGTTTTTCTTGGGACACAGAGCTTGCATGATGTGAGATACACAATAAGGCACACAGGATACAAGAAAAAATCTCACAGTAGGGGGGCTAAGAATTTATAGGATATGGAGAAGGGTGGGAAACAGGTTTCTGAGCATGTTGTTCTGGCTACTCCAAGAATCACCTCAGAATAACACAATTTCCTCTGATACACGCTCCTAAAATTTCCAGCGTAAGCTAAATCAACAGTGTCTGTGAATGAGTTGAGACTATTTGGCTTGCACCAGATCCAGCACCACCATGGCCCTTCCTATTGCTGCACTGTGACTTGTGACAAAGGGGCGGGTCAAAGACAGGCAAACAGAAGGAGTGTGAGAGGAGGGAGAAGAGGAAAAAAACCCCAAACTTTCTGATTGGCATAGAGATTGCTCCTGCTGGAGAATAGTGCAAGAAGCTGGTGATCTTCAACTAGGTCACTCTCCTGATATCTTCCAAAACATGCTCCCTCAGTAAGATGCTCAGGGAATTTAGTTTTAGGAACATTGCTTGGATAGCTGTAACAGAACAGTGCTGATATATCAAGAAGTGCAATATAGAAAGCCTACCTGCATTTCTGTTGCTCATCACCACCTTGAATCGCCAGTGAGCTTCAGAAAGGTATTTGGAAAACTGCAACACACGATTTCCAAAGGTATCTCTACTTGCAGAAAGATTCAAGCATTCAACAAGCTCCAGCTCTTCACGAAGCACATTACTGGAGTCCCATGGGAGGGAACTCTGAATTTCTTCCAGATGGTTGAGAAGCAATGTGAGGAAAGCATCCATGGCCACATCATCCACTAAAAATCCAGTAACATCACTGGTGAAGTGTTTCAGATCCAGGTAGTTCAGCTTAGAGGTTTCACAGCTTTTGCCACCTAACAATGAGTCACAAAGATCTCGGGTATCTGTGTGAACTGTCTGTTCAGCCAGCGGATGCCCCTCTAACTTCTTTTCAGCCTCTATTAGGTGCTGTGGACTTTCTGAGGTGGAAGACCGCCGACTAGCACTGCCTTTGACACTTATAGCAGAACTCTTTTTGTCAAGGTCTTCATCCTCTGCATAGTCCTCAGGTAGAGGAGTCTCAGTATAGAGGTCACTATAGGAAACAAAAAGCAAGGAGAAAATATTCTCCAAAACCTCCAGGCGCAGAGGAGCGGGAACACTCCTTAAGAACTGCTGACACTTCACAATATACTGAGGAAATACTGAAGAGCAATCTGTATAATTAAAAAAAAAAAAAAGAAAAAAAGAACATTTACTACATTTCTCAGGTGTTCCTTCCTCCCACCTGTGCCTTTTACGAAAATCCTGGGAGAGGGAACTGTCCCAGTGGCTCAGACCCAATCATTCCTCCACAAACCAAGTAAATATATGTCCAACATTTTACATTTAAAAAGGTAGTGTGTGCTTCCTCCCTCTGAGTAATGCCAATTACCACTTTGTTTAACGATGTGCAAACTCAAATTACACTCACTTTAGCCACTGAATCAGTTTCAGCTCTGGGAGATCATAAGCTCTTACAAAAGCATCTCTGCCACTACCACCCTATATCTAATATCACTTTCTTTCTGCACTATGTTTTGTACAATTACCTTAAACGTTTTGAAACAAGGCAGATAGCTTATTCATATCTATTATTACTAAAAATAACAGCACTTCAAAGAAATGCCATTATACTTGTTTGCAAAGCCCATAGCCCAATGAATAAAAAATACGTACCCAGGGTGCAACATTATCCCAATACTAAGTGATAATTCAGAGCCCAGCAACTGGAGAAGCATAAGCTACTGAACATGAGCAAAGAGGCCAATCACCTGTTGGTTCCCCAGAAGTTGCATCCTCAGGAATGTCACCAAAAAGGCTGCGTACGCAGTTCTTGCACTTGGAATGCTTATGTGAATTCACACAGAGAGCATAGATAGCATACTTCATGGCACAAAATGCTCGGAAGAGCGCCAGATTGCGTTGCTGGCTCAGGGTGTTAGGAAGTGTTGCTGCTGTGGACAGAAATCAGGGCAGTGAGGGGCTAGGAGGTAGACAAGAAAAGTCAATTTTCTCCTACAGTTCCTGGACAGCAGTATTTATCTGGTTTTCCTTGTCCAATGTCACTTCCATCTCATCTTTGATCTATCTCACGGTTACTTTTGGAACAAAACCCAAAGGACCCAATCCACAACACATGGACACAGAAAAGTCAGGTTTGGATCTCCTCCTAAAAAGAAATTTTTCTGTGAATTTGTGTAACAGGACCTGGCTACAGCACAGAATGACCAAAATCTGTTCACAGTGAGTCTCATTAGAAGTATGTGGTTAAGCTGTACTGCTTAGTTTACAACAGAGGCACAAGCCCTTGGTCATTTCAGCGTGTTAGAATTTTGTGTTCTAGAACACAGTAGATAAGTAGGGAGACAGTGAATACTGGCTATGACCACAGTGACAATAGATTACCACCACCTCTACAGATTTGTACTAATAAATAGATATCGCAGTTGAGCCTCCCCACAATGACTGGCCATATAGATCAAACGCAATCCGCAATTAATTAAAAAAAAGTACAGTCCCACAGTCTCCTTCACATATTTATACCAAAGGCAACTTAGAGAAGTACTGCACCCACTTCTCCCTTTTTTTTTGGAGGAAAGGTATCACATGCCAGAGACATGATCCCTTCTTAGTACAACAAAACAGCAGAACTGCAAATTATGCAAGAGTCACATCATCATCCCCTTCACCCAGTCACACAATGCAGTGTCATATATTCTGTTCTGAATTATCCAACTACTGTACAAAGGTTAAAAAAACAAACAAAACCGACAACAAAGAAGCAAAAAAACCCCAACAATCACACACAACCACATATGGTGTTAAATTAGTGCTTGGAATCCACTATTCTGTATTCTTATACAAGGGGTAGATTGTCCCTCTCCCTATTGTCATGCAGGGAAAGCATTAACCACGTGGTGGTTTTTTTTAAACAAAGCACTGCTACAAAGCAAAAGGTACTGATAATGAATGTCCCCATTCAAACTCTGGGACTGAACAGCATTACCTAACTTAGAAAGTGTTTCAGCACTGTCCTCAAGGTTTGAGCATGATTGCAAAAAAAGAAAAAGCACCAGACTGAACTCTTCTGAAAACTATGGAGCCAAGACAAGAGGACCAAGAGCAAAAACAGTTGGAAACAATTATTCCCCATCACTGCCATTCTCAGCTGCAACAATGGTGGAATCTATAGACAAAACTGAGGAAACATCCAAGTATGAATCCTCTACAGAACCCACATGGCTATGGAAATGCTACACTTCACCAGCAGCTCTACACTAATACGCAGACACCCAAAAAGCTCTCAATACCACTATCTTAAGAGGACTTCAGGTAGGTAAAGCCCAAGATCTGATAAATACAATCCTCTGAAACACAGAAATAGCTAGCTGCAGATACTACAGATACACACTGGTAATCAAAAATAAGTTTAATACATTTTTGCCTCACATGTGGAAAGACTTGGATCCAGTGAGTCTGTGTCAGTATTTGGATCTGAACCAATCCTTTTCATGCACCAATACCCTTTAATGATAAACACTTGCTTTTCCTATGCCAAAAATTCTAACACCTTACTCCTGAATACTGTAACTTAAGAGGAAATTGCTGACCACCGTTTCTTTTGCTAGTGTGACTGATCAAAGCCGGTGTTACCCACAGCCTGAACACAAGTGCCTACCAGTACCATTGCTTTGGTTACAGCACTGCAGCTGACAGATGTCTATCAGAAAGAAGGGGAAGAAGGGGAAGCATTGTGGTGTGAGGGGAAGAGGCCTGTTAACACTACCACATCAGATGAATCAAAACTTTGTGAGTCCTTTCTTCAAGTTTTGAAATAGATTATTTTCAAGAAGATTCTAACAGACTGTGCTTATAGAATTATCAGAATTTTACAATAGTCACTGGATTGAAAAGGAGTACTTATCTTCTGTTAATTAGTTCCATAAATTAATGTGATACAAAAAAAAAAAAGAAGAGAAACCACAGCTAGAGTTCTTTTGCTACAGTCATGCAGCTTCTAGATGATGGGAATGCCTCTTCCCCTTTTTGAAAAGTTTTGACAGAATTTAAGCAGAAGTGAAATAAAATGTAAGAACTGGTTAAAAAAACTCCAACAAAACAACACCAGCAACAACAAAACAATTTCAGAAAGCAGGACACTGAAAATTAGGATCTATATAGAGTCTCAATCATTACATATTTTAAGACTATTCAAGACAATTGTCACGATAATTTTAACATCAAAACCTCTGAAAGTAGGATGGGAAACCAACATCACAACTGGAAGGAGAGAAAACTGCTTCCCACTAGCCAACCTAGAAAAATCTGTGCAAGATCCATCACTGAGAGCTCTCCACACAACTCAGGTTGAAATTACATATGTACAAATTCCATAGAAGCAATAAGGCACACAAAATTGCAGCTTCTTAGGTTCCAGGATCTTAGGACCAGGAAGACTGATCTTCTGTATCATTATTAAGAGGCCCTATCAGAAAACAGCTTCAAAATAGCAGCAGCTGAACCCAGACACAGGCTGCAATCAAGAGTGTCCAAGGAGAGTCACTTCTAAATGAACTAATGTGTTTAGTAATCTCAGGTGTTTCAGGCACCCAACTGAAACATGGGACAAAGACAGAAGTGATGCAAACGCAGCCTGTAGATAAGCTTTACTGATTTAAAAATTGAAGTAAAATTGGTAGCACATACTATCAGAAGGAAAAAAAAATTGTATCTTTCAAAACTGAAGATTTTGTAGTATGAACTATCATCAATTTCATCTGGTTTTGGCCCTGGATTTTAAATTTAAGTGCACAGGTGACTGAAACCCATACATTTACTTTTCAAACTAAGGGTATGGTATTACACAATTTAGAAGTGACGATAAGCAGCACATTTTAGAAGCATGTGCAAAGCCTTGTTACCATTTTGAAAAAAGCACTTTCAGAGATTTGTCCCTGATCAAAGACATTTCACAACTCCTTCCTGGGAGACAATTTACTCCCTAAAATAATTTTAAGTTTCCACATGCTCTCTAGATTTCTTCCCCAAAACAGCTATCTTCCACAATTCCAGAAGCAGGTCAAAAGAAGATTCTTCCTGGCAGAAATACTGAGCATACATACTTAATGGATCATTAGTTTTCTGTGTTCTTACAACCCTATACATTTACCCTGCATCTGTTGGTCTCTAGCAGGAACTTTCTGAAGAAGTTCAATAACATCGTTCTCATTCAGTGCCAGAAGATTAGTGAGATGATGCAGAGAGTACACCGCAGTGTGGCAATCCAGACTGTGCAAGTGTTGCAAAAGAACCTTCCTTGGGACAGTAATACTGCAAGAGAGAACAAAGAGGTGGCACAGATTTAAGTCTCAGACAAGTTTAAAAACGTAACTCCCACTCTAATTTTGATTGAGCCAAATTACTCCAGTTAAAAAAAAACAACGAAGAGCATAACTCCAGCCCATGAAGCACTTTCGAGAGCTTGTGATATAGAGTCACTGTCAGACAATTAGCCAAGAAAATAACACCTTTTCTATTCGCATACATAAACCAATAGGTAGATTTGGCAAGACAATTTGGAAAAAGTCTTTCTGGTCATTTTACCTGTTTTGCTGCACGCACCACTCAAGAACTTCTACATGAGCCCACAGTCCATCACAAAAATCTTTCAATACGGAATCGTTGCACAGATCCTAAATGGAAAGACAAATAAAAGAATCTCTTTACAACAAATCCCCCAATCAGACAGCAGAACCAACCCTGTGTCACATATGGCATGTTTGTAAGACTTCTTTACGCAGAGAATAACCTCCAAATAAATAGCCAGTTTTATTACAAAGCCAGAAAATGGCTATTCTGACAGAACACAGAGCTCAGTCAGCCTTCCCCTGACACACTGACAGAACATGGAAAGGTGGCTACATCCGTTTTCAAGATTAGCTCTCAAAACGCATATTAATGCTTCTTAAGAACAGTCTAAAAACTCTAGAACTAATCATGTACTAGAATAGATGACATCCTGGGTAGCAGACTGTTATTCTCCATGTGCTTCTCTACTACAATGACTGCCTGCTAAAACCAGATCTAGGAGTTTCACTTTGCAGAGGGTACTGAATAGGCAGTAACTCCCCTAGGGCAATACCAGCCTAGATGTGCACTATGATCCAGCAGTACGAGGTTCCTTGTCTCTGCACCTCTGCCATCTAAGCCACTTGCCAGCCACATGACATCATCTGAAGTGCAACTACACCCTCAGAGCTGGAACCCTCTCTTCTGCACAGATGAACGCTGCCCCCAAACAAGGTGGATCTTTCACAAACAGCTGTCATTTATCATTGCACTTTGAGAATGAGTATGGGGAATTTCCAAGCTACCCTGTTGCTGAACTCAGGCTAATTGTGACCAGAATTAGTCACTGTCCAGGGATGACTCACTAGAGGAAATTTCATAAAGCAAAGATACCCCAGCTCTTTTCAAAACTAATCAACAACCATTGCTGTCTCTCTCTCTCTCTCTCTCATGTTAACAGCAAAAACTGAAGAGTTGATGCAGGAGAAACTTTCAGAGTTTCCTGGGCAATCATTCTCCCTTCACAGCTGAGGAATAAGAAGAAAGGCAAGTGCCCAATAATATTACTTGCACACAACTGTTGCATCTTAACTTTCTAAATTCCATTTTGAGAAAAAAACAGCATTGTCATAGAAAACTCTGATTTTACTTATTTTTGCAAACAAATTGCATTATCTGGACCCAGACTGGGATACTGCCATTTGCTTTCACCTGAGTCTTGTGTAGAGTCCATAGCAATGCTTTTGCTGATTCTAAGCTTTGACAATGAGTCCATCCTAGCAACACCAAGAGGCGGCTAAGTGGGCTGAATTCTCTCCTCAACAAACTGGTAAGGTTTGAGTAGTCTTCTCTTTTCAGTAAAGTTAATGCAGTCACCTAGAAAACAAAAGGAAGAAGTATTTATTTGTCCAAAATGTAGAGACCCATAATGCCTGGCAGACTATGTAAGCAAGTAGCCATTTCAATATTAGCCTCACTAAAATAGTGAAGCTCTGCATCTGGAACTTCCCTAAACTTGTATTTTCCAAACCATCAGGTTACTCATCAGTAAAGTTATCTTCAGGAAAAAAACATCATTTCAAATGCTTACTAAAAAGCTAACTCACACTCCACGCTATGTTATCTTTACAATCCTCCTATTGATTATGTCTCTGTCAAGGGCTTTATGTAAGGGACTTCTATGAGCACATTACTTAGAAGTGGAAATGTGTTCAACCTCAGAAACTCTAACAGTGACCACTTCCCTGTATTCTATTTTTTTGATCTATGTAAATACATTCAAATCAATTAATTCATAACAGACTATTTTTCATCAGGTCTTCAAGCTCTTTAAAACATAAATTTTACCACACAAACTAGCCTCACTGCCTCAAATCTACCAGCATCAGAAAAGCAAGGCCACAAGTTCAAGATCATGAGGCAAATGGTACATCCAACAAAATTGCAAGCAGAACATAGGACTTCTTAAATCCTGAAGATTTAATCTTCAGTCTGCATGAAGATCAGCTTTTCCAAAAATGTCACTGGCTGTTTTATGTTCATTACATAGCTGCAAGTTTGGGAGTTATCACCAGTTACCACCCTGTTCCTATTACCCATCACCCTCGTAAACACTATTTGAATACAAAACGATTCTGTGCACTACCAAGGTATGTTCAATACAGAGACTGACTTTAGCCTCCAGTGGGTTTCCCTGTTAATGATTTTATGGCTGTACCAGAATCTGTTCCAGAAAGTGCTTGCTGCTGCTCAAGCAGTAGAAATAGGCTGTCTTCCAAGAAGGAGCTCCTATGGGATCTGAGAACAAACTCATCACAGTTCGCTCTGCATCCAACTGCTCAGATGAACCTAAAAAACACCACAACAAGACGCTTCCAGTAGAGAGGGGTACCTTTGACAGAAGCATAACTGCTACTCATTTAAAGAAACACTGGGCATTTTCTCAAATGCTAACCAGCTGTTACACGTTAACAGCTAAGACTCTTGAGTATTGTTACTGGGTAACAAGGCAGCCAAGGAGAGAAGTTTGACAAAGGTCAGATCAGAAACCAGGAAACTCTCTGGACAGTAATTAACAGCAAGAGCCTGCTTAGCACACAGGTTGTTTGCATCAGCTCAGGTCACACTGCCTAACTTTGTTTAGCCATGCACATCTTTTCTGTATGTTTCATGAATTCTCACTTGTGCTCTGAGACACTGTGCCACTTTACAGGGCCTTAGCAAGGAGTTTCCCACAGGAACTTCTCAGATATGTGCAAAGTGAGAACTGAACTACTCCCTGTGAGAGAGAAAGGTACGTGGATCTACATTTCTCTTCCCTGACAAGGAAGCACTAACTGCAGCTATTATCAGAAATGCCAGAGTTGGCCACACCAGCCTGACCTTCCCTTCAGCAATCCCTATGAGTAAAGGGAGAAGAGAGGATATAAACCCCACTTACACCTCAGTGTGCAGACGTGAGCAAAAGAGGGTAGGCATTCCAGCCTTTCCCTCCTTGCACACTCACCTGGCACTTTACTGACAGGATCATGGCATCACTTGTCATTTAGCTTCAGCTGAGATCCTCACAGAATATGCTGAGTTGGAAGGGACCCATCAGGATCACTGAGTTACGACTAAATGTACCAGTCACAGTGAGCTAGACAGAGGCTGTGAAGTTATGGCTGGTACAGAACCAACAGCTGGGCTCTGGCAAGAGAACAGGTAATCAAACTGCATCTTCTTTCCAGCTCAGGTATTAGCCCGCTCCACATCTCCTTCCACTTTCAGAAGTTTTCCAGTATAAGGAGGTTTGAACATTTTGGGATTACTGAGGTAATTGAACTGTTACTGGACAGAAATGGAACATCCTCCAACACAGAAGGCTCTGAGTTGGAGGTGAACAAATAAAAACTTTATATACATATAAAGTGTCAGTCTTCTAGATACAAGACAGACCATGAATAGAAATGCTGAGCAGATTGAAATAGAGCACAAGGGGTGGTAAAGGAAGTGATCAAAAAAGAAGACAGCATAGACTGCAGAAATGCAGAAAGAACTGTTGTTCCTATGCCAATTCCTTGCTTTAAGGATCATTTTAGCATTATCTTTCACAAGACTCCATGGTTTATTAAGGCACCTTAGCAAGAACACTGCCCGACTTCTTGACAACTCACCTGTTTAATGCCTTAATGGTTTTGTTAAGTAAGAAATTAAAACAAAGCAAAAAGTGAAACAAACCTTTTTGTATGGCTTTTGACAACAAAAGTTTTTCTCTTTTTCTTTCTGTGAGAACACTGCTATAAAGGCTTAACAGGCCATGGCTCTGTTTCCTCAACATACAGCTTAGTAGCTTCTCCTCCCTCAGTGGGCTTCCCTCAGCCCAGCATACATCCAAGAGCTCCCTGAAGAGGTGCCTTACTTCATCTGCCTGATGCTCCACATCAAAAGTCACTATACTGAGAGCAGCATAAATCGTATCTACTAGTTCTCTTTGATCCAGTTCGGCTGAAATCTCAGAACTGCACTGGAGCCTCTGAAGAGATTTCAAGGAGTCACAAAGAAATTCAACAAAGATGTTTTGTAGAGAGCGATATTGCTGGAGTGAGGAGCTATGTGTGCCTTGTTCCTCCTGGAAGAACTCCAGCAGGGCTTTTGCCCTCTGGGGAGCCCAAAGCAAAAGCTTCCGGAGAGCTGAAACAACATCCGAGCTGAATTTGTGAGAACAGTCATCTCTTCTTTTGCTGTCTGTGAGGTGCTTGTTCTGGGTGCACTCAAATGCTTCAAACAGTTCCTGGTAGGGAAATAATAAGAGAGTAAGCCTTTTAGGTTCCAATAATATAGGAAATTAATTATTTAAAAAAACAGGAGAAAATTGAAAGCAAACAGATAAATCAACTTGGGAATACCATACTACTTAGGAAATCCATTAATAATGGTCCACCTTATCCAATATCCTTCCTAGTCCTGCCTGACTATCTAAAAAAATATAAAGAATCCTATAATACACAAATACACTATAAGGACTATGTGCAAGCAAGATACCATAGTTCACAGGCAGTCCCTGCGGGGTGGCTGAAGCACAGCCATATTCTACCTCTTAGCAATCCACTGATGTGACTTCATAAGCCGCTAAGAGTGTGATGATTAGTGGTTTTTTTTTAAGTCCTACTTTTCCAGATTCATACCATCTATCTACCAACTTCATCATCCTCACCGATTTTTCAATCTTGGTTAAAACTTGGCAACAGATTCAGAAGCCATTTCATGGACTTCTATCTTAAGCAACAGTAACTCTTCTTTCTAACAGAAGCAAACCTACAATTCCAGAACTAGGAAAGGGGAAACAAGGACAAAAAAAATCCCAATTAGCTCTCCCAGTAAGGAGTGGGAAGGGACACGCCAGTTGAATAGCATTTAAGCAGCACTTGTGGCACTTCTGGGGAGAGGTGGTTGATGTGCATAAAAAATGACAAGTCCACCAACATCCCTTTTTTTTATGTACTGGATTAAAACGTAGCTTGATCTACCAACACACCTCTCACAGTAATTGTGGCAAAGAGGTTGCTGAATCTCATGTTTCTGTGCAACACTGGTGGACAGTGTGGACAGTGGTGGAATCATTCATGACCTTGGTGGTTAGATGGCAACATGCACAGACTTCATTATTCATTAACAGATTTCAAGGAGATTTATTTTAATCAACATTCAAGTTTAACTTGCTTGTTTTCATCCTGTAATTGCTAATTCTGTGTCCTTAGAGAAATATTGAACACCTTGTCCTTATTCATATTAAAAAGCTGCAAATGGCCTCTAATATAATAAGTTTTCAATTTCCTCTTCAAAAAAGGCAAATAAAAAAGATGTATTTAAAGAGTTAGAATCTACAGGACCAGAAGCAACATCTTATGACATTTCACACACCATGTCAGGTCTAAATCTGTTGCAACTAACAACAAATTAGGGTAGTTCTATCACCAGTAACTTTCCTGATTTTCTGCTCTATCCTTGTTTTCGATATTAATCCATCTTTGCATATTTCCATGCATTTCTCAAATAAATCAATATGTATATATTAATTAATAATGGAAAAATGGTTCCTGCACCTCAGAGCACACATCGTACCAATTACCAAACGTCAGCAGTAACAGTGGAACATCCGAAAACTTCCAGGAAGGGGGCAAAGGGATACATAAGAAATGAAAATTAAGATCTCAGGAGAAAGAAAAAGAAAAGAGACATACTTTTAAAATGTGCTTTCTGACTATAGTTTATTTTAGCTCAGAGTGGGTTTAAGGTTTATGATTATTACAGGTGTTTATGGATGCAAGACTGTGGCAAGTAGCTGCAGTCAGGTCTGCCATGTGTTAGAAATATCAAGCAGAAAAACCTGTTCCTTGCCTGCCCACATCCTCCACTCTAGCCAGAGAAATCACTCGCAGGCACATTGGATTAACTTCAGAGAGGGATCTGAATTACAGTGTCTTTCAGCTGCCTAGAAGACTAATAACACAATAACCTCTCAAGCAGTCGAGTTAGCAGGAAGCATTAACTCCGATCCCACAACCTGATGAAGTTGGGCATTCTGCAAAACTAACAAGAAGAAATAGGGACGAGAAGTAGCTCACCTTTAGGACTTCCTCAGAGACATCCTTCTGTAGTTCTTCCAGGAACACTAAAAATTCAGTTTCTCTCTGAAGAACAACTGGAACAGTTTTCTGAAATCATATATGAGTATGGGAAAGATGTTAGTCAATAAAATTTTTATTTATTTACATAACCATATAAACCTCTGTTAGCTATTAACATTTTGAGGCAGACTGAAATAGCTCTCTGAAGGTACCTAATTCTCAATTAAAGGCTATTCTGTAATTAGGTTCTGCTCTCACACCAGTTGATTTTATTTATCCATATATTTGGAAACAGGGACAAGTGTCACTTTGTCAAGAATTACAAACCCATCAATTCCTCAGAACATTAAGAAAAAATGCAACTCTAAGTAGTAACAAGGACAAATGAATTTAAGAAAAAAGTATGCATATCCCTCACCATTTACAGCTCATAAAGAATAGTCTGATGCCTGAGTTGTTTCATTTTTAACGTAAGAAAGGTGCTACAAAAATGCAGAAGTTGATACACTCATGCTTTTCATTTATATGAATGCTCAAAGCTAAAAAGCCAAGTTCTGGTATCCTGAAAAAAACACCGATTTTTCTCTCCAGTGTGAAGATTAACAGTTTTTTCTTGAAAATTTTTTAAACACAAAAAGTAATGCATGTCTCCAGATACCTTGAGAGTTTGATTCCATGAAATGTGGGAAAGTTTACAACTTAAATAAGCAACTGGTCAGACATTTCGCACTTGGAATTCAGAGCTATAAACTGCATTTGCAAGTCAGCTAGATGTTTCTGTACCTGATTCCTGGCAAGCCATTTTTCCAGCACAAGAAGCCAAAGCCATGCAGTTCTCCATGGGCTAGAATTCTGCCCCCATCTACAAAAGCAAGAAGCACATACACCAGATTATACAAGGTCAATTCCATCCTCAAGATCCACGAGCACACTGTCAGAGATCATTTTGATTTTTGTATTTCTCTAAGATAAAAGCAAAGATGACTAAATAGCCAAAACCAAGTCAGACAGAAAAGAAGGAAGAGGAACCAGAATATGGGTGCTGCTTGCACATTAATTCAGTGATTTCTGCTGTGCAAATGACTGCTTTTAGATCAGCCAAATACTACTGGCATAGCTCTTCACAACAATGAAAGTAATTTCTGGTCTAAAGTTCAGTCTGTATGGCCCTCTTTGAGCACTTCAGCAGATTTCTTTGAAATTCAACCACTTGTCAAACATTGTTATTTCCTGTTCTGTTCTGTTCTACCCGAAAAAATGAAACTAAGTTTTAGGTCACAGCAGCTCAAGTGCAGCTCTATGTCCAAACTAAAAGTGAAGCAATGTACTAATTAAACACAGAATCCCTGTAATTTTTATCAGTTTTTCACATGTTCCAGTATTTACATACACACACCCCAAAGTCTATACAGTTAGGGAATATATTCAGTACTCTCAAAGGGACTAGGAAAAAGAAAAAGCACAAGATAGTTTACTGTCCTTTAAAAGTCTCAGCATTACTAACTAAAGCCTTTAGATGTAATAGCCTAGCTATCAAAAATAAAAAAGATAGAAAATGCTGATGTGACTGTTTGCAATATTCATGTAACCACGTGCACACCTTCCTCCAGATTCCTGCTGTCAGTGTAAACTGTTTCTTAGTTTCATGCAACCTCTTCTAAGATGTTACATGAACTTTAATCATCTCATTAGACGAGGGGAATACAAATGTTCCCTGAAGTGCCAGAAAGTCACCCTTCATATGCACCTACCTGAAAAGCAATAAACTAAAACCAATGCCCTTTCAAAATCCAGTGTGAGAAAAATAAGAAGTCAACAGCATAATATGAATTTTTTAGTTTACATTTTTAGAAACCGTGAAGTTTTTCAAGAGCTGGAAACAAGAGAACATTTTAAATAACTACAGTGCTGGTCTCTGGTTCCATTTCTAAAGGAACCGAAGCTCAGTGTCAAAGGAATGTAATTTCAGGCCCTGTTCTTCCTCCTTCAGGAAGATCTAACAAAATCAGTTCAGAAACGCTTACAAGTAGTTTCCAGCCTGTACCAGTTACCATGTCAGGTACGTGAATGAGCCCAGCCCTCCGCCCCGGTGCGCTGGGCAGCCTGCGCAGCTCTCGGGGGGTGACAGCGCTCACCCCACAGCCCCTCCGGCACCTGCGAGGCCCTGAGGGAAGAGCTGCCTCCCAGGCGCCGCCAGGCTCCCCGCGGGCAGCAGAGGCAGCCGCCGCTGCCCCCGTTTCACGCTCCAGCCCCAGCAGCAGCCCCGACTCACCTCCCCGCCGCGGGACAAGCGACCAGCGCCTCCAGCACCGCCCCCACGCCGGCGGGGCCCTCGCCGCGGCCCTGGCTCAGCTGGGGCACGCAGGCCTGCGCCAGCTCCCAGTGCCCGCGCCGCACGCACTCGCAGAAGAACCCAAACAGGCGCTCCACGGACACCGCTGCTTCCTTCCCGAAGGGATGCATCTTCCCGGGGCGAGGGGGAGCCCCGGGGCGGGGTGACAGGGCGCGGCGGCGCTGGGCTGTCCAGCCCGGCGCTGGCTCTACCGCCCGAGCCCAGCCCCAGTCCCAGTCCCAGTCCCAGTCCCAGTCCCAGTCCCAGTCCCGGCCCCGGCCCCGGCCCCGGCCCGGGCGCTGCGCGGCCCCGCCATCTTGGGCGCCGCCTCAGCTGACCGCGCCGCCGGCCGGGCACGCGGGCACGGCCCCGCCCATTGGCCCAGCGCCGGCCGGATGGCAACGCGCCGCCATGTTTGTTTGGGGCGCCTGACACCGCCCCGCGAGCACGGGCGGTGCGAGCCCCGCCCCCTGCCCGCTAACCGCGCCCTGCCCCGCCCGCCGCCGCGCGCCTCACTGTGATTGGCTCCCGCCAGAAGCTCCGCCCACAGGCCGGGACGGGGGGCGCGAGGGGCCGAGGGGGGGAATCGGTGTGCGGGGATGTACAGATGTGTGCGGGGATGTACAGATGTGCGTGGGGATGTACAGATGTGCGTGGGGATGTATATATGTGTGCGGGGATGTACAGATGTGTGCGGGGATGTACAGATGTGTGTGGGGATGTACAGATGTGCGTGGGGATGTACAGATGTGTGTGAGGATGTACAGGTGTGTGTGGGGATGTAGACCTGTGTGTGGGGATGTACACCTGTTGTGGGGATGTACAGATGTGTGTGGGGATGTACACCTGTGTGTGGGGATGT
>JAWWEE010000158.1:30046692-30070391 GCA_035221455.1 Xenops minutus
TACACCTGTGTGTGGGGATGTACACCTGTGTGTGGGGATGTACAGATGTGTGTGGGGATGTACACCTGTGTGTGGGGATGTACAGATGTGTGTGAGGATGTACAGGTGTGTGTGGGGATGTACACCTGTGTGTGGGGATGTACGGATGTGTGTGGGGATGTACACCTGTGTGTGAGGATGTACAGATATGTATGGGGATGTACAGATGTGTGTGGGGATGTACACCTGTGTGTGGGGATGTACAGATGTGTGGGGATGTACACCTGTGTGTGGGGATGTACACCTGTGTGCACGGATATACACCTGTGGGTGCATATCTGCAAGTATACACACCAAGAGAGAGAAAGAGGTGCACATACAGGGTTATATACAAGCGTGTTTGTGTACATTTGCCCCTTGTATAGCTGTATAACCCTGTACGTATACCTCACTGTCGTAAATATATATACATACATATATATATATACAGACACACACATATATATACCCATACAGATATATATTTATATATACGCACACGTCTATATATAGGGTGTATACACCTATACACCTGTATATCCACTATTGACCTGTATAGGTGTATACGCTTATATATATATATAGAGAGAGAGAGAGAGAGATGTTTATAGGGCTGTAAGTGGTCTATGTACATATTTTTACCCCTTTGAGAGGAGACAGAACTGGTGTCAATAAACACATGACTTGGGGTGCGTATGTCCTGCACCTACAAGTACAGTGTGTCGCGCACACAGACACACACAGATTGAAGAGCCGTATGGAATGTGTAGGCATGGAATGTGCAGGTATGGAATGTGTAGGCACGTGCGGGCTGCCGGGGGTGCCGCTGCCATCTCACCGCGGGCCGGGGCGCTCCCACGGGGGCCGTGACTCAGCTGCGGCGCTGGGTGGTGTCCAGCCGGTGCTGGGCAGAGATAAGCCCCCCCCTACATCCTCCCTTTATTCCGGGCTTTTTGTTTGCTTTTGTCGTGACACACAAAACACAGACTCCTGCTGCGGCGAGGCGAGGGCAGAGGCGGCGCGGTGATGACAGAGGACAGGTGTGCCAAAGTAAGTGGGAGAGGGGGTCCGCGGGGCTCCTGAAGGGAAACCACGGCAAGGGAGCTGTGTCCGTGTGCACGTGCTGAGACCCACCAATAAGCCGCGTAAGGTGCTGCAGGAGTTTGTGCCATTACCCACTACAGCTTCATGAGTATTTTTCACCTGTACTGTCAACTCCAACTCGGCAGATAAATGGTGCATGGTCAGTCGTGCCTCTGAACTTTCCCCAGCCACGCCGGATGAGCTAGAACTGTTGAGACCATGTGGTTGTCCTTCAGTTCTGATATCCTCTGCTTTTAATGATGGTGCTTACCCTGGTGCAGCTCTGCGCAAACAATTTCTCAACCTGTACTTTCAGGTTGGGGTATTATTTTGTATCTTATCTCTTCCCTAGGCAAGGAAGGAGTTTTAGTGGGACATGGGACCTGTATGAGGATGAACTTCATTTATCCTGGGATCTTTTATGCTTATTACCCACTCTAATTGCTTTATCCAGTTTAAAGTATCTCTCTACAGTCAGACTCCTTTCTTGAGAAGCTGCTTCCTTATGTAAGACATGTCAGGTCCTTAATGCTTTTCTTTTTTTACAAAGTTCAAAACATACTTGCTGGAGTATCTGCCCACTTCTGTAAGGGTAACTGTACATTATCAACAGTCAGGAGTGCTACTGCCATTTTTGAAGGTACTTTTAAATCAATTTTTTCCAATATTGACCTTGTTAGGAATTAGAAGTTTATTAATACATCTGTGAAGCTGTAAAGGCAGCTGGATGTAAATATCAAGGTGGGAAAATAAATTGTATAAGGTCATCTTAGTAGAAGATACAACTAGAATATTGATATTGGGAAATGAGGTATAGGCAAGACTTTTTGTCCTGAATTTGTGTGTGTGTGTTGTGCAGGTCTTCTAGCAGAACTGCCTGAATTTTTACCTTGGAACACTGGAATGATAAAGCTCTTTTTATCAGAAACAGAGTCTGTTGTGCATTGCCTTGCAACGTTATCAGTGTTACGCAAGTTGCTAATAACGTTTGGAGTTTTATAGCAGCTTCTTTCCAAGTGAATCTGCATAGGGAGTGATTACATGCTGCTGTGTAGCGTTCCAATATTTACATTTTAAAGCCATTTCTGGAAATTAAGTCTCAAAATGTCCCTATCACTTGTTTCCAAGCTCTCTCTTTAATATTTCCATGTAGATTATGTATTAGGTATTAGTTCCTCTGCTGACCATCAGAGCTGTTAGAGAAATACTTGGAAAAAGTAAATGCTTCAGGATGGAAATATTTCTGAGTTCTCGTGTACATGGCAAAAATAAAACCAAATTATATCGGGTGATCAAGGCAGGCATTCAAAGCTGGTTTGCCCGCAGCATCACCCACTGCAGCCATTTTCACTGTTCCCTGCAGGTGGAGCAGTATGTTGGTGAAATTAAAGGTGGCCTGAGACCAGCCATGAAACTCACTGTCATAGGGATGGTACACTCCAACCCCAAGAGGTAGGTGAAGGGACTGGTGGGAGCTTCACTCCATCATACATGCTCCTACCTGTCTTCTAAATTTGTAAGCTTTCTTGGAGGTCTGTGCTCTTTGGAGAAATTCATGGCTTTGTTTAGTTTTCCTGCACTTAGACTAAGATTAAAAGGTCAAGGAGGAGTTCACTGTTCAGCCTTTCTGACTGCCCTGACAGGATTTTCCACTCCTTGCCCTTATCTAACATGAACTGGAAGGGAGCACACAAAGTGGCATTTCTCCTCCAGGAAGAGGTACAATTCTCAACCTTCATCTTGGTTGTCTGCTGCAGGTTGGAATCAAGACCGTTTAAAAACATATGGCACAGGAGGTACAGGTTTGTTGCTGTCTTTTATCTGGACAGCAGCAACTATGCTTACCATTATTGCATTATTTTATCACATCAACAGCTGTCAGCTCCACTGGTTCCATGGGTGAAGAGTTTGCCATAACCTCTTTAAGGACACAAATGAGTACATATTGAAAGGTTTGATTTCAGTCAAGAGAGTGGGAAAGCAACCTCAGAAATCACTAGCATCCTACTGGAAATTGGGGGTAGAAACAAAGACCAGCCAGGTCTCATCCCCTTCTCCAGCTTCTAAGCCTGTAGAAGTCCTGTGTGTCAGTCTGAGATGAAATCAGCAGCCGTCTCTAGTCTTTATATGCATCTGTCATGTTCACCATATCCTATCACATTTCTGAAAGTTCCAGTCATTTAATTGGTTTTTTTTTCAGCTTCTCAGTGACTTTGCTCTGTGATCCAGTGGATGCAAACAAAGATGTTGGGATGCTATTTACAGTTAACTTCAGTGAGAAATCCATCACCCGAAATGCACGAATTGCTGGGAAATGGGGAAGAGAAGAGAAGACTATTCCCTACTTTCCATTTACAGCAGGTGACACATTCAAGGTAATTTTTAGGGTACTATGAAAAGGGTAGAGACAAGGAAGGGGGAAAGGCTGAAGGCTATGTGTGTGACCATGAATAGCAAACTACTGGCATTGCCAGGTCAACTAGTCTAGTATGGCACAGGCAGCAAAAGTTCAAGCCCTGATGGGAGAGGTGCATTCCCCTCTCTAATCTTAGTGAGAGTACTCTCTGCGTGGAGCTTTGCAGTACCATCTCGGCAGAGCATAGGTTATTTATTAGGGGATTTCAGAAGAATTGGTAGACTCTCTGCTTCACTATCCCCACCACATTTGGTCCTAAGTCCATGCTGATGAAATCAACCCTGCTGCTGACCTCTAACACCTTCCCCTGTCCTTTTCCATTGCAGATGGAGATCTTATGTGAACACCAGCAAATACGAGTCTTGCTTGATGGACGGCAGCTCTGTGACTTCACTCACCGCATTCAGCCTCTGAACTTGGTGAAAGCTTTGAAGATCTCAGGGGACATCAAACTTACCAAAGTGGCTTGAATAAAGAGACCACAATATCACCAGGGGACAGAGGAAAATGTACTTTCTCTTGTCTGAGAAAGGTTTTATCTTTTTTCCATAGCTGATTCTGGGGAGTTGGAACTGTATATTTTTAATTTTCTGATGTGTTTGAGATACACACTCTTTTTTTTCCTCATACACAGTCAGCAATTGCAGAGTTATGGCTGGTCTGGGTAAATCTGAGAGCCTTTGCTGAGATACATTTTTGGCCTCCCAAACTGCAAGATTTATGATGCTGTGCAGTATCTCATGTCCTTATGGTTCTGTAACCCCATGGGCATGCTAGGTGGCAGAGCTCAGTCCTCTATGCTGGGGTGGCTGTTAGCCTTGTGACTAGACCTGGGCATTATGCAGGTAATGGGACTGAGAAAAGAGAAGTAGGAGATTTTCTTGTAAGTTGATAAGGGAGCCTGATGGGTCCCAGCAAGGTTCACGTTCTCAGGGGGGAATTGCTTTTTCTAGAGGCTCTGCTCAATCAGCACAAAACCATCTGTGCTTCCCAGTACAGAGCGATAAATGCGTTATCAACATCCCTATCTCTTCCAGGTAGCTTTTGTTGAACTGAAAGGTTTCAACAGCTATGGATTTCACAGTCTTCTCTGGACCAGCCCTAGGAAATGGTATCTATAGCTGAAACTGCATTGCCTGTTCTTGTATCTAATTAAAACTGCATCTTTGCTGACAAACTTCTTTAAATAAGCTCTGTTAAATATTTAAACACATGTAAGTGTTGTGCTGTTATTTCATTGCTATAACTTTTTAGAAGAAAGTCCTAAATACATGGCTATTCTAATAAATACATAAGCGTATATTGTATGCTGGTTTTGACCATGAGACTCTTTTCAGTACACAAGTTGGAGAACATGAAATCTGTACAGAGATGGATCTGTGGACAGAGGGCTATCAAATTCCTCTGTGACTTCAGGGAAGATTTATAGCATGGTGCCTTCTGAGGGCTTTTGAAAGTTCTGCAGAGTCTGGCTGTCAGATACAGGTACTCAGATAAAAAAGGAATTTCATGAAAATAGTATATTAGCAGGCTGTTCAGGTGTTTTAATAATTTCCCACATTCCATTTTACCCTCAGGTGTCTCCATATATTTACAAATCTAAAATGATAGTGAATGAAACAATTATTTTCATATACTCAAACTGCCCTCTGAGACAAATCATATCTCTAAAGAGCACAGGATATTCAAATGCACTGTTTTTTGGGGTTGGGTGTTTTTTTACACTTAATGAAATCAAAGACAAGTTGAGTAGACAAATAATGGGAAAAATAATGACTTAAGATAGAAAAAGCAATAGTCCTATCTGCTGCAATAATTCTCAATCCGAGTGGTTCTCCAACATAAATGGATTTATGGTGATAATTAGAAGGGAAAGTCTTGCTTTTATGGCTGATTTCTTCCAGTATATTCAGCATCAGCAATTGTGTGGAACCTCCACTAGTCTGGTTTGATACGCAGGATCCTGTACTGCTGTGGTACATTATGAGCACAAGAGTAATCTATATAGTGGAGAGAAAGCTCCTTTGGTCTTTTCCACTGTAACAGAGATCCAAATAGTAGAGCAGGTGGATGGACAGACAGACCTTTTGTTTGCTTTGCAATCTGATTATCCTGGCAGCTGGATTGTGGCTTAGCACAAGATTCATGTGGTATACCAAGAAAGGCAGCCTCAGACACCAGTACCTTTCATGACTCTGATATTTCAGTCCTAACTAGTTAAGTTTATGAGCCCCCTTTATAAAGGGGAAAGGAGCAAGATATTTCTGCTTTAAGATAAAGCACAACCTGAATCTGTCAGATATGAACTGAATGCTTGTACAAAAGATTCTTTTCTTCCACATTGGAATATTGTATCTCATAATTTCTTTGTAAAGCCCCATTTGTCTGTATCCACCTATTGTCTTTTGTCTCTTGGTTAGATGGTAAATTCTTGGTGGAGAATTATTCTGGATCTATCCAACTTTAAGGCACCTAGAATGCTGGTCTGTCAGGAATTGCTATGTGTTATGGTAATTCAAATAAGAGAAATAGACTATCAAGGGGAAAACAATACTCCCAGACAATGAGAACAGGAAAAGTGGTCACAAATGCGATTTGTCATTTGGCATGGAGTCCATATTACTCATGTCAGTGGTTTGATTGCCTCAATCCACTGCACTCGCTCTGCCTTGGAGCTGGCCTGGATATAATAATGAATGTCATTTTTGGTGATGATTTTGAAGAGATTGCCTTGCACGTTGCCCTTCACTCCTGTGGAGAGGGGAAAAAAAAAAAGATCAGGAAAGTGCACAGAGAAAGTTTTCTGGCAGATATGAAGCTTCATGGGAAAGAATTTGAATTTAGTGAATTAGGGATTCAAAGCTTTCCTTTTTATTATGGATAAGACCTCTAAATCTCTTGTGTCTTTGATTTCCCTTCTGCAAAATCCCTGGAAATATTTTGGATAGGGCTTTGAGCAACCTGGTCTAGAGGAAGGCGACCTTGTCCATGGTGGAGGGGTTGGAACTAGATGATCTTTGGGGTCCTTTCCAACCCAACCCATTCAATGACTCTGTGATTATAGGAAAATAAAGATATAGTACAGACATTCCTGCTGTGGATTGTATGAACTATTGTGCACTATGCAACTTCTATAAAGTAGTCTCTCTTTAGATGGAGACTATTACTTGAGTTATATACTGCAGGGATAAACTCCCTACCAGTTTGTACAGTAGATAGATTTACTCCTGCCTGTATTTGAGTTCCTCTTAGCAAGGAATTCTATCGTCTGTCATGTCCCCCTGCCCCAGACCAAAGCTTTTTCAGGCCTTGTCTTTGAAAGATGTTCAGTATTTGAGATCCACACATTGTGCTTCCTGTCATAAACTAAATTGCTTTAACAGCAGGAACACTTATCTGTAAGGCCAAGGTTTTAGATAAATGCCTAAGCTAAGCATATGCTCTATCAGAACTGTTTTTTGTATTGCTCTGTTTATGTCTCCCCTGCATTTGGGTCCTAGCAAATCAAAAAGGAAGAGGTAGTAGCAGAAGTAGAGAAGACATGCAGAAAAGGGATGGCATCAGAGGATGCCTCAAAACTTTGAGTTAAACAACATCCAAAGAGAAGGTGCTTCCTCTGTCTATTAACTCTGGAATATTAATCAGGGTCTTAGGACTGTCTCAGAGGTCATATGACTAAGAAAAGTCCATAAAAAGGGGAACACCCAAGATATGTAGAAAAAACACTAAAAAGAGTCCGCTTTGGTGTGGACAATACAGTAGTACAGGGATTTGTGATGTGCCTCTTCCCTTGCTTGCAAAGGGAAATGTAGGGCCAGCCCACTTGTGCATACAAACAGCCATACACAAAACCCACACCCAAAGACTCTACTGCTGTGGCATAAATATGTATGTATGAAAGTGTTGAGGCTCGTGCTTACCTGCTGGGACTCCATTGTCCTCCAGAGCTGAGACAAGACAGCCACGAAGGGAGAATCCACCTACTGGCTTGTTGTCTTCCTGCAAAGAAAAGGGAAACAAAGCTTAGCTGGAAAATGTCATCATTTCCCAGAGCAAATATATTATTTTTATGAAGTTGGGGATGTAATGCCAGTCTTTCCAGGCGTGAAAGGTCCATGTTACAAAAGAAGTCAATTAGAACATATAACTAAATGCATTACTATATTGTTTCAGTTTTAGATGTTTCTCTGATGTAGCTGGGCATGGTGGAGACTGGTTAAAAGCACAAGGGTAGGCAATCAGATTTAAAACTTATGTATAGTTTTATCCATAAGACTGCTAAGGAAAAGGAATCTCACTGGGAAAAAGACAGGATGGAAGATGCAGGGATACAAAGCCCTGCAAGGACAACCTCCTAGGGCAAGGCCAGAGAGCCAGAGAGGTCTAATTCCCAAGGAAATGGATAGAGGAACCTAGAAGGAGCTCTGTGTGACAGAAAAATTTACAGAATAATTGTATTTTTGTTATAACATTTAGGTCTGGAAAACGATTTCTAGGGGTGATGACTTCCCACTGACGTACCTTAGTGGGGTCATAGTAGTGCAAAAAAGCAGGATCAGCTCTCAAAACAAATCTCCTCACCTTCCAGTTTTTCCTCTTGTGCCCCTGAAAAATGGAAGAATTATAGTTACCACCTCCTGAAATGGCCATTTTCCTGCAGGCTGGAGGGGAGACATAAATAGGTACCAAAAGAGAGGTTTTGGAGCTAACAGAGAAAAAAAATTTTCCTGACATCTTGGTAGTTCTCCGAATTTTCTGCTTATCTTCCTTCTTCATACATAGATAGTTCCTTCCTCTCTTCCTTTCCTATGCTGAGAACTAAGAAAGCAAAGTGACAGGACCAAAAAATTATATTCCTGATTCTTGCTTTTAATATTAAATATGGGTCTCAGATTAAAAATTCATTCTGTGTATGCTCTGAGGGGATAATGTCAGGTCCTTTTGCAGCAGTTCTCTCTCTCACCTGAGCCCCCTCCGGTGCTGACAGTCCAGGACAGCACTGCAAGCCTGTGCCAAGCCCTGCAAGCACCTCCTCTCCTGGAGGTTTGGTGCTGGGGCTCAGGGCCAGCCCAGGGCTGCCCCTTGCTGCTGCTGGCCATGGGAAAAAGCTCCTGGACAGCTCTCATGTCCCATGGAGATGGAGGGGCTGCCCTGCCAGCCTGTGGGGATCCCCCACCACCCCACCATCCCTTGTGGCACCCTTGTGGCGGTTGGAGGAGGGAGGGTTGGGAAGCATCTGGTGATCCAGTTTGCACAACACTGACGTTTGAGCTCTGGCTACAAAGTTCTAGAGTAGGAATATGGCCATACAGGGCAGGCAGGGTTCTGTTTGCAGGCAGCTGTGTTATGCTTTGAAACAGCATGATTGCCCCTTGTATTGTTCGTAGCAGGGGTTGGAAACTAAACCTTGCAGACCAAGGGTCAGACCCTTTAAACAATTACTGCCAACAGGTAATTGTGCCCAGAATAACTGTGCCCAAAAAAATCAGATCTCATCACCACTGGGACACCCACGTGTACATGAGTGACTGCCCACAGGTAAATGCCCACTTCATACAAAATCTAGCTACTCAGCTTTGAAATTTGTCTGTGGCCAGCAAAGCATCATCACTGCTCACACTACCCAGATGGGATAGGTCAAACCAGAGGGACAGTAGATCTGCTTGGAAGTGAATATGACATCTCTGGGTAGGATTTGGAGTTTTTGTGGGACTTTTGCGTTTGATACCATTTTGTACTTTTCAGTATACACTCAATATATACAGAATATCCAATTAATCCTGCCCAAGCAGCAAATTCCATAGCTTACTTCTTTATAACTAGATCCTCTTCACCTCTAATAGTAGTACTGACAGGCAACTTAGTTCTGCTGGCCACAACTCTTCAGTCATGCCTGTATAAATCATGTTTACTCTCTAAGAAGCCCTAGGGGCTGTCATTTTTCCTGTTTCCCAATGCAGGTTCAAAGACTGTGCTTACCTGTTTCACTAAGAATCCTTGCTTCACAATTGTGCCGCTTAATTCAGAGATGTTAAATTGTACCTCTTCCTTGGAACTGGTATTTTTCTTTCTGTTTTCAGCCTCCAAGTAGGGTAAAGATGGATTAATTTTTCTTTTTAACCTAAACACACTTTTAAGTACAAAATTCTGCATTTTATTTTCCATTTTATTTTCCTTGAGCTGTTTTTAGCTCACATCTCTTGAGTAAATTCTACTCCACAGCTCTGCTGCTCAGCCTTGTAGGACCAAGATTGACAGGCAACAGGTTACAGCTGTAAAGCTGAACACCCTCTGTGCACACACTGTGGCCCTGAGCTGTAGCAGAACTACAGCACGGCCTCCAGTACAGGCAGACACACCACTGCACTCCAGGGACACACCCCTTTTAATGCCCAATTATGTAATTTGTAGATCCCTCCATATCCATGCAGCTATTTGCCTCCAGCAAGAGTGCCAGTGTTAATACTACTAAAAGCCTAGAGCTGCTCCTTCTATGTTTACTTTCTCAACCTGCATATTTTGTCTTTGATTGCAATCTCTGCATGTCCCCTTCCCCACTGCCCCCAGTCAAGTGCATGACAAGGGGCAGAGGAGGTGCCTCTGTTGGCAGCCCCATCACTTACAAACATGTACAGTGCGGTGGAGTCGTCCAGGAATTTCTCAGAGGGGTCGCTGAAGCGCATGGCCTCGGTGCTGCGGGTTCCCACGGGCTTGATGAAGTTCTCATCCATCAGCATGGATGCCAAGGTGACGGCCTCGAATCGTGACACAGCAAAGCTATTGGAGATGAGCCAGTCCACCAGGGCAGAACCTGCAGGAAGAAGGGTGGCTCTCATACCAAGGCAGTGTGCTCTGCTGAGGCAAGGCAGATGATCTCCTGCCACACAGGTTGTCATTTGCTGAAACATTTTGACACCAGCACAAAGGCTATCAATGAAGTGCAAGGTTGACCTTGTGTAGGGTCCTATGTGTGCTTCTATATATCCAAAGAGCCAAGAGAAAGGTGTTGGCTGCACCACTGCTTTCCACTGGGCCACAACTGATGCCACTCTGAAGGCAGGGCAGTAGCTCCCTCGCCTCTGCAGTGTGATGTATCAGATGTGAGGTGGCTATTGGCCTGCAGTAGGTGTACCTGTGAAGGTCTCTTTGTATCTGTTGCCTTGATCCAAGTTGCGGGTCAGCTTAATTCCAGTACTGCTGTCATACATTCTCTCCACTATGTCGCTGTAAACGAGAGCACAGCACATTAGTAAATGAGAAAGACAGGCAGAAATAGCCATGCACTTCTGTCAGCACCTGAGGCATCCTCATGATTACCCACATAAAGATGGGAAGCATTCTAAGCACTCCCTCAGGAGATTTGTCTAAAGTACATTCTAGGAACACTTCATTCTCCCAACAGCAGCACTAAACAAGATGCCTCACAAAGTATCTCTTAATTTAAAGTACTTTAAACTGATCTATAGTCAGCCTTGATTTACCTGCTCAGGGCCAATAAAATGAATGTAATTTTTCTATTTCTTAATCAGATGTCTGTTTCCTCTTGTTTAAGATGATGTACCCTAGAAATCCTAGTCTGGATTCCAGCTACCAGCTTTGAAAGCTCACCAGCATGGCACACACAGTGTCACCACCCAAGTTTTTCCCTGATAATTTATCTTCTGAGGTAATACATCTCCCCAGTGAGAATATTTGCACCTGACTAGCAGTGAGGTGCCAGTGCAGAATCCACATACTCCCAAAAGATGATGGGAAAAGTGTGTGCAAACCTAGGGCAGGGAAGCCAGTTTAGAGGTTCCTGGCCACATGGGAGTGGATTGGTGCATAGAGGAGCTTCCATTGACCCTCCTCATCCATCAGCTTCTATTGCAAGCTGTAGCAATAGGAAGAAGAAGAAAATGCATACACTTACTGGAGGCTGATATTATCCAGCAGTTTGAAAGAGTTCTTCATTCTGTGAAGTTCTTGTACCTGTACTGGGTGACCAGCATGAATAGCTCCAGTTATGTCCAAAGCCCAGGAGTCACGCTCCTCCCTGGAGCAACATTCAAGGAAATAGTCTGTATTGGTTTTTGTCTTTAGTTTGATAAGTAGCTGTGGAGAAAGAAGTGCAAAGCAATAACATCATTTAGCTATTTCATTCCTCTTGCGCAAGTCTGATCCCACCTGAGCAGCTTGGAGCAATTCTTGTTTAGAAGGATGGTGGGCACAATTCTGGAGGGGGGTGGGTGTTTGAGCTTTTTTGTGTTTTTTTTTCTTCTATCCCCCTCAAATCCCTGGGCTTTCCATTACAAGAATGGTTTGCATGCACGGAACTCATGGTACTTAAGAGAGCAGACCACAGAGATACTGGATGACTGGAGCATGCTGCTGACTGTGGAACTTTTCACATCCAGGTCTCAACAACTACAGACTCTCACTAGGCTCTTTCTGCCATAAGAAGTCCCAAAATAGTCAGCAACGTCCAGAGTCATTTCCGTTCTGGCTGCATGCAGAGGAAGTCTGTATTGCTGCTGCCCATGGGTGAGAATAGAAGCACAGGAGGTACTTTCCATTCCAGAGCCCTCTTGTTGGGAATTTTCTGCAGCAGCAATGTCCCACTGGTGAAGGAAAAGGGAGTCTGACCTGGCTGCCTGGGTGCACCCCATGGATACAGCCATGTTTTCAGGCAACTACCATAGATAATGTTTCCCTTTTTTCCTATCCTCAGCTTTTATTGAACGGTTCATGTCCTCTCTACAAATTGTTGGGCTGATGCATTTGCATCTTTTCAACCAGCTGTGTGCACAGGAGTAGTGATTTTTTTGTTTTGTTTTGCCTTTTTGTTGTTGTTGTTGTTTTTTTGTTTTTTTTTTTTTTGTTAATGGGCATTTGGGCACAGGGAAGAGCAAAACACAACAAGGGAGTTCATTGCTTGTCCTGGTTACATTCCTAGTGGTAGCTTGCTTTTGGCTGGGCCTAATTCTGGGAGCACCCCAGTGGTATGGTTGCAGTAATCAAAGAAGTTAGGAGGAGAGCAAAAGACTAGGGAGAAGTTAGAAAGTGAGTGACATTGAGAAGAGATATATATTTTCAGTCATACCGGTCTGTTCTCATATTCCAGGCATGGACAAGTAATAGTGCAGCCATCCAAAAGAATCCTGCCCTTTGGAGAAGGCTCCTTCTTGCCTCCTTCAATTTTGTAATACAGCAGCTTATCCTGAAGCAGAACAAACCATCTCACTTTCCAGTTACGAACAATATGTCCCTAGAGGGGAAGAAATATGTATAGCAAATTTTAACACAAGCACTGAGAAATGATATTTTTTTTTTCTCCTTCTTTTTGGTTTGGTGTGAAAATATCATAAACTAGTAGGAAAC
The DNA here is from genome assembly GCA_035221455.1 of Xenops minutus. Lineage (NCBI taxonomy): Eukaryota > Metazoa > Chordata > Aves > Passeriformes > Furnariidae > Xenops > Xenops minutus. Next base: position 30,059,570 of record JAWWEE010000158.1, read on the forward strand.
TATGAAAAGAAACACAAAAAGTCATCATGACTCCCATTCTCCCTGAAATACATGTTTTTAATACGAAAATAGAACAGTTCCATCACTATAAGCTCACAGAGCAACAGAAAGGTGCTTTGCTCTTTCTTCAACAAGGAAAACTTCTTTTCTGGCAAGAATTGGTTCTTGCAAAAGCTCACATTAATTATTTCAAAGAGCTGTCATTTAGGTGCACACCTGTCTGCTGACAGTACAGGCAGGAATGGGGCTAAACATGAAATGCATGAGGGCTCTTGACAACCAATTCCTCTTTTACAGTGACCCTGGGTGCTGTCTCTTTCTCCTTCATTTTCATGTGGTACTAGATGACAAGTGGTTTTGCAAATGTTTTGCTTGATGAATTAGCTTTTCTTACCTCTGCTCTTACTACTAATGAGGAGTTCATTTCTATCCTACCTGCCTCTGATCTCCTGGGTTAAACATTCCCTGTGATACTGTTCCCTGCAAAAGAAATACGTTTTTTAATGACAAAAGACTGAATGAAGGCTGCTGTCGAATGCCTCCTGGGTTATACTGGAATACAGACAAAACCTCCTGTTTCCCCTCTGTAAACAGCCCCCAGCTCTATTTAGTCTGGCTAAAGGACTGCAAAGCCAGCAAGGGCTGGCACTGGCAGGCTCAGTCCTGTCTGATGGTGTCAGGTCCAGCTTTGCTGTGTGAGGAGCTGACTTGTGTTGCTATAGGCGATGGAGCATTACAGCCAGGAGGCAAAACATAGGGCAGAGGAAGCTCTGACACCTGGGAGAGGGTGGGCATGGCTAGAAGAAGGGAACATGTAAGGTCCAGTTGTGGCAGGAGTCAAAGCTCATTAATTCTCTGTGAATAAAGGGGAAACTCAGCAATTTCCAAGGAAAAATGATGTAATGAATCTCTAAAATCTGGGGCACTTTAGTTCCAGTGTCTTGTAGACTATACTAAATACAGTTTGTCTAACCTGGGTTTGTTCTCTCCTTCCCTTTGCATTCTTCAGAGCCAAAAAATACAACTATACCTCAGAGAGGAGACCAAGAGCTGAGACTGCTCTACCCATTCTGCAGAAAAGAGGATGGGGAATAGCCCCTTCCCCACACAGAGCATAGTTTCATGTGGCCAGTGGGTGGCTGGGAGTCCTGCCAGGAAAGCTCCTGACCAGGATTACCTTCATGTTAGCACCAGAAACACTGCCACGTACTGTAGAAAAGCATTTCCCAAGGCGTGGCAAAGCTTTGAACAAACCTCTGAATCACATTTTTATATGAAATCAAGGACCATATTAATCACTGAGACAGGGTCTTGGTACTAAGAGCAGTTATGTCGCTTGCTAAATAGCATTCTTGTGTCCCAGCTATGACTGACTTCATTCTACAGGGAGAAGCACTGGGAAGGTGAAATCTGTTACACCATCTTTCATCTCTTTTTGCCACATGTTGGCTTGAGTTTATGGAAGAAAGAAGTTATTTCAAATGCATTTTTACGTTTGCATTGCTCTGATCCCCTTCAGAAAGGATAATCTGTTCTCCATTCTCTTATATGAAATGGGAAACCTTGCTCAGCTGGATCACTAAAGAAGGTACAAGCTATCTTAAGAGACTGCCAGAACATCTCCCCTCTCTCAGTCCTGCCTTGGCTGCTTTCCCTACTGCTGTGTGTATGTTCTTCCCAGAGGTGTGTGCGGGGTGCAGACATATTGGCTTTCTACCTGAGCAATCCTGATAGTTAATTCACTTTTCCCTAGGTCAATGCCAGCACAGGGAAAATTGAGGGTGGGTACTGAGCACCTGCAGTTCCTGCAGCTCCCCTGGCAGGCATCTGCACAAACCCGGAGGAGTACATTTCCCAGGGGAGAGCAGGAGCCCCTCAAACCCAGCACCCAACAGGCTGCCTTGCCATGAGCCCTGGCTCGATGCAATCCCTGCGCAGGGGTTGTTCCACATCCCAGCAGAACCACACGAAGGGGAACCGGAGCACTTACCCGTTTGACAAGGAAGCCTTCCTTCAGGACTCCAGCTTCTTCCTGCATCATGGCCAGCAGGGAAGAGAGCGGAGCTGCCGCCGCCGAGAATTGCCTGAGCCCTGGCAGCCTGTCCCTCTGCACATGATTTGTTTAAGAAAGCTCATTTTTCTTTGCTCCCCTCCTCCTCCAATGTGACGCACTCTCCCTTTCCTGTTTTTTTTTCTCCCTCCCCACCTGTGAGACATTAGTTAAGCAGTAAGCTGGCTCATACATTATCTGCCCTCTGGGAAGTAAAACAAAAGGATATCTTAAATGACTTGAAAGAATTCCACAGAATTTAGTAGAGAAAAAAACCACCACAAAGGGAGATGGCCAATAAAAGCAGCTATGTGATGACAAATCAGGTATTGCATAGGAGGGAGAAGTATAATTCTAAAACAACATCCCTCAAAAACTTCAGACTAATCAACCTGCTTCAAATTTCTCATCTAACAAACACATCTCACAGGAATTCTACAGATCAGCACACTATATAACATATAGAATATTATGATTAGAAGGAGACTTTTACAAAACTTACAGTAACTTTTTCTGCTAGAAATTTATTTTACCCTAGAAGCCCCAAAGCACATAAAAGCCCACTCTACTTTCAGTGATCTCTGGGCACATAAACCAAGACTCTCAGCCTAATATCCTAAATCTGTACATAAATGGGCTTTTAGTAAAGCAGCCTCATTCATGAACACAGTGCAGTGACCTCTTGTACCTCCGGAGCACCTCTGAAAGAGTGCCTTTGTGTGTCCAAAACCAAGCTTAGATGTTTATTGTATTTTTGAAGACTTTTGCTTTTGTCCTGATGAAATAAACCAGTAGTAGTATTTCAGACAGTACTGCTGTTCAGAAATAACAGCCTTTGCTGCACTTTGCGTTCCCTGACTTGTTCTAAAATTAAGGTGATATATGTGGGCAGAGCTATGGCTGTGATAAGGGGTATAACAAATAAAAGCACTCGTTGCTATGTAAAGAGTCCAAAGGTCAGTAAGACAAAGTGACTCAAATATTACAGGGCACACTTTTATGCATCAAGGAAAAGGCACAAACAAATAATTACTCTATCTTTATATTATAGGAATAGCAAGACAGAAGAATTGAAACTGACAAGGTACTGGAGAGAACCCAGAGAAGTCCTGCAGAGACTGTGAGACTACAATGGGTTACTGAACACTACTTGAAGTCAGAAAACATTGATCCTGGATAAAGAGAAAACACACTGGCCGTGATTTCCAAAGCAGGGTGGCCCATATGGAAGTACCCTATGTAGCTCCTACTGTACACCCTTTGCCTCTTGGGAAAAAAGCAGTCAGCCATGAGGAAATGGTGCATAAGTCATATCCCAGTATGTTTGTTCTTCAGTCCACCTAAAGTAAGTAAAGTAAGTTTAACAGAACATTTAGAATATTTTTTTGCTGCTGGTATGTAGTATTTTAAGTTACCAATGTATATTTTTGCAATTTTTAAAAATATTCTTTTGCCTTAAAATAAAGCAGAAATTAACTCAATGTATTTAATTGAAAAAATAATCTCATCTCTGTGTGTATACATACAGATGTGTGTACATGAAAGTTGTATCCAGAAGCAGAATCTTGGGAAAAAAACCCTGATGCAGTCAGCAGAAAACATAAAGAAGATAATTTTCAGCTCACAATGTTCTGTACATCAGAATTAAAATGGAGAAATAATAAGAAAACTTGAGTCCAGGCACACAAGAGACATTACTGCTGCATGCATTTCCTGGACATATATATTCCTTTATATAACCAGCTCCAGGAATACAGTGTTCCACTGTTTGGTATTTGAGGTCTGACTTCACATTGTTCAACTTGTTACTGCAGGCAATTTATTACACGGTGCTATTTCATACTAGAGAGGGCAGGTAGGAGCTTGCAGGGGGCTCTCACTCAGTGATCTCAGAATTGCTCCATAACCAGTCCTTGCTGAAGATCTGAGAAGATCTTTTTCTCCAGTGTGCAGACCACCCACAATGCTGCAGATGCATCTTGGCAAAATTGAAATAGCAACAAAGAATTCTATTGTCAAACTGGTGGTGAATGGTGAAGCAAACATTGCTTTAGGTGGTCATTAAACAATAGGTTTTGAATCAACTACTTTTTATCATCTAGAGCCTTCACTTCCTTCAATACCTCAAAGTATTTCTTCAGTAATTTGCATGATACACACACCCCTTCCTCCCATCACATTCAGTAATCAAGGCTGAAAAACGGCCCTTATATTGCTCCCTGAGGCTGGGCAAACAGATCTTGCAGGGTCATATAGTGCAAAATGAGTCAGTAGATCTGGGCTGCTGTATTCACACATGGGCTGGGAAGGCAAGTTGTGGCATTGAACTCCTCTGGTGGGAAAGGATGTGCTCCATTCGACCTGTATAACTAGGGAGCTCTATGTCAAGTCTTCTGGGGGACTTAAACCCATTGACGGGAGGAGTACCCATGTCCTCAGATTCATCTTAGTGTTTCCACGTCAGTATACTATTATCACAAAAGGAACGGTTGAGTGCTTGACATTTTCTTCCATTCAAAGTGACCCCAAAATACTTCATGTGACAGAATACACATCAGGAGGGCCAGGAAAAGCCAGTGTCAAGACCACAGGGTGCTGCTCAGAGTTCTAGGGGAGGGCATGAACAGGCAGCTCTTGGTGCAGACTGTGCTATTTCACCTGGCTGACCTGGCAGACATTGCTGGTTCCTCCCAGTCAGTCCTTCAAGAAGCCACAAAACGTTGATTAAGAGAACCTGCCCAAAGGAAATCCCTATTGCGTGCTCTGCAATGCTCGGTGTCCAGCATTGTGGCACACAGGCCATTGCATGTGTCAGCTTTTTCAAACCAGTTTGTGAAGGTGCCAGGACTTTGCCCTCCAGTGTAAACTCCATTAAATATTTTGTTCTTTAGAGAAAAAGGGATGAAAGATGATGAAAACAAACCACATCAAAACAAAGAATGATGAAACATTTCTAGATAAAAGTGAAAGACAACAAGCATTCAAAAGAATTCTGATGTAACAGCACTTAAAATTAACTGTAGAAAGGTGGACTATTTGGAAAGTTGTTTAATTGTCTAGGCTCTGGAACAACAAAAAAAACCTATCAAATTAAACACCAGAGTTCAGATTCTGCTAGGAAGAACAATATGCCAGCTCCACTGCATCTAAAGAAAAAACCCAACAGCTAGAATAAGAGAGAAAACAGCAAGAAATTGTCACTGTATTAAATACCAGACAAACCAGAACAGCCACAAGCAAACAGAGCATCCCTTCTGCTGCAGCCACTATTTCCTCTCTCCAGAAACAGGACACAGGGCATTACTGGACTGTGTGCCTGACTTGAGCCAGTACCAGTTTAGGGCTTTTTTCTTTTAATGAGTCCTTATTGGATGCTATAAATAAAACTCTTCCCAAGCTGTCAATCTTACAAAATTAATTTGGGTTATGAAAGTCAAGCTGAGATCCTTCCAATTAACACATCAGGCTAAGCCCTACCCATAGGTTATACCTGTACTCTTCCATTGACTAGTCCATTAACTACAGGAGTGCAAAAGGAGATGTTGGCCTTGTGATTACAACTGAGTCGATAGCATAGCAGCTAATGAGCAGCAGGGATGTGCTACCCAGCTTTAGCAACTCAACAAAGACACACAAAACCCAGACCCTTATTTTAAGCACTTGGTAAGCACAGACACTTCCACAAATAGAAGAGACAGGTTGAAATAGGAGGCATCATCTCAGCAACTCCTAATGATCCTCAATGGATGGAGCACAGTGGAACCCCAGTACTCCCTTATGCACCCCTTGATGAAAGGCCTTCAAAATGCCAACTGACCTTACACCTCCTCCTTCACACTTCTGCAAAACAGGAGCAGGATCCACCAGGTTGTCTTGTGTCTTTTATTTAAGCTTCTTGGTCAAAATTTGCTTGGGAGAATAAATCAGGAGAGCCTGGTTTTATCTGCCAGGATAGCAAGTGATTGAAATGCATTTATCTGAACTCACTTTGTTATTGTCCTCATATTGCTCATTTTTTTCAGGCACTCAAACTGACACAGAATTGTGCCCACCAGAGTGCTCCAGCTCTAATTAGAAAGGCTCTGAAAGCCACAGAACAAATTTAGCAAACTTTTGCCTAAGTTATTGACAGAAACAATGCTCACTATTGACACACCAAAACAGCTCTCGGAGATTGTAATAACTGTAATCCCTTCTTAGCACTCCTTTCTTCCTTGGAGCACATGTGGCTCATTTTCCAGTGCTTTCCTTTACAGCATTATTTGGCATGCAGATTACATGGTGACAAGAGTTTTAAAATACTTTGCTCTTTACTCTTAGTACCCACCTACTGTGTTTAATGCAAGTCAAATCAATATTTTAGCCAATGGGCACAGTTTGGAAAAGCTGTTCAAACAGGAAACTTACATTATCAAAAGGCTGACATGCACAGCTGCTGAAAAAACAATTTGAGAAAATAACCATTAAAAAAAATATTTGTTATTCATTCTGTGATGGCACATTCAAGAATTTTCCAACATTCTGCAAAGACTGAAAGTAATTTAGCCTTTTTGGCTTTGCATTACTGTTACGAGTTGGGTACATGTGAACCTCTCTGACACTCCAGCATGGATTGCAATATGCATGCCCTTTGGGAATGCCTTTTGTGGCAACACCACAGAGCAGTTACATCATTTGTACTGTGGCAGTATTAAGAATCCCTATTGAAGGCTCAATGCCTCATTTTTCATGCATTTTTCCTCTAGCAGCACAAACTAAAAACAAAGGAGATGAGCAATATGGGGCATGACAATTAAAAGATACGAACACATTAAAAAATAAGCAGTTTGGAAAGGTTACTGAAATAAACCAAACTCTTCCAGCTCAATTACCACTGACAAGGAAAACAGGATTAGGTTTTTTTTTAATTCCAATTTAGAAAGCACATCTTGTTTCTCTTCGTCAGAGAAGGGAAGCAAGTTGTTTCTAGAGTGAATAGCTCAGTCCATTATAAATGGGATTTAGAGCAGGCAGAACAAGATCATATAGCAGTGAGCTCACAAGACAGTGCTGCCCATTTTCAAGTATCAGTAAGTTCATTAAGGCTCCTGCTATACTCACCTATAGGAGCAAAGTGCAGGTATACATAATTTTTCATTTATCAGCTATGTTTATTGGAATGGTAACAAGCTGTTTTCAAAGTTTTCAAGTTCTCAGTCCCTAAATCCAGGTGATCAACAAAGGAAATGCTCATTTAAACAAGTCTGCATCAACAAACTTGCAAGACAAACATTTTGTTCCACTCATTCTTGGCTTGGTTTAAATCAAACAAAAGAAAGACTTTTCAGTGTTAAAGGGGAGTCACCCACTGATCATACTGGTCCAGGTTTTATATTCATACCACTCCAGGCCATGTGATAAAAGAGCAGAAAAATTCCCAAAACCTTCAAGTTACACAGCCCAGAAATTTATTGAATATTTGGTCGAATACATTCTGTATAGAACTTGGTTTTGCTGCTCCCAGGAAAGATCATTAAGAGATGCACTGAGCTGTAATCACTAATTAGGACTTTTTATGTATGCAAGTGTTAAGCATGGGGCTGCAAATCCCTTCTGGCCAGATCTGTCTTGAATTTGACTAGGAACCTCCCTTTCAAAGGATTCAATTTGTGTTAAGTTGTTGCATCAAATGTTCTTTAGAAGAGCTTTTTACATTTTGGTCTTTTTAAAACAGTAAAACACTTCAAGTATTTTCAATACTGGAAAATATTTAGTCCAGAGTATTTGCAACGGGGTTTCTAATTTTTTATACCCTCTCTCTTTTAAGTATCCCAGAACATTTAGTCTTCAGTTTTGGCTTCCATTTCCTCGGCATCATCATCCCCATCCACTTCAGCGTTTTCCCTCTCCAATCTTTCCAACTGCCTCGCAAGCTCAGTCTCATCTGTGTCAGTAACCACCTTAGGCTGAAAAAAACCAAACCAGAACAGATGGTAAAAAGTCATCAAGAAACATCACACATATTTGTAGAGTTTGATTCTACATAAAGAGCAAGAGATAAAATGCATCCTGAAGTCACACAATAAAACCCAGAAAAATTAGAATTTTTGGCCATTTGTTTATTTAAGGAACATGGCAGTTCAAGGTTGTTTTTTTTTTTTTAAATACTTTTTTGCTAAAATTTCTTGTAGCACTATTGATCTGCCTCTACTTTAGGAATACTGCAAGGAAAAAAAAATGTAATTCAGAATGTAATTTGTTCTTACCTCCATTTGCACATTAAAGACTCCTCTCTTCTCCTCAATTTTTTCTTTAATTACAGCCATGGCTTGATTCAGAACAGACAGTCCTTCAGTTCTCTCCAGTGTTGTTGTAGTCATCACATAGCGAGGAGGGGCTATCAGATTAATCTATCATATTGCAGGGATTGGGGGAAACAATCAACTCAGTAACAAAGCCGAAGATAATATGTTTATTTAGACAAAACATTTTAAAGTGTTAAAAGCTGTACTCTTCCTTATGATGACTACAAGAAACTATTATAAGAAATAATTTTCAAAGAAGGGAGTACTTTCAAGCGATTTTAAAACCACTTATTCAATAATACACTTAATACCCTAACATTGTTGGGGAAGAAAAACTAGGCCTGTGTACAGTGCCTATTCTACCAAGAGTCAAACGTAAGTAGAGCAAACTTTCCTTTTCTTACCCAATCTTCTACCTGCAAATAAAACTTATTGCTCCCTACTTAAGGCTGCATAAGAGAAAAGAGGTATGTAGTGTGCCAATATTAGACTTGAATAAATTGAACAGAGTAAGTCCAGCTTTCTGAACTTCAAAAGCCACTGCAGAGTCATAGGAAAAATTGCCAGCACACAGCTGGCAGGAAGTGTGTTACAGATGATTGTGACAAGTGCCATTGCATGCTACTAGTACCTGAGGGCATCAGAAAACTTTGCTTTGCATTCCACTAAGAGTCACACTTACTTTAATGGGCATGTTCTCCGTGGAACAGTTCAAGCCTGCTCTCAAAGCTTCTTTTACTGCATCTATGCCTTCATAACCATAACAGGCCACCTCAATATCTAGGACAGAGAAACACAAATAACAGAACTTTGAGGTTATCAAAAGCTGCAAAATCTTTAAAGCTTTTTAACTTTAAATCTTTTTAGCAACCAATGTTGATCCACATCGAGAGCCTCAGTAGCTCCCAAATCTGAGAAAGAAATTACACTTGCTTGACTTGTAACTCAAAGCAAAAGTCTTCATAAATTCTTTAGTTATACAACACTTTACACCGTGCTTTGAAAAGCCAAGACACAAAATTATACACCCACATTCACTTCAAATAAATTCAGCAGGAATAATTATGTATTTAACATGGAGAGATGAAGATATAAAAGCAATAAATACCAGAGAAAACGAAAGATCAGGAAAAGTCAAACTTGAAAAGGAACACATCCATAAATTTATGGAATTCTCTCAGCAATTACAACGGAAGCAGAGAGGTAACACTTAAGAAGCATTACAATTTCTTTTTATAAGGTAAGTTATATTAACATACAATTAAAACAATAGTTAGCCATAGCTTTGTGTTTGGAAATTTGTATCTGTAATACCCTGATCAGTGTAAAGAATAAGATTTCTTTACCTATGCAGCAATGGTACAAGTCTAAGCTATAAAGAATTTGGTCTGACTTCCAGGTGACTCACAACAACCTGCTAATTCTCAGCTATCAGAAACAAGTTCATGGAGGTGCATCCCAGTCGGCCTCGGGATGAGAACAGAACCCAGTGCTAAGTTTCCACCCTTGTCTTGATGACAAAATTAACGACTTAGACTATCAGAACAAAATAGGCCACACAAAGGAAGTAAGAACACATGCCCATCAAGTAACTCTTTTCAGAACTAAGGAAGTGCTATTCATGTTGGCAATTTCATTCTTCATGGCAGTCAAATTCTACTTACTTTTTTGAAGCCTAATTAAGTCCTGGCAGTCTAAAGTAATAGAGAATTTTTCATGACCTTACTTTTTGTACTTTTTTCTTAACTTCAGTGTCATATAAATAAGGCTTATCTTTTCTCTCCACAGTAACAAACAAGTGTTAATACTCTTCAACATATTGTTGCAGAGCAGAGGCAATTTCTCAATCTGGTTAAAAATGTGACTCTGTTACACTGACTATCTGTTTAATAGTAAGTGTACCTTTAGGCTGTTGAGTTGGCTGTACAGCCAGATTTCCAGTTTTGAAGTGTCTTCCTAAGTAATGCAGTCATGTGCTCTTTCTGTCCACACTGAATTAGTAAGAGACAAACTAGCTCATATGCTTTATGAATACATTAGAGATGTGCTAGGCTTGAGCTGATATATCCTGCTGAATGGTTTGCAATCAAGCAGCTAGAAATGGTATTTTCATACGTCCATGGACAAGTGGCTACAATATATGCTATAGCTGTGCTGACAGAGATCAATCATCCTGTCAGGGAATCAATTAATTTAAAATGCTGAATAAGAATATTGTAGATGCAGTAATAACTATAAAATATTTAAATTCATTGTGTGCCAGTGCAATATGACAGAGTGCACTATATACCATGACAACCACTTTGTGTCCCAAGGAATTCACAGTTTGGGAGGAAAAATAAAAGCCAAAACCACCTTGTGCTTCGGGATAGAACCCACTTAGACATTTCAAAAGCAATCCTTGATTAAGGTGTTGTCCTAGTTCAGTAGGTGGGACCAGTTATCACTGTGTGGGAGTGATTAAAGCTGTGTATTCTACCCCCATCTA
>JAWWEE010000158.1:30070491-30144827 GCA_035221455.1 Xenops minutus
TAAACTGTAATTCTGACTTACAATATCTCTCGTGGTAGGTCCATTTCTCCTGCCAGTTTACTTTTAAACCAGCACAGGTGTCTTAATTCTGAACAGTTCCGCTCAAATATCAGCATTATGAACCACTAGTTTTAACTGAATTTAGAGTTTGCAACATGATACACTGTCTTGACTTAAGTGTCAAGATGTGTTCAATGAGCACCTGGGAAGAACTCACCAGCTCGGATTTTGACAGCTTGTGGTGTCAGACGTCTGTTAATGTTGTCAATCAACACACGCCTCTCCTCCTCTGTCAGATCCAGGCTATCCAGGATTGCAGGGTCTCTGAGCCAAGCAAAGCAATGTTATAGAAGTTATACTCAAGTGGAACACGACACAACATTAACTTCTGGTACTATTTTTATATTCTTACGAATAATCCTAGATATCTGCTAGGTAAAGAAAACAGGGAGTTTCTGAAGAGCCCATTGAAATACTGGAAGAAACTAAACACATCTATCTTCAAAATACTTTCTATTGGCAAACAAAGCAGATAAGTAGTTTACTCAATGTGTTCCTGAAAGTAATTGTCTGAATGATTTTTGAGGGTTATTTAAAGCAGAAGAATGACTTCTGGCCCGCTCCATTTGTATATGTTACATGGAATGAGACAAGTATCTATAGATACTTGATATTTATGTTTCCTTCAATATGAAGATAAACCCGTATCACATAAAAGTGAATCCACAATGAATCTAGGGGTTTTGAATTATTTTAGTGTTTCATTCCAACACAAGACTTTTGTCATTCTACAAAGTAACCTATAGTCATTCCGTGTTATTCTGTACTCCTTTTAACAGTAACTAGATCACAGACAGATATTTATCTGCTGGCTACATTCTTGGCTAAAGAAAGGCTAAAGGCTTTTTAAATTGCAAGCTGATAGTTTAAAATTCAGACATCACAAAAGTTAACTCCTCTGCTGTTTACAATATGCATTAGCAGTTCCTGCTTGAAGAAATGGTGTCAATTTTCTCTTGCTGTACTAAACTTATCCCAAATATATCTAAAACAGAGAACATAACCAAAAAAATCACAAAAACTGTTCCTATTCTACACAGAAGTTGCAGTTTTCTGAAAAAAAACCAACAAACCAAACAAAAAAACCCCAACAGATTACCTACAATACTACCAACAGGAAAACATGAAGCAAAATGGCCCAAAACCCAGAGGTGGCAATGGAAATATACATCATCATCTTTCATGTTTCTGTGTATTAAATACAGACAGTAGAAGGGGCAAACAAGCAAATGGAACCCAAAAATATGACAGGTTTTACACATCAAAATAAGAAACCTGTGTGGCAGAAGTGATTTATGGGATATGCAAATTCTTCTTTATCTACAAACTAAATCTTGTTAAATCTTCGAGTTACTTTCATGAGCATTTGGTAGGCTTTCAATAAATAGGTCTCCAATGTTTCATTTTTACTTATCAGAAGGTAAATATACTTTCCAACTTTTGCCACGGGTATCATGCTGTGTGAAACCCCAAAACACTAATCCTCAGTCCCAAGAAAGCCGAATTATCTTAGAGGGAACGCTAAATCTCACAGCACTTCAGCAAGAATAGAAAGGAGCAATATCCACATTTTTCTCCTTCATCGTTATAGGTTTATGTAGGAGCATAACATGACCAAATAAAAGTTGCAGTCCACTGTCAGACATCTTAAGGCATTATTAATGGAAAGATGTTTTGAGAACAGACAGCTTCAGAAGATTGTGCTTCAAACTGAACAGCAAATGGGCAACAAAAGGCCTGTGCTCAGGAATTTTCCTGAGTACAAGCAAAGCTACAACAGCCAGTGTAATTATAGAGTTGGTTTTTTTCTTCTGTTATGCAGGTGTTTAACTAAGCATTCATCAGGTAAGAGTTATCTGGAATTCCTTTTACAGCAATGTGTCCAGATTTGCCCTTTACCAGTAAATTTGCTCTCATCAGTGAAAACCCATTATTATATGAAACAAAACATGTTCAGTCCAAGTGAGGACACACGCTGTCTCTTACCCCAAAACACAGAGATGGTTTTAAGCTAATAAAAAATACTATCAAGAGCCTTCTTGAAGTCAGTGCAATTTCTTAGTTTTATTACTGCCATCTAGTGTTCAACTCCAATTCATCATTCACTGGTTTATGTGGCATAAAAGAGTAAAATTGAAAATGTTTATTGAGAAATCTCGTTTTGCCACAATGGATTCTTTAGAGGGAACGCAAATACTTTAATTCTGAAAGCAGATGACCACACCAAACTCTACTGAAAACATAAAAGCAATCTATCTCAGGGCCTATCTCCTTAGCATCACAATTTCCTTCTCTTTCTGTTAATAATTCCATTTCTAAGTTCACGATCCCATTCTTTAACTTAGGAAGTGTAGAGAAGCAACAAGCTAGTTTGTTGCATTTAAAAAATAAATAAGCTGCCTGTGCAGTGGAAGAGTGACAATGAGCCCTGAGCAGAAATATTTTCAGACACAGAGCTAGATACTACTGAAAAAATCTGCTTGGGACTAAAAACAGGCAAATTCTGACAGACAAATCAAGATCAGTGCTTTTTCCTTTTAGAAATGTCACAGGCTCATCTGTAGCAATAAACATCTCTCCAATGTTTGTAGTCATGTTTCTTTTATACTTAAAACATTATTAACCAATGCCTTGGTATTTCTCCATATTAAATTCAATTACTGCCTTAAAAACCTGACATGCACAGAGTGGCAGACTCAAAGATGGATAAAAACAAGTCACCTCTGAGCCTTCTTTCTCAAGAGTATCAGGAACTTGAAAAAAGCAATGAGACAGAGAAACCAACAATAAGCTACTGGAAGGCTAATAGAAAAATTTACTAGGTTTACTTGACCAGTCTCAATCCTGACTCTGGGAAAGAAACCCAAAGAAAACAACCTAAAGAACACGATGATGAATCTATTTCATGAAACACTGCTCTGCAATTTGAAATAAGCCCCTAGAAGTATAGAAGATGTCCTTACGAGACTGCATGCTTGAATGCATCATAGGCACCATATCCCGGTCTTTTGTACTTGTCATCAAATACCCAGGCAGTTCTCTGGAACAGACTCTCAAGTTGCTCATCCTTCGTGTACTCCAAGACTTCAGCAACATGGCGAAGGATGCTGTAAACCTGGAACACAGGAGTGTTACAAAACCCAAAGCAAATACTGAAAGCAGACAAAAATTTCTATTCGGAAGCATTAAGACCACAGAGCAGTAAAGGTGGGAGACTGAAACTACGTGCATGCCTTTTCAATAAATAGTTGCCCACAGTGTGCTAAACTAGCATATACTTTTGGGTTTAAATACAGTAATTTAAGTATACCTCTTTGCATCATAAATTTTCAATTGACATCTTTCTTCATCTATTCATTAAGTTAGAAGCAGCTTGCCAGAAAACTCACGGACAGATGAACTGGTTATATATCCTTGCATGGGTAAATGAGAATCAGAGTATGCCTAACACATGAAAACAATACTTTATTTTCATATTATCTTACATCTGCATTTTGGTTGTTCAAGAAAAAAGCTGGAAATACATAGCGCCTGAATATAGCACGGCAACTTACAGTCTTTGATTTTGTGAATTTGTCTTCACATTTGATTGCCTCCTCTGGAGAAACTCTTCTTTTTGACAAGTCAATATAACCTATTGGGGAAGATGATTTTGAAAGTGTTAGCCATTGTGCAAACTAAGTCTGACTGCTTCAAGAGGAACTCCTAAAGAATAAACACTCAGGGTCAGGATACACCCCTTGCCTACACTATCCATAGTAACAAGACCAAACCTTAATGGATTTAAACTAACTGTTTAAAAAGGATAAAAAATTATTCTTTCAACTGTAAATACTTAAAATAACAAATATTTTGTAGTGTTCTTTTAAATTACTGCCTTAATGTTTTCTCTGCAAACTTTGAATAAATTTTCTTAATATCTTAGCAATCTGTGATGCATTTCTATGCTGCCATACATGGTTTGGGAAAAAAGCATACCAGCACACAAGAAAGTAAGTTTAATGCCTATTTTTGTAGTGTTCAATGCAATTTCACTCAAGGCTGGCACTCCATCAGTTTAGCTCTGAATGGTTTCCAAATAAAATAGGCTTGGCCTGAAATTCTGACTCTAACTTCTTGGACACACTTTTGGCAGAGATGCCCATGAAAAAATTTCTTTTTAACGACCTCTTCTTAATTTGAAAGGACCTCCATCTACTTCTCACAAACTACAGATTTCCCAATAGATTCAATAAAAGACCACTAGATGAATCCCAGATATGTTTCTCTGTTAGTATGAGAACAAAATTAATTTCTAAAATGACGTATTCTTTCATTAGAAACGCTGGGAAACTTATATCACTTCAGAACTATCTGTAATAAGTTTATTCTTGTCTTTCTTTCCTCTCTGCTTTTCCATATCCTGTGATTCATTACTTAACCTGAGTTAACTGCAGTTTCAGAAGTATTGTAGAAAAGCATATTACTTGAGAAACACCATACCAAGAGTAACATTTCCAGATGTGCTTAGTGTTTATTATTTCTTTATACCTGGATACAGATTTTAGAGATTGCATGGGACAGTATTATCAAAATTCAACATGTTCTAAATAGAAAATATATTAAAAAAGCCTTCAAAGATTCAGATGTTTGAAACACAGGATGAGACAAAGTTGCCTGTACAATCTCAACTTGCACCTTACAGAGGTCATGTGGCACAATAAATACATACTTGTCATCTATTTTATTGACAAGGTTTGAGACTTGTTAATGAACAGGACAGACTGTGAGCACTAAATGCATAGCATCTATATTTTTATCTCTACAGCAAATGATCCTTCTCTTCAGTTAAGACTTAGGAGATATTAAAAGAAAATTCCACTTCATTATGGTTTGTTGACTGAACTGGCAAAGACCAACTTGAGCAAATCTTTACCGATGTCATTTACCTTCATTAACTCAATTCCCAAAGCACACGGAAGAACAGAATGATCATAGGCATCAGACGGCACAATGATTGTCTATTTTGCTTAAGCGCCCTAAGAAAAGTAGCCTTGGCAAAACCCACCAATACATAAACCACTCAGTTTATCTGCATTTCTCTCTCTGAATTCAGTCTCAGTATAGCTCACGATATCCCCAATACCTTTCTCTTTGTCAACCCTGATGACCACGACACATTCGTTCCTCCCGATGCGGATGAGTTTGTTAATGGAGCGAATACGTCTCCTGGACAGCTCGCTGAGCAGGATCATGCCTTCAATGTTGTTGTATTCCAGCAGGCTGACGTAGGCTCCCATTTCAGCAATGGACCGGACATTGACCATCACTACATCTTCCACCTCGGGAAATTTATGCTGGTAGAATCTACAGCTTAGTCCCGGCATTCTAGAATTTGAGCACAAAAACCAAAGGTTTCATTTCACATCACTGCCTTCTTCAACAAACATGGCAATAAATCTGCAAGGACTGACAAGAATTGAGATATAACACTGACACAAAACATTGCAAATTAGGGTAATCCTTGTGCTTAGGTTTTAATAGAAGTTACATAATAAATTAACTAGTATTTCAAGTAGTATTACCACAACCACTTGCTAAGAAGCTAATTTTTTTGCACTAAAGTAGAAAAAACTTGCCATTCAGATCTCATTATCTATTTCAACTGCCATATTGCCTGTACAAAGCACACTGGAGAGGCTTCAAGTGGTGGAAAGGTGACACTTGCACTCATCTAAATCCATGAGGTTGTGTAACATTTTCAACTGGCTTGTAAGAGCAGGAGGACACGGGAGAGAAGAAGTCACCAGTGCTCATGAAGGTTTTTGTGTGCACATAATAAGACAGCACGTGAGGATAAGAAAATAAGAGGTGAGGGAAGTTTTTGTAGCACTGAGGAGAGGCAGACTCCAGATGACTTTCTAAACTCAGCACAAGATGTTTGGGATAATCCTGTAAGACCTGCTCCCAGAGGACAACTGTCAGCAAAGAGAGCAAAGGCATTAATCAGAACAGAACTAGTGTAGCCTGAATGAAGTACTGAAAAGGAAAAAAAAAAAACACACCCCAACAGACTGCTAGTCAGAAAGGAAGGAAAAACCCCCCAAACTACAGGAAAAAACCCCAGGATTCCTTCATTACACATTCAAAAAAGACTTCATAACCAAGTAGTGGTTCATGGAGGAATGCTTAAACTGCTACACTTTTCTGATGATGAATCCACATGCTTTTAAACTTCTAATAAGGTTCGTTCAATTTCTGTTGTCTGTGCCATGAAGTTTTACACAGGGAATTTTCTACACCAGTAGGAGCCTATGACACAGCGTCAAACACATCACTGCTTTGGAAGGTTTGTTGTAGTCACCATTTTGAAGTTTTAGTCCTGATCTTTACAGCAATACTGAATGCTGGTAATGCCAAATGCTACGTACACACGGCCACTCAATGCAGAATACTGTCCACCCTTGTTTGCATTCTTGACTTTCAGAAAGGGGAAATACAGACTACCAAGGGATTATAAAAACACTCCTCTAAAGGCTTTGTATAAACTTTACAGAGCTTGAAGCTGGACACGGAACTCCCAAGGTTACAAATAAGAACTTTAAAGCTCGCTTTCCTAGTGCACTCAGCGCGGCTCCGTCCAGCCCCACGGGTACTTATGGGACCTGTAAGGAAGCTGCGCCGTCGAGCAGCCCCGCCGAGCAGACACCGCCCTGCAGCCACACGGCCTGTGCTCCGGCCCTCTGTGGGAGCTGCCCCGCAACACCACCGCGCCGGGAACCCTCCTCCTTCCCAGGCCCGGCCCTGCCGAGCCCGCGGCCCTGCTGGCCGCACAGCCCCAGCGGACGGACACGGAGCCGGCCCGGCCCGGCCAGCGCCCCCCGCCGCCGGAGCAGGGCCGGGACCGGCCCGGGGCA
Source organism: Xenops minutus (assembly GCA_035221455.1). Taxonomy (NCBI): domain Eukaryota; kingdom Metazoa; phylum Chordata; class Aves; order Passeriformes; family Furnariidae; genus Xenops; species Xenops minutus. Next base: position 30,077,448 of record JAWWEE010000158.1, read on the forward strand.
CACGGCCCGCCGGCTGGGGGTGCGGCACCCGCGTGTGGGTGCGGCACCGCGGGCCGTACCCGTGTGTGTGTGTGTCCGTACCCGTGTATGTCCGCCCCTGCCCCCCCGGCGTGTGCCCGTGTCCCTACCTGTGTGCCTGTGTGTGCGGCCCGCGCCGGCCCGGCCGCTGCCTCCGCGTGCGCACTCCCGCCCCGCCCGCACACCGCCGCCACAGTGCGCAGGCGCCGCCGCCGGCGCGAGGCTGGAGCGCCCCCGCGCGGTAGGCGGAGCCGAGCCTGGGCCAATGGCGGCCCCCCTCCGCGGGGTCGGGGGTCACGTGACTGCGGGCGGTGCGCGGCCGGGCGGGTTGGGTTGGGCGCGCGCGGGGGGGCGTGGCCGGGCCGGGTCACGTGACGGCGGCGGCAGCGGGCGGGGGAGCGGCCCCGGCGGCGACAGCGGCGAGAGCGGCGACAGCGGCGAGAGCGGGACCGGGACCGGGCCCCGCCGGGCACCGCCGCCGACATGTCGGGCAAGGACCGCATCGAGATCTTCCCGTCGCGCATGTGAGTGCCCCGCGCGGGCGGGCCCGGGCACCCCCCGGCGCTCGCCGGGACTCTGCCGTGGCGGGCCGTGGTTCCGCTGTGCCCGCTCAGGGCCCCGGTGGGCCCGGGAGCGCCGCGGCAGGCCCGGCACAAAGAGCGGGTGCGGTGTTTGAAACAGTGCGATTGCACACACCTGGGTTAAAATAGGCCGTTCTGTAAGGCGAGCGGGTGAGGGGAGGGAGGGGGACAGATCGGGCCACGCAGGTGATACTGCTGTGCAGGGCGCTGGCCCTACAGGGTTAGAGAACAAGGAGGAAGTGAAATGCGCAAACTGCAGTGGAGAGTCAGGTAATTTTCCAGGTCCTGACAGCAGACTATTTGTCATTAGATCATATGGCTCGTGACATGGCTTGCAAAACTGCCAACACTGGGACAAACCCCAGCCATTGAATAAAACTGCTGTTTTAATAATGCTGCTCAGTTTCTCTTCAGAACCCTCCGGGCCAGAAAGACTTCCCCTTAGGGTGACAGGCTGTTTCCAATCTTGCATAAAAGTGGGTTGATGTCTGCATGTAGTCTTTATAAAAACATGCCTTGCAGGACGGAAAGCCTCAAATGTAAGACAATAATTATTCCCCCATGTGTGAGCTCAGGACATGTAAAGTAATAGTTTAAATGGAAAGATTAATACATTACATGGTAAAGGTTCTGATTTCAAACTTAATTCTGAAACGAACTCTTGCATACACAGAAATGAATTATTGCATACACTAAGTCATCTGGTCTCACTCCTGATCTTTTCATTCAGTTTACATGCCCAAGAGGGGGCACATCAATCACTTTTTAGAGGTATCTGGTTTTGTGGGCTGATACATCACTGCGGAAGGAGGGTGGTCATGTACAAAGGCTTAATATTTACAAGCATTGTTTCAAATGAGGTAATAGACCAATAATGTGGCTCGTGTGTCCAAAGGAATGTAAGTTAGAATGGTAAAATAAAAATGGCCTGTGTTTTCTTAACTGACAGAAGAGAATTTCACAAGGTTTGCTTTTGCTCTTGGTTTGGGGTTTTTTTTTAATCTTTATCAAGTGACTTGCTGGTACGAGCCTGTTCTGTGCTGGATATCATCAATTCCGGAAACTACTCAGGCTCCTTGAGAGTAAACAAGACTTTGTTTAGTGCACTCTCAGAGCCTGTGAAATCTTGCTTGAACTAGAAGGCCAGCCAGTCTCTGGCAGGTAGGGAATGGAAGGAACAAGTTAGTCCAAGGTGGTGATAGACACCTGCTTGTTGGGAAAGTAAAGTTGCCTTTTTACGCTGATTTTTTTCTTTTAAATCATAAACATTCAGAAAGTATTTGTGATTGTCAAAGTATCTGGTAGATGTTAATGGAACTATTCTCATCACATGCCAGTAGATGTGGACAGGAACAGACTCCACTGTGTAGATAGAATCTTAATTATACTTAGTTTTTCCAAAGTCAGAGAGGAAGCGTATAAGGGCTTGACTTGAGTGTTGTCCTTTGTGCACAGTGGCTGCATGTACAAAGTGGTAGCTTAAGTTAGCACAGCCTCTTCTTTTTTGGTAGTATAACTCCTGCTAGTCTAGTTTACTTAAATCAAAAAAGATTGTTCAAATTAAAATACACCCTACAGCAGAGAAGGAAGCAAGGTTTGGACCCTTCTTCAGTGCGTAATTTCATACAAGAAACCTCTAAGTGTGCTGCTGGTAATAAAGGATATACAAAGCTACAGCTAACTAATTGCTGCTTCGATTGCTGCTGCTTTTGATTATCTTGAATAGCTTGTAAATCTCCTATGCAGCATATGAAGATAAAGAACTGTTGTGCTTTCTGACCTTCTTCAAACCAGAATGTATAGATGCTGTATCTTCTTGCTCTGTAAAATCAGAACACAGCATCAACAGTTATGGTCACATGAAGAATTTGCTATCTTGTCTGATTTTGAGAAGGTGACATAGCAGTAAAAGAGTGTAAAAGCAATACCAGTGTCACACTAACAGTGGGGTTTTGGGGTACTTTGAAATTTAGTACTTGTAAGTCATCAAGAAAAATTAGAACTTTTATTTCCCATTAAGGAAGCACTGAAGAATGCTTTGTCAATTTTCCATGAGCTTTGACCTTGCAGATAATAACCTTGTGGTTCTCATTTATGATGGAGATAAATATAATGAATTCCCTGGATTTTAAACAGGAATATAAAATCCTGAAGTGGCCATCCTGTTCTACTGCAATGATGTTTCTGATTGCTTCATCATTTCAGTCACATCCATGTTGGAAAACTTTGCCTAAATTTTTTACTAATCCCTTCAGATGATGCAGGATATTTTTATTTATTCCTTCATTTAACAGGGCTCAGACCATCATGAAGGCTCGTTTAAAAGGAGCCCAAACAGGTCGTAACCTCTTGAAAAAAAAATCGGATGCTTTGACACTTCGATTCAGGCAGATCCTGAAGAAAATTATTGAGGTAAATTAGAATTTTCCTTTGTTTGGCTTACTTTATTTGAAATCTGTCTATTCTAATAGTCAGTTGTGCATTCTTGTTCTGCTAACTTCGTTAGGGAGGGTGGAACACAGGGCAACCTTGTGGATAGCCTGTTTTTTGTGAGACTACTGAGGACACACAATCAGAATTGTTTTTCTGGCTGCAGTGATATAGAAATTTTGGAACAGTTAATATTCTTCACCTCTTTCCAGACAGTCTTAGGTTGTGCTTTCTTTTGTGTCCCAAGTTCCCTATCGTCTCTTCTATATTGTGGAGATTTTGCTCTGATGCTACCAAATAGTTTAGGAGTGGTCCGTAGCCCCATTTTTGTTGCTTTATTCAGCTTAAGAGCATACTGCAGATCTATAATGTTTCCTACATGACTAGGTACACTAGCAAGCAGAAGTTTTGTCCAGATAGAATTTGTTCCTTTATAAGGAAACAGAGTCCTGCTCCTTCCTCTGCAACATGGATGACAAATCTAAGATACACAGTGGGGCTTAACATGTCCTGTTCTGTTCCACCATGCCAGATGGGTTTTAGTTATACTGTTTTGGCTGCAACTGCTGCAATATCCACGGTTAGCTGTAGTGTTTTGTTGCCACGCTGAAGACAAGCTTTTGGCACTCTGTATCGTTTCCTACAGATTGTCTAACACACAAAGGCTGTAGTTTCTTAACAGCATGTTTTTTAGCTACAAGGGCTTCAAATATGTAAAAATTGGGAAAAAAATGGAGTAGGAGGAGAGTGCAGCTTCACAAAGCTGCATATATCTGTACGCTGAAAAACAACTTCATCTGTCTCATAGTGTTCCATACAATGTGAAGGAAGAGTGTTTTCCTACTGAGCTACGTTATTGTTATGATTTAACCCCCACGTAAAGGGATTTTATGATTCTTAAGACAGGCAAGTCTTTTGGAGTTTCTGTGAATTCTACCCTAGGTCAGTGAAGTAGCTGAAATATTTCTTTTTTTTTTTCAGTCACCTGAGAATTTCAATTTTCTTCTCTTTATGCTGTTGATTATTTATCCTGGAAAAGGAGTAATGATGTGACTTATATTTGCTGCCTGTTTATTTTTTAATTTTTGTTTAAACAGACCAAGATGCTGATGGGTGAGGTGATGAGAGAAGCTGCCTTTTCACTTGCTGAGGCAAAGTTTACAGCAGGAGATTTCAGGTGAGGATTGTTGAGCTTGTACATGTCCTACTCATGGGAAAGAGCAATCGACAAATTTTTTTCTTTTGGAAAAAAAAAGATAGAATTCTTAAATGCACTTTAAAACAACAACAACAAAAAAAGACAGTGGACAAGCTAGGACAGGATGAACTGAATTCCATTAGGTAAAGGTGGGAGACATCACTCCAGGAGAGACATAATTTGCATGATGAAAACATACACTCCACTGGAACCTAGACAAAGTGGAAAGACTAAAACAATTTACTTCATCTACAAGTCTTTGATTTGAGAAGGTGTTGATTTTTGCAGCTTGGAATAAAAAATGTAGGGAAGTGAGAATTTATAGCAGAGTATTGGGGTATTTGTTAATTTGGCTTTGCTTGTGAATTTGAGGGACGGGTGTGTGTTCTTTTCTCCCAGTAAGTCACACAGTAATTTTACCAGTTGTTCTGATCTCCTGTCTCAGTGACCTCTTGTCTCACCAGGGCTAGTGAGGGCTGTATGCCAGAGGGGAAACAAATGTTCTTCCTCCAGCAGGATATTTTTAATTGTATCTTAATAAATTACAGTTCTGTCTAGGGTGTTTGTGTAATTCATTCAAGTGTGCACAGACCTTGTGGAATGAAGTTGGGGAAGTGTTAATGATTCAGCTGATGGTACTACCAACTCATGGGGAAGAACTGAGTGATCAGACACAGTACTAATGTGTGTGCTGCTGAAGGAAAGTCTTTTTGCCCTTTCGTATGGATATAGTGCTGGTCTATTTCCTGTCCTAACTAGTCACAGTGTTTAGCTATAAACAGAAGTCAGATTCCACCCTGTAAAGTAAACTGGACTTCAGCAGAAGACTTAGCTACTGTGACCTGTGTTCTTGGAAGACCTTAAGATACTTTAGAATTTTTCCAGATTAACTGCTGTACAAGCTTATTAATATGCTAGTTAGTGGGTAATCAAACTCACTGCTGTTCTGAAAGAACAAATACTTACAAACTAAAATGAACAAAATGTTGTGGCCTTGGTCTGCATTAAAGCCTTGAAATTTCTTCACTTGAAGTGGGAAAAGGGTCTCATGGGTTGATTAGACACTATGTTATTAAAATAGTTTTCCACATAACTGGCTAGTTTTAGCTATGCTTTATATACTTGGTCTAAGACATTTTTAAAGTTACATTTCACAGACTCTGTGTCTTTTACATTTACAAACATTGCTGGAAAACTATTTCTTTTGAAGCTTCTCTGTTAAGTTTCTAAGTCTGTGCAATGAATTGGATAGAGAACTGAGCTGACAATAATTTCCAGGTCTTTACAGCTCTTTGATAACTGCTTCATCTTGTAATGATGACTTAATGAATCACTTCAGCTTTCCTGATTGCTATGTATTTTTTCTTCCTTGCAGTACCACTGTGATCCAAAATGTGAACAAGGCACAAGTCAAGATTAGAGCTAAAAAAGACAATGTAGCAGGTGACTTTTCCAGGCCATGAGTATTTCAACTCATAAGGGAATTGTGGAAGGAGACTTGGAAATATGCAGGAATGTATCCAAACACAGTCTCCTCTTCTTTATTTCTCTTACTTATCTAACAGTAGGAACACTTGTAATCAGTTGGGGTTCTTTTGCATGTACAGCATATGATTTTTATATTTAGTTATTTACCTCTTGTAAAATTAAACAAATGTGTGGAAACTGCAGTCCAATTTCTAGATCTATGGACAAAGTATAAATTACATTGAGCATTACTGAAAAATAGATCACAAAATTAAGTAATAAAATTAAATAAATTTCAGGCAATTAAATATCTAATTGTCTATGAAGAAAACAACAAAGATTATTGAACGCTTAAAAGCAAAGGGAAATATAATGAAACTGAACACTGAATAAATTGGAATTCTTCCCTGAATTTTTCATGGGTCTAGATCTCCATGATCTCAACACAATTCTGAAGTTTCATGTTGTGTCAGCACCAGCATGACTTAATTGTTCCAAGCTATATAGGAAGATTTTGAAAAGTAATCTTACAAAGTAAGAAGCAAATAGGGGTAAAAGTGAGTTGTACTTAACAAATCTGTAACTCTTTATGTCTTTTACAAACATTTTTGTTCGCGTTTGTCAGGTGTAACCTTGCCAGTTTTTGAGCATTACCAGGAAGGAGGAGACAGTAAGTACAAACCAAGTGTTTTTTGTCTTGCATGTACTTGCAGCTATTCCATGCTAATACGAAAATACTTGTCACGTCTTGATGGCAAATCAATTTACATTGTAGGTATGGGCGTACTTACTTCCTTTGATGCTTTGCCCTTTTCCTGTGACATGGAGGGATTATTAGGGACTATAATGGATTTTATTTTTCTAAATCAATGAGTTTTTCAGATGAGAAGACTTGTCTTGAATGACCAGACTCTGAGGATTAGTCTTACTGTGGACATGCACAACAATGATCTGTAGTAAAATAAACCACTATAAAGACAATTTGTTAATGGGCAAAAGACTTCAGCTTCTCACTTGCTGAGCTGTTTGTATCACTGTAAAGTTTTAATTTTTATCTAGTAAAAAAACACGATAGTAGCAATAGTAACAAAGTTGTGGTTTTTTTTCAGGCTATGAGCTGACTGGCTTGGCCAGAGGAGGAGAACAGTTGGCTAAGCTGAAGAGGAACTATGCCAAAGCTGTGGAGCTGCTTGTAGAACTGGCCTCCTTACAGGTTGGTGGGAAGTAAAAAAGGAAGGGTGTAATTGGTTTTTCACTTTTCTGAAAGGAAAGTAACATGTCTCAGTAACTGTAACCTAATCTAGTCCCAGTGCTGCACAAAGTTGCAAAGCTATTTCATCCATAGTTACACTACCACGTCAAAGAAGTCCTTATTCCTTAATGCTGCTTCTTTGGAGAGTTAGTAACTGCTCCTGTGCAGTATTCAGTGTGGTAGTGACATTAGTATAAAAAATTCTGCTTCTCTCAAGGAGTCTGTAAAAGCTACGCTACAGACTTGGCTTTCAAGTGGTGTTTGGTTTTGTTCATAGAATTGATGGAAATGCAGAATTTGTCCTGTTATGTATTAATTATTTAATCCCATTCCATCAGACATCCTTCATTACTCTGGATGAAGCCATTAAAATAACAAACAGACGCGTGAATGCAATTGAACATGGTGAGTATTTTTGTTTGTGATGCATAACATTTTTCTGTCTCCATGCAAGATGAGGAGCAGGGTCATGGAAACCACTCTTTTGACCTCTTGCTTGTTAGTAGAATTATTAACCAGTTCAAGAACTCTTTCTAGAAAGCATTACAGTGAAGCATATTGCAAGAAAGAAAAAAATTAAAAGCCCAGTGGAATGGACTAGAGTACACAGATAAATTAATATGCAGACATGAGAAAGTAATCGGGAAATTGTGTTGAGAACCTGTAGGACAAAAGCTTCACAAGCACGTTCTCGAGTCTATGCTAGTGACTTTCATTTAATTGGTCAGGTCCCTTGACTAGAAGCAAAAGATACAATGTTTCTAAGTGTTAAGATGTTCCAATAGCTAGCATAATGAACTTCAAATAACTTTAAAATATTTTTAACTTTAAATCACTTTAATAAACTTTAAAACTGTAATAGTGGTGCCCAGTGAAGAGCTGTTGACTTTTTGTTGGTTTTGGATGGCACAGTCCTTATGTCAATACCCTGGTATTTTTCTTCGACATGAATTCTTTATCCTTCATCTTCTTGCCATTTCTTAAGTACTACTACAAATAGAATATTGCTGGGATTCCTTTTGCTGCAGTGTCCAGGGTGCTTTGATTATTTCAAGTTCCTTTCTGACTTCTGATAGCTTGGATTTAATCATCTCTGCATGTATGCAGTAACTTCAGTCCGTGTTTCTAAAACACTCCTTTTCAGAACTGTTTTCCATGGACTGGTTCCTTTGAGCATGCAGGCCTTAACTGCACCCTGAGAATTTTACTTAGAAAAGGTTTCCTCTGCAGCCTTCCAAATAACACTGGAAGTGTTGGTAAAAGAGGTTCTGACACACAGCTTGTCCAGTTAGGTGTTAAAGCTGTATTTAATGTCTTATCTCTTCCCTTGTGATATGGTTATGTTTGACCTTTTATGTATGACTTCTTAAACTAATTCTGCGAGTAAACATGCTATACTGAAGTTTCTGGAAGAATGTAATGGAAGGACATAGTTAATTCAAATTTTGCCCACCTCTTGCAGGTTTTTTTTTGACCACTTCCATAGGAAAAAGGGACCTTACCAACAATCAGGGATCAGTGCTTCCTGGTTCCATTGCATCTTTAAGAGAACCTGCTGTGTGAGATTCTGTGATGTTCAGAGCCCTAGTTTAGCCCTGAAGTTACCAAAGAAAACAATTTTGTGTACTTATCCATCAGGAAATAGTATGATCTTCCATGAAAGACATAAATTTCCCCTAACCAAAAGAATTACTAGACTGACTTCAAATGTCTGTGCACTGCATTATGTAACTTCCTGGCTAATATCACAGCAGTCCAACAACTTCCTTATTTTTTTAGTGATTATTCCCAGGATCGAGCGTACTCTCTCTTACATCATCACAGAACTGGATGAACGAGAAAGAGAGGAATTCTACAGGTAAATATCTAGACTAGACTGGTCTCTTTCTGAAATAGGCCATTCCTCAGAAGAGACTTAGGAGAACTATTCACCAAATCTGGCAGCAAACATTGTTAAACACAACCTTGTTCTTACTGCATGTTGAATTTCCAGAGCTGGGCTCTTGGATATCTGCAATTACTTGTCTGAAAGTTGTAAATGAATCCCTAACCCTAAGTTGTACATTGCTATCATCATTCTTCCAGAGGGAATGATGTACTATGGTACAGAGGTGTTCTGCCTTAAGGACACCTCTGCTGTAGAGGTCACTGTTCTAGGCTGCCTGAAGCAAAAGTGTCAAACCTAAAATGAATGAAAGAGGACTTTTCATTAGAAACAAGTAGTATAATGCAGTCCTTAGAGTCAAGAATATAATGTATAGTTTGGATGAAGTTTTTCAATTACAGCAGCTAGCAATAAAAGTCTTCTATTTTTGCCATTTTGCCAAATTTGCCATTTTTACAGAATTTTTGTTTCCTGAGGAACTTTTCCAGGCAGCTTTATCATATCCAAATTGTATGGCCTCTTTACTGCTAGCCTTTTATGAAAACATATTTGTTTCATAGATAAACCATGTTTGCTCTTCACAGGCTAAAGAAGATCCAGGAAAAGAAAAAAGTATTGAAAGAAAAATCTGATCACGAACGGGAGCTGCGAAGGGCAGCTGGTGGGGAAATTGAACCAGCCAATCTCTTAGCAGAAGAGAAGGATGAAGACCTTCTCTTTGAGTAACCCTGAACAGTTGTGTATGAAGCAGGGGGCCCAGAATACAGAATGTCCAATTACAATATAATTCAAGACATGTTGCCTACAATATACTTACCTGGCTTCTTATTTGGTGTCCAAGTCTTGAGTTGAATGGATTGTGGATTTCTCCTGGGAGATTAGAAATCTGGGAATTTAACTACAGCACAGGAGGAAAAGGAAAGATGGGTCAGATGCTTTACTATGAGGAAAGCCTTCTGTTGCATGCTCAGCCTGTTTCTTCACTTAGTGGGAATGACTGTTGATGGCTATATGGCTCCATATTTACCTAATCAGATTCCCCTTAAATTGCTCCCCTTCCTTTTATAGGCAGAGGAAAATGCCACTTAGGGAGAGAGATGCATGCAATGTTCTTTACTGTTGAACTATTAATGTTCAAGTTGCTTAAAGCCAGTATTGGCATGACTGAAGTCAAACGCCTGTAAAGGAAACTAGTTTTCTAACCTGTTGATGAAATCCACAGTCTTCTGTGATATATTTTTGTTGCACGATTGCTACCATTGGCCTAAAACATCTATGTTTTTAATTAGAGGTTCTGCCAACTCGTGTACTGTCTGTGCTAGAAACAAGTGTGAATTTTAAATATTAAAATACCTGGTGTCTGGCTCAAGTTGCTAGATGATGGTCTTAAAAGCTTGTTGTGTTGATTTCAAAATAAAACCTCTGCTCAGTTTGAAGGGCTGTTTTCCTAAAGACAGAATCATGTTTTCAACATGACCCAGCACTTAACTGCAGATGCAGGGTAAGTGCAAGGAAATGAATTTCTACTAACACCTTTAAAAAGTCATTTTAGAATTGTATGAAGCACAAAGTCACTCTTTTTTGAAGCTGAACAGTAAGTCCATAACTATGCTGTACGATGCAGATTAGCTTGAGAGACATTATAGCTCTGTGGACCTCTCCCATGGGATGGATGGTGTGAGAAGGAGCACAGAATATCCTCTGGGGCACCGATGTTCCAGTGGTTCACACATTCAGCACAGTGGCAGAAAGAAGACTCCCAAGATCTGCTATGAGAAGTAAAATTGTACAGTGATTTATTTTAATCTAGAAATATTTTACATTTTTACATTAGTGTGCAGTTCATGATGTCTCAAAATACAGAGTGCAGATAAACGTATAAAAGTATAATGTGGGGCTAACCACAGGTCTCAGTAAAATTACCTTAATTATTTAAGGCATGAAACCCCCCATCTAGTATTTTAAAAAGTCACATTTAATTACATTCAAAAATGCTTTTATGCAGTTCAGCTAACATTTATTTTTAATTTAATCTGGACTGGTAAAAATGCAGATACCTTCATTTCAGTCTGATACAGCTCACTACAAAGCCCGTGATAATGCTGAGGAGGTTCACCAGTGAAGTCTGCAGGTTTTCTTTCACTCTCGAGGGAACTAGCACACATTCTTCATTAAAGAAAACAGAATAATTTCTTATACCAGGTAGTCTCAGGTCCAAGCTGGCAGCAGATAGACAGCCAGGTACTTACTTCAGTGCTGCTCAAGGCCTTCCTTTCAGCAGGAGACACAGCTAACACTGGTTATAAACTATCATAGCACCTCTCTACATTGATGTCAGCAAGTATGGTGTGCCTTGGGAATTAAGAGAGTAAAGTTGAACTTCAAGCAATATGCTTTAAATCTACATTCAAAAGCTCATTCATACAAAAACATTCTGTACAACATTTCAGCAAAACCGGGGAGACAAACATTGGTGAAATAACATTAATGGCATGGTTTACTGAGACTGATGCTGCCTATGAACACTGAAGATCTCTGAGGGTTCAGCAACCATCTTGAGTTGATTGTGACTGCAAGAATTTGGACAGCACCTGTGTAACTGAGTTAGGTTACCCTTACTCGACACATTTTACTGTTTTCCACCTTCTCAACCAGCTATGAAACAGTCAATACCCAGAAGCTTAAAACATCTGCAATCATCTTTCTTACAAAAAGGGTATAATCGAAACAGTATTTCCAATATACCTGAACACTGTAATTGCCATAAACTATGGATGAAACCGAGCAAATGCCTGCAATGTGAGGCAAAAAGCCACTATTTTGAATATCCAGCCCTTAGGCCAACAACTAGCATATTATTATTTCTAACACTGACTTGATAAAGATATTCAAGTTTGTACCCCCTTTTCTTTCTGAAGTGTCCACTAATTGCTTAATTGCTTTTCAGTCCTAAATACTAGTTAAACCAGCAAATAATTTTGCTTTCTAATAAGACAGGAATGCGCTCTGTACTTCCATTTTTCAATACAAAAGTGTACTGGATACTAGTTCAGTATCTAGGATAGTTAGCTGATAATTCCTTTATATCTGCTCTATATTTTGAGCTCTCTAACTATGGGTGTGAATTTGTTCCATTAACATTTGAATAAAGAATATATGCAAGACAAAATGGAAAACATTAACTACTTCTTTCTTCAACATTAGATGGGAGTGAACTACACATTGACATAAGCTCCAGTGTTTTACCAGTAGGAACAAAGAAACACTATGGCTAAAATGAAGAGAGATTCACAGTTAAGGTTCTTTGTTCTACCCAAAACCAGAACAGCCGAGATCCTACTATCCAGTTAGCGCCAGCAACAACAGCCCTACTGCAGATGCACAGCCTTAGTAAAACCTTCACAGCCAGAATCATTTGAGGATGCAGAGATGTTCTGATTTCTTTGCAGAATGCACTAGGATACAGACAGATCTTGCCTTTTGTTCCCTTGTTTCAAGTTTTTTGTTTGTTTTAACCATTAAAAATATTCCCCTTTCTTGTGACTTCTCAGTCAGTTACCAGTGTTTTATACATATTTTCACTGCAGTACTGAGGAAATGCAGGACAATATGTTGGCTAGAGAATTACCATATTCGTAACACAGTAGCTACATTCAGCTATTTTAATTCCAGTTAGTTGTCCAGTAGTCCAACAGCCACAACATGAACCATCTGCAGAGATTAAAAAACCCCACTGTTTTGCAATGTTCAGCACATCAGTCTACTTTAGTCAGTATTTGTTATAAAATACGAAAATTTCAGTTGACTTTCAAGCAGCATGTTTTGTAACTATACATTTTCACAAAAATATAACCTCTGCTTTTCTAAATATCTCTACAGATCTCTGGAAAACAGCGGCTCTGAATCAGTCAATCAGTGTTTTAAAGAAAATACCATAAAAATATCACATCTAAAAGATTAATATAATAGTCATCTTTGATTGGACCTAAAATTACTGTGCAGTCAAATCTGATTTTAAAAGTATGACTAAAAAGACACAAGGATTGAAATATTTACATTATACACATTTTCCAATTACAGTGCTATTAAAAAGTGGAATGTTTTGAGAATTAAAATATTATCTCAATCTTCACAGGGCAGCTCCGGACCAGAGCAGCATCTTCATTCTGTGTATTTTTTGAACAGGAGAGGTTTCTCTAACATTTTTCATGTGTAGATTATTTCTCTGCCCAATGATCTGTAGAATTAAGCTCCTGAATTAGCATCATGTTCCACAAAGTCATTAAGTTAAGTGTTAAATAACATTCATATTTATAACTATGTGACAGCATGGACTATATATATATACACACACAAACACACTTAAAATCTTTGTTGTATGGGTGATTCTAGGTTAAAAAAGGTGGATTTATGTATAAAAGTAGATGCTAGAAAAAAATCTAAAGCCTTAGAATTTAGTACTGACACAGTCTCCATTTCTAGACCACAGGGAAAGAAAACTTGAACAATCTTTAGATCTTCAGTTAAATTGGCTCACAAGATGACGAGCGTAAGTTTCAGTAATACGCAGTTTCACTGACAAAGGATGCAGCCACTGAGGTCTAGAGCTCACATGCATTTATGCTAGAATTGGGCAGGCCTACACACAGTCTCCTTGGAAAGATAACTAGATTAAAGTCCACTTGTCCCTTGGAAAAGCTCTCATCGTAGCCAGGTAGAGGGCACCCACTGGGGTTCTGTGTCAAGCTTGTTTATTAACCGAAGTAACTCCTGATATGCCTTATCAAGGTCAGAATTCACAATTGCTGTATCAAAGTAGTGGCCATTGTTCTGTTCCATCTCCCTTGTCTTCTCTATGATTTCTCTCAGCTCTTCTGGCTGCAATGAAAAACAGAGTCAGTGTAGGTGTGTAAGCCTTTCACTCACAATAACAAGAGTAGGCAAAGGTAACAACGTAACTTTTTTTTATACAAATTCTCATGGTGTCGCTATTGGCTACAGAAAGGTTTACAGTTGCACTGAACCATGACATATTTGTAAGCTAAGGGCATTCAAGACAATCCTGTCTGATTTGCTCTAAGTGGCAAACTGTAAATAACTGCCGCAGGCTGAGGAAAACAGGGAAGATCCAGCACTGCTCATTGCACAACACTGATCTTACTGAGGTTCTTAGATCATGTTTCTGAAAAGTGAGGTTGCTAAGCTCATTATCCTTCCAAAAAAGACTGGAGATGGCAGAGATAGTATGAGAGAAAGGGTAAATGGTGTAGAATAAGACAACATTCCTGTAAAGATGCAGCACTACAAATGCCAAACAGCTGAAGGCGACGGCTGTCATTGGTGGAAATGGTTCAATACACAGCAATGGGTACCACAGTGAGAGTTACATGTTTAAGCTGACCAAATCACCATAACATCAGGTGAATAACAAGGCAGGAAAATGGAAAACACCATTTGGGAGCTCGAAGGGACTATGTCAAAAGCAAGAATACTGCAGATGTAGATAAGCGATACAAAGGGAGAAGTAGAAATGGTTTGCTTTATCCATGAGAGCGTGTACCCAACTGAAATAAATACAACTCCAATACAATTAATCAGAAAGAAAACAGGCATTCTTTAACACCAAGAAATGTATTCCTTTTTATTGCAAATGGATTCCTTGACTACTGCAATAAAAATTCAGAACCTACATAAGATGCAATATTTATATAAAATTAAGTTTCATTAATTGCATAAACTTGAAGCAGGAAACATACCCATTTAAAGGCTATGATTACATTTGACTCAGGGACTGGGGGGGAAAGGAAAAAAGGTAAAACAGAAAAATCCCTCTGTTTTAACACTTGGACTTCAATGGACTTCTAGCTCTTGCATCCAAGGAATAAATCACCCTTGCATCAAACAAGGAGAGCAAAACAGCACAGCCACAGAACACAGTGGGGTATGATCCCTGACCAACATCCATGTCAGGAGTCCCTTTGAGTTATGCTGGGAAGATTGTTTTTCCTCAGTATGGATTGCATTATGCTCAGTTAGTACTCTGAAGACACCATGGTGCAAAGTGCTCCCAAGCGATCACTGCAGGGTAGATTTGATTGTGAGTTTAAAAGCTCACAATGAACCTGTTTCACTGCCCTAGCAATAAGCACTTTGTATCTCCTAAGTTGATAAGGAACTTTTCTGAGCTTTCAGATGTCCTGGCTTTCAGGTCCATTCTGCAGAACTACCTTCTCAGTAACTAAACTGGATCTGAACTGGATAAGCTCAAATCTTGGATATGACTCTGGCTGAAATATGAAAAGTGATCAAGCATTAAAATAATTTTATCTGAAATGTTTTGTATTTTCAAGCAAATGCTTTCCCAAGGGCAAGTAAATTCTCAAAAGAAAAACAGAGATCCTTTGCTCCATCGAATTACTCCCAGGTTTACTTCAGTACAAAGCTGGGTTTTCTACAGTTTTGAAAGAGAAGTTCATATTCTTGTTGCCAAAGGCAGAAATATCCTGAACCCTTCCCGAGTCTGGTGTGCCTACTGACGTGGAGCACAGTGACCCCAGGCACACCGCCACACTGCACTGGCAACCATCAGTACCAGCACCGTGTCCCACTTCCAGAGAAAGGGCACCCATTTGTTTATCAAACCCGCTGCAGTTTCTCTAGAAGAAGGGCAGGACCCCTTACCTTTGGGTTTTTCCCTTCTTTGGCTAATAAAGCACGTAGTCTCTCTTGTGAAGGTGGGGCAACAAATATAATATATGGCTTCAAGTCAGAGTTACGTAGTGTCTTCAGTGACTGCAGAAATAGGATTTATTAAATATTTAACAGCTCCACTCATGAAAAGGGGATTTAATGATGCATTATTCACACGCTATAACTGATAGTATACTCTTCAAACATGACAACTGTACAATATATTAACAGCAATATAATTAACTGTAGCAGTATTATCACCACTAACAGTTCAGCCACCTTTCCCTACGAAATTGATATTCCAACATTTTTCAGCTTCATGGAGCTAAAGCATTTACTTTTGTTCAAGAACATTCATCATAACTAAACTGAAGGAACAGATCTCTTGGTATCCCAAAGCATAGAAAAAGTCACCTACATTGAAGTAAGCATCCTCAGAAGACTAAGGAATGGTATCAGCTTTGAATAGAGAGAAGAGCCTTTAAATACTACAGTTTACTTGAAAAATTACAGTTTAACCATTTCTGTTCTGAAGATTAAAATACAAGGTATCAGATGAACTACTACTGTATGCATAGCATTTTGCTTTGCCAGGTTACATTTATACTGAGAGACAGGAAATAAAGAGAACCAAACTGTTCTTTGGTTTTCCCAAAAGGCTCGCTCTCTCTGTCTCAGGACAAACAACTTGTCTCTGAAATAGATTTTTACAGCTACAGAATTAGATTTTTAATTTTTTAATTAAATTTTTAAAGACTTTTAAAGAATCTTCATCTCATGACATGCTTTGCAATACCCATGAGCTAGTCTAGTAAAGTATCACATGGTCCTAATGACTAACTACCAGACTTTACTGATGTGTCTGAGTTTTAGGGCTCCTTTTGCAGATCTCTAACAGCAGTAAACCTTGCACATATCATATGTGTCAGAAAACAGGCTGTGTTCCAGGACTCTGCCTCTTTCCATGTTTGACTAAATTTCCAAGTTGAGGTCTGTAAGCATAGTTTTCCTCTCCATAACACAAGATCACAACTAAACAGCTTTTCAATACTGTTGATGTGATGTAATACTGAAGTGGATTTGTAAAACTGCATGAACATTCTCAAAACACATTTTTTGAGTATAATCACAATTTCCTTTCCATCTTCAAAAACCTAAGAGCTCACAGAATAATTTGAAGACTGAGAGACACAAATCTTATTTTAATTCATTTTTTAAAATTCAGATTGTTTCCAGATACTTAAAGCTGGTGAAACCTCAGGTCCCTATTGCTTGTAGCAGATAAAGATGTGCATATTTGCAAATAAGGAATAAGAAGGCTGTATTCATAATATACTGAATAGAGTCAACTGAACATCACTGAAAGAAAACCTGGAATAAACATGAATATGGACCTTGAAAATACACTCATTTTATATAAACCAAACAGAGCTCTAGAGATTCTCACAGCAGCTTCTTCAATTAACACATGACAGCAACGCTTTTGCCATACCTGGGTATGAAGATTTAAAAGGCATATCTTGCCTGAGTTGATTACTTGCCGCACGGAGTCTATGCTAGTGCCATAGAGGTTCTTTTCAAACTCTCCGTATTCAATGAACTTCCCTGCAGCTATGTCACTCTCAAATGCCTGTCGGGAAATGAAGTGGTAATCCCTGCCAGCTGCTTCAGTCTCTCGCCTACTCCGAGTCGTATCTAATAGCAAGAGTGACAAAAGAGACAGAGACAGTGATACACCTGTTCAACTGAAGAAATCAGCATTTCTCTTAGGAGACACATTGCTAATCAAGCAAAAAAACCCACCAACATTTGAAACATCCAAGAAATCCACGTTTTATTTTCTACAATAAATGTCCATGGCCAGATTAAGTTGGCAAACAATTTACAGATTTACATTATCTAGAGAAAAAAATAGTAAACTATGAAAGGAATAGCTTTAACAGTGCAGCTGTGTTCTGAATGTGAAAACAGCCGCTCCACTAGTTGTTTAGAAAAATATATATTGTTAAGCTGTTTGCAAACGTAATCTAAGTTACATTAGACATTAAAAGTATTATATTCACTGGAATGTAAGTAGTTTGGGAAGGTACTAGAGCTACCTAAATTTACGTTTATGTGGGACATTTGGTTAAAAATTCTTTGCCCAATATAGCAAGGTTTTTTTTAAACTTCTACAACTCACTCCAATTTTATGCAGACTTCTATAACTCACCCCAATCTTAGGCAAACTGAAATAAATGCATGCCTTTATAACACTATGTTGAGACACTAGATTTGCATTAACTTATCAAGGCTATTTTTTGCCATACAAGAGGTCACTTTATTTGTCCATTTTTCAAGAGTTCAATATATCCTGCTCAAAACCCCCAACCTCCCTCCTAATTGCTATTTTCAACACAGCAGGGCTTGTCTGCAGACCATGTTTAGAGGACAGCATCTTATCTGCCTGCCAAACTCACGTGGAACCGCAGAGGCAAAGCGATCCACCTCGTTGTTCATAAGTCTCTGCCGCAGTTCGTTCTGGCCGCAGTTCTGGGGGCCGATCAGAACAATGGGCCGCTTCCTGTTTGCTGGTTGGTGATACAGCGACATTTCCTCGTAGGTCAAAATCTCCTCATTGTCGTAATCTTGAGAGAGAGGAATAAAACAATCACAACGTACTTTGCTAATGGACTGCCTGTCAGGCAGCTCCCCACTCTGTGCCCAGCATCTGACCCTGAGTCAAAGCAGCAGAACCCCAAAGATCATCCCTCGCCCAGTAAGATCAGACCTTTTTTTTTAACTTCTTGGGAAAGAAAATGTGTCTTCACTTGCTATTACTCATATAAGTAGTAGCATATATTCAGGAAACAACTTGCTTGCCAAGGAACAAGTTTCTAGTACAAGAACAACACTTTATACCCAACAACAACAAAAATCACCTCAATCCCAAAGTACTTTCGTAAGAATACGGTATAAACAGCCTATAAATATTTGTGGAGAAAGTTTCCATTTACTATTCTTAATTATGCAGAGTGAGATGACATTACAAAAATCACAAAAAATTAGTTGATCATTATAAAACTATGAGTGCTTCTACACCTAAAAAGCAATGTTTTTTACTCCTACAATATGACCTTTATTAAAGACACCAAATGACCCTACAAATCCTGTCACCTGTTTTACATCTTTCACTTAATGCTACAACAAAACACACTACTGCTCTCACACAGAACTTCATCAGCTAGTATTTCTAACATCATAGCCTCAATTTCAACATTCTTTTCACAAGGCTATTTGTGGAATCTTTTATAATTGCTTATAAGAACAAATACTCTGGAAAACGATGTTGCTTACCATCATTTTTATTTGCATTGTATAAAATCTTCTTCCGTTTCTTTTTGTTTTTCTTCGCGCACCAGAGTTTTCCTAAAAATTTTATTTCCAAAATAAAAATCATCACAATCAAACACCATACAGTAAAAAATCTTCCTATTCCATCCACTATCTGGATCTTTAAAGTGGATAATTTATTCTGCAGTTTGGAAAAGGTATAATATCCTTTAGCTGATTACAATGGTCTGGTGTACAAAGCAAATGGTGCCTGTCAAGGACTTCAACTAAGTCAGAGCAGACAAAATTCTTTAAGACAAAAGGTTTTCCAAATTACCTACATCATCCAACTTACACTGCACACAGTTATGAAAAATCCCACCTGATTTATACAACTAAGTGCTAAATTTACACCTGTAATTACATGAAGACTTTCAAAGAATCATCCCACTTGTATTACAAAAAAACAGAAGGATTTTCTACAACTTCACAACAAGTTTCCATATATATCACTAATTAGCACCTCCATAAGAAGTTTTTTTCCTTGGAAAGCATATATCCAACCTGATTTTTCAGGCTCCTTATCTTCTTCTATGGTTTGTTTCATTGCTTCTCTTTGTTGCTGAAAACTTTTTCCTTGATGAATTTAAAAAAAAAAAAGAGCACAAGAGCTGTTAACATTTAGAAACCATTTCCATGCTTTTTCATAATGACTTACTAATTTGATTTTTTCCTAAGCTTTTACATCTTTGAAGGTTCTAGTAGAATAATACAAAAGAAATTTTAAAAGAGAGATTAAAATTTAAAAAGAGAAACTACAACTGCTGCAAAACTTATTACTTAAAAAATATATTCATCAAGAAAGATTGCAGAGCGTTAGTACTACACTGGACAGTTATGCCTGGAAAGTTAAAACTACTGGAAAGGCTGCATTTTTCCACTATAATGATATAGTTTTCTAATTATTTTGGTATGTCAGTTATGTTCTATTTATACTAAATATTTTGAATGTCATCTTGAACTTCATCTTTAAAAAGATTGGCCTATACTTAAATCAGTGTTTCTCTCAACTTATTCAAACATTATAAAGTGTGTGATATTTTATGGAATTTGAAGTCTTGCTTGCTGTGTTTAACAGATCAGCAGATCTTTAATGGACTAGAGCACAATAATACCGCAATGCAAAAATTATAAACTGACTTCAGTGTCTGAAACCCCTGTTCCTGGAAGGGCCAAAACAGTGAGAAAGGAAGCCTGACTGCTACAAGTAACTAAAGCCTTTTGCTAAGGGAAAGTCTGCAGAAAAGTCATCACAGAAAAGATATTATACCAAGGAGTTTATTTGAACAAAGTGAGAAATCTAACAGCTGTGCCCCTCTCCAGAGAACAAGCAGGCTGCTGTCCCAGGTCTCTGCTGCAGCCAGAGGGAACTCTGAATCCACAGAGTCCCCAACATAGAGGAATAAAGGAACAGGAGAATAGCTCTTGAAAGTTGAACTGCAGTGAAAGTGGTAGCTTTACTCTGTATTTAACATCTATACGTGGCTATGCCTCTAAAAGATCAACCTTTAAATGAATTACATAACCAGTAGCAGGCTCTGTTGCAAAAGGTTCAAAGACAGACATATGTGAGGCAATCAATATTTAAAGGTATACAAGTCTTTGAAAACCTGAATATTTCCTGTGGCTATGAGAACTACTGACTGCCAAGCTTTCTCTAGAACTTTATTTACCAGGGATAAGGCCTGCCAAGGGCTGGTTATCTTCATCTCCATCTCTGTAAGCCTGCCACCAGTTTGGATCTTCTTGACTGATGACATGGAGAATATCTCCTTTTTGAAAAGACAGGCCTAACTCTCGGCAGGGGACATAAGGGTCATCAGAGGGGTCGTAGTCAAAGTGTGCTTTCACATGTATCTGTGGGAGATCAAATGTAAAATCAGAAGAAAAACACTCCAGGGACTTATGAAGAATTACAACCCATCTTCCGTGATCGCATTGGAGCTGTGCCATATAAAAACTCCAGGATTCTATAAAATGCAAACTTTGTCTGGGGCCTGCAGGAGTAGTGGAATGAAAACATGATCTAGGTTAGTGACGGAAATGACACCGTTTTGCAAGGTTGGACATAAAGGCTTGAATTTAACTCTTGTTAATTCTGAAGTCCAATTGCTTCACCATTTTAGGAGGCACCCCCACTTCAAGCAGCTGATTTAAGTTCTTTGCATTCAAAAATTATTAGAGGTATTCTGACTGGTAAAATACCTAATAAACACACAGAATGAAAGCCATTTGCTGGACTTTAAGTGAAGTTTCACATGTACAATATTTTGCCCCCAGTCACTAATGAGTGGGTATTCTTTCTTCAAACAGTTAAAACCATAACAAGAAAAGTATGTTGACAAAATGGTAACAAAGCTTTCAGTATACAAACTTTTCCTCCCAAAGCATATTTGCAAGTTCCATCAATCCAATTTTTAATACATACATGCATATATGTAAAAAAGAGAAATTCATAAATTCAAAATAAATTCAGAACCACACGAAGTTCTACTTTCACAATCTTCTACTCTTTTAGAAAATCAGTTAAAATAATACTAAGAGTTTCAGCTTAATACATCAATAATTTTCAACATTTAATTCAGGTGTCAGTCTGGTAACAAATCAATTTAAATGGTTAAGTTTTGGTTTTGGTCCACAATGTAATCGAGCTACAGAAGAATGTTCTAGGCATTACTGGTAAAATGAAGTATGTATCACCAAGCACAAGAACACAAGTAGAGCTACTTACAACAGTCTCCTTCGCAGGAGGTGGCTTGCTCTGCTGACTGGGAATCAAGACAAAGGTCAGAGTACCGTGCATGTCGGCCTGAGAGGAAAAAGAGATTCTTCATATACAGGATCAAAATACGGCTTAGCCTTAAGAATTTTAATAAATAACGTATTGTAGAAAATGCTTTAAAAACTCCCATAAAGGGTTGTCCTTAACAGTGCATCATTTACTCTTTAACTGGTTTCAAATCTATCGTACAGATACAGATGCAGAGATTTGGTCAGGCTAGAAAGCCAAATGTTGATACTGAGATTTTAAAAGCTAGCATTCTATAAAATATTTCTATTTGAAATGGACCGGCTGCAATTCTGCCAAGCAGAGACATAAGAGAAAAGGATAATAATATTCTACTGTTCTGTTAAAAAATACCAACAGGTGGATCTACACTGGGAAGAAAAAATACTTTAAAAAAGTTATATTTCTAGAATTGTTTAAATGGAATAGTATTTTCAAATCTAAACATTACTATGCTGTTAACATTATTAAAGAATACACAACACTGTTTAAAAATTTAACTAATATACTCAAATCCTGTATATGTAAAGCACTTGATATCAACATTGTAGTCACACTTGCTAATAAAGTAGAGCATAATAAATGTCCTGTCTTTAAAGAATTCATCTGTTTGCATACTTTTGCATGCAGAGTATGTTTGCACATATAGTATCTAGATAAAATGCAAGCGCCAACCTGTGACAAGGTCTACAGGTGTTTCACTTCCTGTACCCCATTCCGTGAAGAGTAACACAACAATTTATCTTGTATAAGACAAATATAAAAGCAAACTCATGCATCTCAAAAAAATCAGATCTAAGGCTTAACTAAGGTAAACACAACTGCACAAAACATGATGAGGCCGCAGGAAAACAAAATCCACATATCATGTATTAGCGTGCATAGTTCCATGAGGAATGTATATCATCTCACAGTGATTATGTGAATAGTCTAGTCTAAAGTCACATGTAGTTTATTATCATTTGAGTAGCAAGTAATGAGGCAAAATTAAGGAGGAAAGTGATTGCCTTCTAATTTTAAGTATTTTGAGAGGTCTGAAGTATTTTAAAACTTCACTTCCACGTTAAAAAATACAAATGACAACATAAAGAATTAAAAGTAGTATTTTAAATTAATTGTATTAAAAAATGTATTTTAAAAAAAAACACATAAGGTTGTTTATGTTTTTTTAATTTTCCGCCAGTAAATTTCTGTGGCTTCAAATCTTTTATTCTTGAACCCTAGGTTGCAGGAGCTGCTCAGGAGCAAAACAGGCTCTCTGCAGAGAACTACACTGCCAGAGTTGAATTACCTGTTAATCACCTACCAAACACTCTTTCCAGATGTACAGGACTTCGCTAAGTATGTCCTTAAAAAAACAAACAACCAAAAAACCCCGAGATGGCAACTGAGACAATTACAGAATATGAAGTATCTCAAATACTTCTGATCCAAAAAACACATGGACATTGAAGGCTTTTCAAAAACTGTAAGAATCTTTCAAAATGGCTTAAAAATTAAAAACAATAAAAAACCCCACCAAACCCCACACATTTATTATTCCTCTACCTCCTTCCACTTGACCTCATTGCATGAATTAGCTGAAAAATTCCACCAACAATTTTCATAAAAAAGTCCAACTGAAGATGGAAATTGTCCATTAAAAACTAGTGTCTTAGTGTAGTACCATAACATAACTTCATGTCTGGATATTGCTGCCTATTCTTCCTACAATGATAAAATTTACAGCAGAACCCAGGTCTTTGTCCTGATTCTGGTATGTCTGTAGAGCAAAAAACTACTAAGTAATTTGAAGATTTACTAAATATATTTTTCCTCTTTTTTTTCCCCCAAAAAACCCTATTAAGTGCTTGCTGATATTTCCAATGTTTTGTGTCAAAGTTACAAATACACTTCTAAAAAACTTGTCATTTTCATCTGTTTTCACTTGGACAGAATGGTCTTGCCCACTGTAATCAGACCACAGATTCATAGTCAGGTTCCAGGTGTCCCATCTTGGACACTGACCCAAAGTAGGTGCCAGGGGAAAGTGTAAAACAAGAGCAACTGGGCAACAGAAAATATTGGTAATTGTTAGCTTTGGCATTCTGTCTCACCGGGCCTTTTTGAGAGTGAGGATCTCTGCATTTACTAGTTCCTGATGGATTTTTTGCCTGCAGTTTTGCCTAGCTGCTTTTAAAGTGAAGTATAATCTTGTCATGAATGGTGTAATAAACAGAAAAATGTCTGTGATAGTAAACTGCTAGACAGAAGGGCTTTTATCACGAGGGAAAGAGTAAGAAGTCTAGTCATGTAAAAGTCCCATGTGATGCAATTTGTGGTGGGTTAAGGCCAGTCTGGCCAGGAACTTAAGCATGTACCAGCTCCTAACACACTCCCCCTTCGCAGCAGGATGGGGCAGAGAATCAGAAGACCAAATGCAAAAAAAAAAACTCATGAGTCAAGGTAAAGACAGTTTAGTAAGTGAAGGGGAAAAACTCCAACCCAATAAGTGATGCAAAAGCAATCACTCACCACCCAGTTTTTACTGCTCAGCATGATGTTACATGGCAAGATACATCACTGTGGTCAGTTCGGGTCAGCTGTCTCAGCTGTGCCCCCTCCCAGCCTTGTGCTCACATCCCAGCCTACTTGCAGGCAGGGTACAGACTGAGAAGCAGAGAAGGCCTTTGACAGTGGGAGAGCAGTGTTGAGCAATAGCTGAAACACTGGTGCATTATCAACACCGTTTCAGCCTAAAACCAGCCAAAAACATACAAGCTGCTACGAAGAAAATTACCTCCACCCCAGCCACACACTACCACAATCACACAGCCACGTTTATTAATTGTGGCCTCAACTAGAGACAAAGATGAAAAATAAAGGCTTTTCAGAGCTAAACAAAGTTATTTTTAGAAATCATTTTAAGTAGGTCTAAAGGTAATAGCTTGATTCTTCCAGATTTGTAGGCTTCATTTTCACAGATAACTGCTATTATACTTATCAGTATCATCTTATGCATCAGAAAGAACATTTGAAATGGTCCTTCACATATAAACATCAGCTACCAGAATGAATATACTTTTGAAGCTAAATATGAGTAAAATGACAAGCAGAGCAAACAGGCTTTGGACTTATGATTATTTACTGTAGGGAAAACAAGAAGTGTTCTAACTCACCAGCAAGTCAAAAACTTCATTGACATCTTTTCCACGAATCTCAATGCCATTGATCTCCAGAACTTCATCCCCTTCATGTAACAGCCCACTCTTCTCTGCAGCACCTCCTTTGACTATTCGACTAATGATAACAGAATCCATTTCATTGCGAACAGTAGCACCCTGTGTAGTACAACACATTCTGAATTTATTATATATATGAAACTCAAAGCCATCTATTGTATATATTCCAAGCCAGTCGAGGAACTATGCAGAAAGAGAATGCAAGTCACAGCTCAGATGCATACACCCAGTGCTCCAGATCAAAAACCACTGCTTAACTTCAAGCTATACTAAAAACTGAGGAATTTAATTGCTCCACACCTTAAGATTCATTATTTTATTTTAGAAATATAGTTGTAAGGAGACATTCATTTGAAAGGTGCAAATAGAAGATGACAATCGCTTAAAAAAACCTGAAAACCAACACTAGAAACCAACCTGCCAAAAAACCCCACACCTGCTTGGCACAAAGCTCTAAGCTGCCCTTCAGCCAAGCTTGGGATGGTGACTCGTGTCAAGGACATCTGTCCAAATCCAAGCTGGCAGAAGTCACACAGATTTTACATGTTCGTACGGCTACTGCTAAATGAAGTCAAAGACAGGGGTACCGCCTGTGACTGTTTCTCATTTTGGAGGGAAGGAGGGAGAGTGTTTACACATTAAACATCACCTTCAATTTTAAATTCCCAAAGTTTCATAGCCACATGAAACCAACGAAAAAGCTGACTTCCTTTACATATAGCTTAGTGAGCACCGGTACTTACCAACGGAATATCCCGGGCTTTCTCAATGCGAACTATTTTCACTGTCTCCCCTCCATACACGCCAACATTCTCATAAATTTTTTCATCTGTCATAGGCTCTGGTTGCATTTCTTGTTCTGCAACTTTATCATGAGCCAGTAAAAGTGCCTAGTGTTAAACGAAATCAGCTCAGTTACAGAAAATTTCACACTTGATATGTATACAAAATAGTGCAGTTCAACAAAATTCTGAAATTTCATCAGTCTCTGCAGGTTACAGAATATTACAAACTCACTTAAGCCATTAAAAAAAATTTATCACAGCTATGTAGCACCTACTGCTTTTCAAAACTTTCCTTTCAGATTGGGAAATAATAAAAAAGCAACTTTGAACTTAACTGTGGCGGTTCTTCTAGCTTTCCCATACTAAAAAACTCAGACACTAGTTTACTGTGTATGTGACTGCAAACTCAGTCATAATAAGTTTTGAAGTGAAAATTACTTTTACATCACCACTCCAGGATAAAATTCCCTTTATGCACCCTATGGTAAGCATGAAACAACTGTCAAAGTAAAAACAGATAAGCAAAGCAGTGTTGCCCTGTCCCTATAGATCAACTGCTATATTGTTTACGTGCAAATTACACTGGAATACTTGTAGACTGCAGCAATGCTGAATATATCACAAACTATACTTCATTAGAAATTTTCATTAGTTTCTGGAAATTGGAAACTCCTCATCCTAGAAAAATGAGGGTTGAGGAATAAAATCCATCCTTGTCCAGTCAGCCCAAGACACTATAACTTGTTTTTCGCAAATGAAAACACCATCAAGAAATAGATTAAAAGTTTCATTTTGATTTACCTGCATGTGAGGAGCATTCAGCAAAGCATTAAGCTCCTGTCCATCCTTATGGTGGCTGGGTTTCAAAACACTTTGTACCTAAAAAGAAATCAAGTAGTAAAACTCTTAATCTACCCAGTGATCTATGAACCCTTCCTCTGTACTCAAGCACAATCCCCTGCTTGCAATTACTCATTTTACTGACAGTAAATATCCACGTAGTTACACTGGCTGTGGATTGCACTTAATCTGACACACAACAG
This sequence comes from Xenops minutus, assembly GCA_035221455.1. Lineage (NCBI taxonomy): Eukaryota > Metazoa > Chordata > Aves > Passeriformes > Furnariidae > Xenops > Xenops minutus. Next base: position 30,104,178 of record JAWWEE010000158.1, read on the forward strand.
GAAAACATGCAATGAGACCACAGGACCAACCCAGCACATCTTGCCTCCGTAATTACCTACCAAATCTAAACTGGTACCCAGGACATCACACAGATTTGTCAATACCAGGGACTGGCAATGAGCTCAGGTTTCACAAAGACGCACACAAAAAAAATGGAACTCTAGAAAGTTAGTGAACGTTAGTGATTTCATGTTAGTGAAATCAGTCACAATGAAGTGTATTATGTGAGTATGTTGGGCTTTTAAACTGGAATAATTTCTTACTAACGTGACTAGCCTTCCTCTTCCTTAAACGCAGACTACAATATCCTTATTATGCAAACTATTTCCACCAACATCAAGGTCAGAGATTCTGAGACAGGTTTTGCAATGCATCTGGAGCTCCTGTTTCAGGAAGCATACAAATCAAAACTTCAAAAGGTCCCTTCCTGAAAACCTAGATTCTTTGGTGGGTTCCAAAGTAGTGTGTACCTTAACACAAGGACAGGTTTTGCTCAAGCAGCTTCAGTTGCCAAAATAGGTTTTCCTTCTCATACAGTTACCAAAAAAGCCTTGCTATCATACCCTGCAGATCCTGGTGTGCTCACAGAGAAAGCCAGGAGCAGGGAAGTCCTTCTTATGTAAAGGTGAGGCTGAAGATACTTTCCACAGCCATTATCCTCTGGCCTCATCTGACCAAAGGCACATGAGTCCAACAGCACAAATGAATGCAGACAAATGAAGAGCAGATTATACATATCAGAGCAGCAGCTTTCAAAGAGCTACAAAATATTTTTTTTTCAAGAGCTTTTTACTCTTACAAATGAGGTAATATGGCATCAGAGAATCAAGAAACCAATTATTTTCAAAGAGAAAATAATTAAGCGTTTTGTATGATCTAATAATATCTAAAGGTCTGGAAAGCCTCTATCCTAGGAGCAATTATTTACAGAAATGCCAACAACTCTCTTGGATGCTACCAGGTGACAGTACTGAAAACAGTCAAGATAATTTCAAATTCTAGCAGAAGCCTCTAAATGAACTGTTCCCATGCAGCAAGATCCTCACATCGCCAACCAAACCCTGCCACATAGAACAAGTTCCCGTGCTTAGCAATAAACCTGGTGTAACCTCCAAAAGTCTTCCTTCTGACATCCCTAGAGCAAGTCTCATGGTGAACAAATGTAGTGTAGCACGGAACAGCCAAACAAGAAAACAGATTTAAATAACATAGACAACAGAAAGAATTCAGCTTCGCAGAGGTCCAACTTCAGTCATATCTCTGAATTAGCCAGGAAGCTATTATGCCTGGTTTAGTCTGAATTTTAGGGTGTCATAGCAGACAGAGCACTGTAAAAGACATATTTCATTAACAAGTTCTCCTGTGTAAAGAGAAAAGATTCTTCTACACAAAAGACTTTCTCATAGAGATTTATTTAAGATCCCTAACTTTCAAGGGACTTTGAATTCCTTTCTTGAAGAAGCCACAAGAAGCTTTAGAGCTTTATTTATCCAATCTTTATGACCTTTTTACAGGAATACCTACTCAGAATGCAACTTGAAGTCCTGCAAGTAAGACAACCTTCCGAATGGAAGGTCAGAGGCTGGGGATTTGACAGTGGAAAAGAAAGCAACCTGGTCCAACCAGTTATTCTGTGTGCAGTGAACATCCCTTATTCAAGTTGAATTTCTGCTTTGAATAATTTGATTATTCCAAACTTTAATAGCTCCCCATTCCTTTAAGAGAAAGATACATCTTTTATTTGTTTATTTAATGAAGCAATAGGAAAGCTTCAAGCTGCCAAATAAAACACTTATTACACCAGTACTGCTGCACGTCAGAGTCCTTTGTAACTCATGATATTGAATCTCACAGCTTTATCAGAGTAAGAAATTTGAAGTAGCCTGTCATTCCAGATATGTAGAAGTGATATACTACATATAGCAAAGACAATCCATGTCAAACATGTGGCAATAATTGTAGTTTCTTAACTCTTCAGACCAGTTTTTATTGTTGATTATGTTAACTTCAGTTCAAGCAGCCCCTCAAAAGCTATCAGTTTGGTTTCATTATACATACCAAGTCTGGAGGCATGTATGGTGGAGGCGTGTGCTGGAGCGATAGTAAATATTCAGAATTTAACTGCACCTACAAAACCCTGTTGTTTACTCTCAGGTGAGCAAGGCTGTCTCATGGAATATACCTACACATTCTGGTGCACTTACACCAGAAGTTACAAGCTTCCAGTGTATCCACTCAAAAGTATTGATCTGGTTTATTTGCCTGAATTTGCAGAAGTAAACAGTAACAAATTCAAAACATTTAGAAACATTGCCTAGAAAAATTGAGCCTATCAAGTATATCTAATAGCAATAACATCTTTAAGGTATTTGGTATGTGCTGTTACAGGCCAAAAATTATAAACTGTCCTGAATGCTGCATCAAATATTCTTACAAGGTCAAGGTTCAGACAATGTTCCCATAATCCTTGCCCCTATCTTGGTCAAGTTTAAATGGATTTAAAATCAATTTAATTACATCTGATGTTTACTGGCTATTTTTATTTAAGACTTGGAGTACACCCCATTACATGAAGATAAGATTTCTCAAATAAATTCCTTAAGCTCAAGTGCTTCATTCCAGTTTTTAAATTCAATTAAAGTTTCATTTAAAAAAAAAATAGGAAAAATCTTGAGCTGTTTGTGTCTGGTTATCAGAGTTGGTGGAAAAATTAACTGTACAGGTGTTCTTTCTAAAGAGGACTAGAAAATTAAAAAAGTACAAAACACTTCAACTAGTATTAATTTTTACTTTTTCTTCTTCTTTAAAGTGAGGATGTTTCATGTGCATTATGAAATTGTGTTGCAAACTGTCCTTGCCTGTTAGAGCTCTTCTCTTGCACAGCACAAAGCCTCAAAAGCAAAACATGTCTGTAGCTTTAAATTAGGGCACACATTCCAAAACAGTTTCAGAGTTATACACTGTCACTGATGACCTGTGCACTGAAATATGCACCCTAGCACTACCTGCCATTTAAAATTAATGTCATGCATGTATCTGCTATTTTTCTTTCTTGTAATGTCTTGTGGCTTTATCATCAAGATGTTATCAGTATCTTAACTCCAGGCCTGAAGTAAGTAAATGAACTGCTTTCGGGGGGAGCTTCCCATGCCTATGCTTAGGGATGGAAAAAGCAAAAGACAACCGAAAATCAGAGTACAAGAAAACACTGGAGCATGCAAGATAAGACACACTGTCAGGGTTAAAAAAAACCCCACACCAACAAACCCCAAAAAAACGAAACAAAAACACCACCACCTTTTCCTAAAGCAGAAATAATTTCCTCCCATGCTGCTACCAGAACAAATATAGAAGCATTTCCAAAATGAATAAAAGATCTGAAAACCAAACACAAGATCTTCTATTCAGGCAAGACAAGGAAATACAGAATGATGCGAATGAAGGCCTCAAGGTGTTCCTCTTGAGATGCTTCTGTCAGACAGAGATACTTGTCCTGAATTTCTGGATCTATCATTTTAGGATGTTATTTAACATACTGCAAAATACGAGTCACTTAAATACATGAGAAACTGAATCACTTAGAAACTAGATTACATCCGAAAATGGGAACAGACATATGCAAAATATTAACTTCTCAGGAATTTCAAGGCTGGACAAGACAGGAATGGGAGATGAATCAAAATGAGTGCAGTGATATGTTTGCCTTTTATGTAATAGTCTTGTGGGTGATGATCAAATTGCGTTGGTTTAAAAATTTTGGATTAATGAAATATTTTCTTTTTGCTTAACCTTCTTCATGGACAGGTAAGAGACACAAAACTGGCTTTGCACCACCTTCTGATTTTAGGATTTACCAAATCACCTGAAAAAAAGAGAAGAATATGTTGGGAAGGTAAGTGGTAGCGAAAAATGGGGAGGAATATGAAATTTTGAAAACAGACCTAGAGTTTTCCGAGGTGAATTTTCTTCTTGGAAATTTCTATTAAGTAGTAAATAAAAGGACATTATATTCATGAAGGGAGAAACCCAGCTTTCTTAAGAGTTAAATCTGTAACATCCTATATTCTAAAAGGAGTTTCAATACTTCTGGCTTGTATCAAATGAAGTCCCGAACTTGGCCTACATAAAGTGGATGTTTGGGGAAGTAGTTTATAAACAGAAGTTAACTGCAAAGGTTCCTTCAGACTCACAGACACTGAAGAAGTCCAGTGAGGATTCTGAAGCAGCCTACAGGCTGATGAGTAAGACAGGGAAGCTCATACCTAAAATACTCCCACCTGGTTTTGGCACAGTCTTACTGACAAACCTAAACAGGAAAATCCTAAGCTGCAGTTTAATCAGCACATGCACCTTTAGATAGATAGCATTTAAATGATGTCCCTCAAGAATCAGTAATTTCTTCTGCAAAAGAACTTCAAGCCTGCTACAATACTGTTGACTTACAAAGGTAAAGCCTAGAAAAAGGAAGGGGAGTGGAAAAAGCTGTTAAAATAAATGCTTCAGGCAGAAAGAAAACCAGATACCAAAACAAACAAACCAACCCAAAAAAGGCCACCAACAACACCCACAACCTGCTGCCATACTGAAACACTCCAACCAATGTAGCTGAGCCAGTTGGGTTCGCTGGGTGCTGGAGCCTTTACCCAGCCTCTGGATCTGGTTCTGCTGAACTGCACCGCTAGACTTGCACTGATGCTGCTATTCAAGCTACCTAGTTCAAAGTTAACAGGCATATATTTATCTAAGATGTGGCCACGTTTCACTGCAACATATACATGAACCAGGTCATGGAAAATTGTGACAAAAGCTACTGAAAAACCCATCAGAACATTTTAACAATTTCTAAAAAACACCAGATCTTATAAAAAAGCTGCCGTCTACCAGACAAAAAATTACATGTAATCTAACCATCATAGCAGTAATTAAAACACTGAAATGAAGTATTAAGGGATCTGTTGCTCACTTTTAAAGCAGAATGCTTGTTTCCAGTGTGGTTGTATTTTCAAAGATGCCTCCCAGTCTAAGAAGCATGGCTCAATTCAGAGGAAATTCACAGTAAGAGGGAACTATAACTCAATCCCTGAATGTTTGAAATAGAGTACCAATGGGAAGAGTTACATTTTCAAAACTGCTCCCTTTTCCTATGTTTAAACATAGTACCTTCTCTGTTACATATCTATCCATGCTAAAAATGGAGTCCTTATCCCCCAAATATTTTTCTGGTTACTGTTTGGAAATCTGGAAAAACCGGACACAGCAATCAGTGACTATTATAATTCCTTTCATATTCAATATTCACTAACTCAGACAAGCTTGACAAGTACGTATTTCATCAGTAGCTATGATTATAGGTTTCATATATATCACAGGGACGCATACTGTACATACCTCTTGTGCTAGTTCATGTGCATTGGAGATGAGAGGATATGGAGGGCTGGCTTTGTTCATGTGCACTGTAACAGCATTGTGTATCTTAAATGCATTCTGAAAATCATTATTTTGAACAAGCTGTACAATGAGCGAGATATCTTCTTGGCTCTGAGGGTCTACCAAAATGTGCTGGATATGCTTAAGAGACGTTAACAGTTCTTCCACCTCTAGGTAAGAAATAACAAAATACAAATAAGATATGAGTTAACAAGAGTAATAATTAAGCAATGTTTATATTAAGATTTATACCAAATTTTTTTGCTGTTCCGTTTTGAAATCAGTATTGATGCATGCAAGTTTATTAGTTACCCATTATTCCCTCTAATGTTTTGTAGCAGAATGTAACAATCAAAAAAGCAGAAAAAAAAATCAAAAAAATCCCATAACTGCAGCTCATGTATAGCTAAATGTGAAAGAGGGATAAACTGCAATATGAAAATAACCACTTTGATAAGCTAATCTTGATGCATTGAATATTCACTGATACTTTGATCCACCTTTCCATGTGCATCTGCCACACATGGCAGATATATATGTATCTCAACTAAATATTGCTTACTTGTAGAATGAGTGTTTGATAAGTAAACTACACTCAACTTATAAACAAAAAATTATGCTCAGTCTTAGCACATTAAAATAAAAAGGATGAAAAAATATTATCTATGAACATCTGTAAGTTTCAAAAGTTATCTACACATGAAGAAAGTCCACATCTTATATCTAGAGTATGAGTTCTGCTTGGGCAATAAAATATTTTAACGTATTTTAATATGTTACATTTTAATAACCGGTTTCTACATGTTTGCAGAATGCTACATATGTACTACATTCTTGAGTTTCAAGACCTGAGCTGATGCTTTACAAAGTATTTTGTATTTTTTTAAAGCAATCCAAGTTTCTGCAAAGCATTGTCACTTCTCAATACTAAGTATTTGAGAAACTACCTAAGACAAGGAGTATGAATCACACCCAGGTGGAAAATCCTCAAGCAGACCAAAAAAAGTGGATGTTTTGAGCCTGAAATAAGGTACATGTTTTCACACATTACCTGAAAAAAATCTGTTAAGCTGCAAGAGGCTGGTCAGCTGACTTACACTGTAATAAATGCAAGTAAGCTTGAATGTTTGAATCCCGGTATTTTAAAAAAGCGAACAACAAAGAAAATCTTAAATTTAAAACTTTCAGTTGATATCGAGGTCAATGTCCCTCACTGATGACAAAATATCAGCTTTGAGAATGATTTAGCTTTTAGCAACCTTCATTTATTCATTAAGAACTAATAACATTAGGAACCCTACGAAGACATCAGCTGAGTTGCTTTTTACATGAACAAATGATCGTAGATACTGTTAACAAACATGAATACCTCCATCAAGAAGTTTCCCTTACGTGATTTTAACCTCAAATTCATCAGAACACAAGCCTAGACTCAAAATTGTTGAGCACAAGATGAAAAACAGTTGATAAATGGGCACATGAAAACCATAAAACCTTCTAAAATATGCATTTTGAACAAGTTTAATGGTTTTAATTTTGTATAAACCATACCTACATATCTGTTGCCAATTCTGAATTTGCAAGTTAGTCTTCTGTATTATAAAAGGAAACAAACAAGCCAGAGCTACTACTCTTTACTGTCTGCAGGACAACAACAACAAAGTAATAAAAACCCTCCAAAACCATTTCACACATGCTAAAATCATCCTACCCACCAAAGGCCAAGGGCTTCTTCCTGTAACCGCCAAGGAAACAAAGGGCAGTAGTTGCACAGAAAGCTTGGATACCAGCTGTGCAGGATCTTCCACCGGTGAAATTCAGCACAGCTCACAACACTAATTAAGGTAGCCAGTGTCTCCCTAGGAAACTGTATATTCAATATACTGCCTATCACACAGGGAGAAGTGCCATTTGGAGAGAAGGATAAAGAACACTCTACGAGCGAGAATATTTGCTAAACAAGATGATGTCAGCTGGCAAAACTCTCATCTAGTGGAGTATGCAAAGAACTGAAGTACCTCTGCAACTCATTCTCTCAAGTCTGAAGACGTGCACTATTTTCAAGCATTAAGAAACAAAAAGTGTAAAACATGTTATTGTATAGCTCCTGCTGGTACCTGCTTAATTGAAAAACATACCAACTCAAAGTTCTGCTGTTTGTTACTGCTGTTGGATTCAAAAAGCAGTGAGATGTTAGAGAAGATCTTGATTTTTTTCTAACTCTTCCTATGCGTGAATTATTTTATTCCATTATTCTGAATTGTCTCTCCTCCCTTATTATATCTGAAAATTCAAATACATACACACACAATTATTTCTAATATATAAGTTCATAGACAAGGACAGACATAATACTCTGTACCTACAACAAAGACATCCTGCTCCTAGGTGCTTTTATATATTCTCTTTTCAGCACTTTGCTAGTGCCTTCTGTGTTACCCTTCCTTACAAACTATCACAGTACTCTCCTCTCTATATAATTCCCTCTACAGAGGCTTCATCTGCTAAAAGCCAAAGCCTCATACCAAGTGATTTCCCCACCTAACACAAAACAGCAAACAAATATCCCCCTCATCACAATTATAAAAGAGAAACAATGCTTGAAAGGAGTGAAATTAAATATTCCTCAAAAGATAGCCATCAATTTTCGAGTCACTTGTTTAATAAAAACCCATACACACAAACCCACATACAAATCCGCCTTCATGCATACCTAATTCTCTTTAAGTTCCTGCTTCTAAATTCTAGATCACAGATTAGATTCTGTTGCAGGGTTTGGTTTTCTTTTTTTTTGTTGATTTTGGTATTTTTAAAATAACAATAATTAAAAAAAAAAAAGCCAGGTAACTAAAGACTCCATCTCTAGATCTTTCCTATTTAAAAGTTGTCTCGAGGAAAAAAGGTTCAGTAAAAAACTAACATCTGCATTTACTCACAGAAGAGTCAAGGTTCTTTTGCAGAACAAGTCCATTTTTTAATCGCAGATCAATGAGCAATCAAATAGTGATTTTTGTCAAGTCTTCTTTTACAAGAAGTGTTGCAGCCTTTTTTCCATTAGTCTATGAAATGGCTGGAATGTGACTGAGCACTGTGCAATATACACATTAATCAAAACACTGCCAGAGCAAAAGTATGCAATGTAGGGGAGGGCCCGCAGTCACAGTTCAACATGTTTAATGAGTAAGTATGTTTAACATGATTAGAAAATGAAGAAAAGAAAATAGATGATGTTTATCACCTTAAACAAAAAGTTAAGAATGGCAAGCTTAAGAAGATAGGCTTTATTGTATGTCAGCACCAATATCTTCATTCCCAAGCTTTTTTATAGATCTCTGAATACTCGGTGTGCTGGTGCTAGCACTTTAATGCTCCAAATATACAATGAATCACAGGGCTAAGAAAAGTAGTTTTGTATAGAACAGTATTTCTGAAAATGTAATTATATTTATAAATAAGTTTTGTCCGAGGTATAAAAGCAAAAAACAGACTTTTTTCCCCTAAAAAACCCCTTCACTTTATCCAGAAAGGATTTATTTCCATGAAATGTTAGTTGCTCAATGAACTAAATTACCTGAATGAACTGCAGCAAACAAAAAAAGTCTGCATTTTATAGAAGCATACTGCTGCACAAAGCCAGTCAAAAACTTGAATACTTAAATACCATGTTTTCGGTGCATAGAATGTTATTTTTATTGAGACAGCTATCAAAATTATATACTGTTTTGATAACAAACATGCCCTATAAAATTCTTCTGATTAAGTGTCCTGTTTTATTTTTATAAATAAAATCCGATTTCTTTAATCAGTCTGCTTTTTTTTAGTGAATAAAACATTAAAGACTTGGCAAAGATCTGCTAAAGTAGACATTGGCACTTACAAAATGTTTTCAAAACTACAAATACAGACACTCAGGTCAATATTCTTACTTAAATGACATATCTTCAGAAGAAGCATTATGGATTAACACACACACAAGCAAAATTAAGATCAGTATTTTAAAAAAGACCGAACAAGGGTAGTTTAGCATCTCTATAACTGACTAGCACCTGTCCAAGCTTATTTCAGATTTTCCTAACTAAGCTCAGAGACTTGTCAAAGTGTCTAAGCACCCTAACCTGGACAGCCAAAGTGGAAAGAAGGTAAGAGCAGGAACAGTGTAGATCAGAAATTCAGTATAACCAAAGAGACAAATGGAGAAAAAATTCATATACTAGCAGTTATTTTTTTAATAAAGTCATAGGCTAGCAAGTTTCTTGGAGACCAAAAAGTTGTATATATAAATTAAAAAAAATCTGGTTTCTCTAATTCAGGTTTTGAATAAAAAAGCAAAAGTATTAACAATAATGGACTCAAATCCTCTCCATGAATCCATATTATTCTGTAAGTCCATGTGTGTATATTAATATATATTCAAAAGGCAATATCCCTAGCCCTGATATAATCAGAAACAGACACTTTTCAGAATAAAAGAAAGCATTCTTCTTTTGAAATGTAGCATTAGTGTCAGATTAATCCAGAAATTGGATGTACTTAAGAGTAGAGGAAATTCTGGGAAGACTTCAAGCTATTACAGGAGCACTTTGCTAAATTTAAAATTTAACTCAGCTTTTAATAGCACTAATGACTGAACAGAGATTCTTTAGGGACTATATAGGTTAAAAAACTACAGTATTTAATTTAGACCTACTTTTTCCTATGTTTGCAACAACCCAACATCACAGCTGAGTATAATCAAAAGCACCACTCTTAATCACAGAATCACAGAGTGGGTGATGTGGTCCAACCTCTCTGCTCAAACAGGGTCATCCCACAGCACACTGCACAGGATTAGGTCCAGAGGGTTCTTGAATGCCCCCAGCGAGGGAGACTCCACAACCTCTCTGGGCAATCTGTTTGTTCCAGGTTGCAGACACCCACACATACAGAAGGTCTTCCTCATGTTCAGGTGGAACTCCCTGTACATCAGTTTCTGCCTGTTGCCTCCTGTCTTGGCACCACCAAGAAGAGCCTGGATCTATCCCCTTGCCACCCTCCCTTCAGATACTTATAGACATTGGTAAGATCCCTTCCTAGTCATCTGTTCTCAAGGCTGAACAGATCCAGCTCCCTCAGCCTTTCCTCACAAGAGATGCTCTAGTCCTTTAATCAGCTTTGTCACCCTCCACTAGACCCACTCCAGGATCTCCATGTCTCTCTTGTACTGAGGAGCCCAGAACTGGACACAGCGCTCCAGGTGAGGCCTCACCAGGGCTGAGTAGAGGGGCAGGATCACCTCCCTCCACCTGCTGGCCATGCTCTTTCTGATGCACCCCAGGATACCACTGGCCTTCTTGGCCACAAGGACACACTGCTGACTCATGGAGTGCTAACCTATGCATCTTCTCTTCTTGAATCTTAAGTCTACTCAATCCAACAACAAGACCCAAACTTTGATTACAAAAGTGGAGTTTGTTTTCATGCACAAAATCACCTAGTCATTCTCCTTCAAGATGCATCTTACAAAATATATTGCTATTTTCTAATTTATCTCTTTTCACATACACACCTCTATATTCTTCTTGTCTCCAGTTTTTGGTGTTTCTCTTCTTACATCAAGTATCCACAGAATCCTAGCTTCCATTCCCATCAATTTCCCCCCTTCTATTCTTGCTGAGCCAAAACTAGTTTCCTCCTTCCAGCTCTTGACAAATACTTTGTCTGACAGTCCTTGAGCTTCCCCCACGACCTACACAATTTTTAACTCCTCAGTGAAAGATTTTAAAACCTACCTTTCATCATCACAGTTACATCTTTACCATTATCTCGCCTGTTCAAATAGCTTCAGTCTACTCCAGCTCTTTACTGGTTCTCAGGCATGTCAGACCCATATAGGTTGCTCCTTTCTCATCCCAACAGCTTCCATGGTTAGCTGTTTTACCCACTGGTTTTCACCCAGCCCTCCCCTTCAAGTTCTCAGCATCTCAGGCAGGAGACCTAGCCCGAGCTTTCTAATTCCAAGTTACTCCTTCCTCCCTTCTGCAGTTCCGATTTCCAATTCCTCTAGTACTAAGTCTTTGGAGCTTTTGGTCACTGTGGCTAAGCAAATCCCAACTGAAGTCACTTCTATTACATGCTGTCCATCTTTGCATCTTCTGCTTCGTGCTCTCTCTAAGAAGAGAATTTCACAATCAAATACCTAACACTTCATAAAGTTAAGGACAGAATCTTCTTACAAAGAGAAGTCTCAGACAGAAGCTGACAGACCATGCACTAAAACACCTGCCTTGTCTGTAACTGACCACGCTTTCCTCAGGAGGTTGAACAGGATGACTTCCTGATGACCCTTTCAAGCTAAATTTTCTTAAAGACGGATTTGTACAATAAGGATTACCAAAGGTTATGGAGCTGAGACATGTCTTTAGCAGAAATGTTGCTTGGGCACACAAATAGATGAAGTAAAAAAATAATAATTTGGCAATTTCATAGCTATTTTTCACTCTGTGTTCTCAAACATCAGCCAATAGGAAAAAAAATGGCAAGAACCTTTAGTGCTGCCCAAAAAAAAGAGCTGCCTTTTTAAAGCAGTCTGGATCTCTAAACAGGTATAGATCTGGAAATCTGAACTGGACTCCTACAAGCTCCAAATGCCTCTTTTTCACTCCAGTGACACAACACATTTTATTTAAAGAGATACTTATGTTTGAGGAAGAAAGATTAGAAACTTTTTCTACACAAGCACAATTAAAAATGACGGCTATGAAATCAAAAGTTTCAGCATCTACTTTAAAAATTATTGACATTATATTTTCATCCATGTCTAAGGACCAAGGTAAGCAGATTTTCATTATCAACTTTAAGAGAGGTATTGGTGTGACATTTATATTAGATGACAATTGACAATGCAAGACAGAGTGATAAAACCCCACCAGCATGCTTCTCTTTAAAATATCAAAAACTCTTGCACTTTTATTTTAAATGACTGTGTTTATTCACTGCTTATTCTAACCTGTGGTTCATCAAACATCATAAAACTGGGTATTTCTTGCATAGTTTTCCCCAGCCTTAAGAGGATAAAGACATCAACTGCATTCATTAGTTATCTACAGGATATTTACTTTTGAAAAGCCATTTCCCGAGGCATTTGATGTCTAGGTAAATAAAAAACCCCAAACCAACACAAATCCAAAGGACCAGACTTCAAATCTGTGTAGGAAAAATTAGCTGAGTTAGGTTTTCAGTGGCCTAAAAGAACATTAATATGAACTAAATATTGACTCCATTAGCCCACTCACTGCATTTTACCTACCTACTGTCTTCACAGTGTAATGAGGACTCTCCAAAACAATTCCTTCTTCTGTGTCAAATATTGGATTATCTATCCCAGTTTTAGGAGGAATTTGTGCTAGTTTCTTTAGCCTCATGGAAGCAGTAAGGTCCAGTTCTTGCTTCTTTCCCTCTTCTTCTCGTCTGCGCCTTATGTCCTCCTGTTGCTGACGGATTCGCTCAAGTTGAGCGCTCCGCCGCATGGGCATCATCCTGGAGCCCAAATCCCCAGGGCAATCGACAGCCATCTCTCTGTGCTTCTGAGGCTCCTCAGGAGACGTAAGATCCACATTTTTTGTCTCATTGTCAGAATCTTCTGTAATATGTCCATTCATATGAGAAGTTGTCATGGTTATTTGGAATTACACTTGTGTCCTTCAAACAGAAATGCTGCTGTATGGCCAGTTTTCGTTATAATGTTGTGTGAAATCCATTATAAATTCAGAAATATTTCCTTTCCATCAGAAAATGCTTGAGAAACATCCAGGAGGAAAATCTAATGAAAGATATTCAAAAGAAGTTAATGAGTAACTGCATTAATAAGAAAACACCTAAGGTCCCCAGGCAACAGGACAACGGAACTTTTCCTTCGTATTACATAGTGCTTCTTCCCCTACTAAGAACTACATAATCCTCAAATCTTTTTCACACATTTTAGTAAACTTCATGTACAGTGTTAGAAAAGGAGTACTGCTGAAACTGTAACTAAGGTCTCTGACATTCCCCAGTGAAAGTAGTGGTGATTCTGCACTAAACACAATTGCAATATCAGCAATATCAGTTATCTTAAGAGTTCCCACCCAGTTTGAATTTATTCTTTCATTCCTAAAAACTCTAACACAAACCATGCTTAGAATCCCACAGACACGAAATACGAAAAACTTGTATGAACAACCTACTCGTAAGACATTTAGGATATTAAACATAAGTAAAGATATCTGCATTTATTGTTCATAAATTGAGGCATTTTTATGCAAACATTGCTTCCCAGGTTCAGAGAAGACAGATCTGCCATAGAGTTCTTCCAAAAGATACTATCTAAAGCAGTCTAGAGCTGCACTTACACATTTCCAAGTAAAGTCCTAGCATAAGGGTTGGACAGTTCTGGTCAACAGCTACTCTTAATACTTCCTATAGGTATGCATTAAAGCAGGAAGGATTAAATACAAAAGTAAAAATCCTTGTGTGGGTGTACAGACATGCAGATTTGGCAGGGAATAATAATCAATTTCTACAGTCAAGTAGTGACATTCCACTATACTCCATCCACCTTAATCCAGTTTCTTATTCCTGATGATTCAGACTAAGAGCTTAAGTGTTCTGATAAATATAACCACTCAGCTCTTGAATTCACATAAGTGTTTTACGCCACATCGCTGTTCTGTATCACAAAGGCAGTGATGTATTAAACTCAATCTGTCTAGTTGAAACATCATAAAATTAATAATTGTGTACTGTATTAGCAATATACTTAATTTTTCAAGTTCCTTTTAACATTTTTTTTTTTTAATTTACTGAAAGGAAATACTAGAAAATATCTCAAAGTTCTATTACACACTGGATACACTGGAAGCATCAAGACACAAAACCCCCCTAAAACCACCACCAGCTTTCTTAAATCAAACGTTGGTGTTTAGAGGAGGAAGAGAAAGATGCTCATGTTGTAATTAAGCTCAAAATTAAATATCTGGAGTAGTGTTTTGGAGGAGCAGCAATAGAAACTCCTACACAAGTTTCTGCCAGCTTGCAACTCTAAGTTAAATACAGGATCTCATTTTCCTAAGGAGTAGTACACAGCTACATATGGCAACAACGACACAATTGCCTGTGCTTGGTTCCTGTCCAGCCACTACTAAAACAGTTGTTACTAAAATCTTCAAAGAAGAAAATTAAAACATTTCTCTGGTCGTAAAGATCCTTTTGGCCCTTACAAGACACTTAATTGCACTGTACTGAGATGTTCAACATTCAGTGCCCAACACTCCCACATTCAGAAGAAAGCCACACGCAACAAAGAAGCCAATCAAAACCTGCACGGTACTGGGGCCAGCACTGCACATACCTCACAATTATTTGATGCCTGTAAAGCTTTCAGATAGCGTCCAATTGAAAAAGATCAGCTTTTCAAAGAATAAAGTCACAAAGTTAGCATTCAGACAGGGTTATATGAAGCACCATGTTAAAAAAAATGGTTTTTGAAATTCAGAGAAAGGCAGATAATTTAGCAAAATGATCCTCGAAAAGCCACTTTGCTCCTTCTGAAAAGGCAACTGCGCTATACAGAAATACCAATCCCCAAAAAGGAAGTCTCATTAAGTACAATAAAATTACAAAGAACCCTAATTTAGCTGTGGGTGGAAGATTAATTCAAATTCTTTTTCATGCGTGTTGTATTGGTCATAGCTTGTCTGAAGACTGAGCCTTTTCAAAGTTACACTCATTTTTTTCAGCTCTGACAAGCTGAACAAAAACTCACATTCCTCAGTCTATATGGTACAACCAACAGCTGTTGAAACAATTTGAGGGAATGAATAACATCCATTTAATCAGCACTAAAGAAGTCAAAACCAGTATCTGAGGATATGCAAAAAGTAAAATGCAACTTTACACTCAATCATGTGTAAGCTAAACAATGTCACATTCACTAAAGAATCTTAACCAGAAAGAATCATCAGAAAATTCAGTTGATTGCAAATATTTAATAACCCACCAAAAATATTTACAGTAAGATTAGCTACATCTCCTCCACCGCATTTCAAAGTACCAGCTAAAAAAGGGCACACCAAAACTTCATATATTTGTGTGTAGAAGATTTTACGTCTCTTTAGTTTAGTAATAAGCACTAAGGACCAGAGAAACAAAAATATAGTCTGAAGTAAATATTAAAAGGCAACCTTAGTAACATTGCTTACATCTTCAGTAGAAGCTGCACACAAGACACAAAAGGTATATAAATTCTTGGAACAGGGTAACCAAGACATTTAAGCAGCTCGTGATAATAGCTGCTTACTTTCAGTATTTAAGATCTGAGTCAACCAGACCCCCTAAATAAAACTAGTTGGTAATCCATAAAAGCATAGGCATGTTGCAAATCTGGAGTGCTGAACAACTTCCTTTAATCAAAACTTCTGATCATGGCTGTCCCCTTCCAAACCTAAGCCTGCTCTTCCTTCTGCTGTCTCAAGTCTGCGTCAGACATTATAAATCTTCATCTCCAACAGTTTGGGAAAAATGCTACTTACTGCCCAATTGCAACAAATGAAATAAGCACATAAGGAAAAAAATTCATATCAGCTCTAAGTCCCTCTCTACAATGGTCCTAAGGATATAAAATGTAAAATATGACAATGATGAAGTGTTAACTTGGTCCTCAAATTAAGGTGTAGCGTAGCTGAAACTAAAAATAAGATTCAGCTTAAGGCAGGTACCAGGAACAGAAAATTTTATTCTGAATAATAAGCATGGCATCAAAAGTCTTATAATGAATAATTGCAGAAACTGTTCCCCTGGCTTTTCTTTCTCAAAGTTTCTTTTGCAATTTTAAAAATTCCACAATAGCAACAGTAAGGAAATGTAACTATACCAGGTCTATTCTCTGCAAGTTGTGGATCAACCAATAACACAGCTTTTCAGCCAAAGAGAAACTTACTTTGCTGAATTAATACCTAGAACTACGGAGGAAAACTTACAGACATATTAACTTCTACTACTTCGTACGTACAATCTATGTAGCAAGATTTGTAATTAAGGTAATTCCTTTCCACTACAGAACTTGGTAGTAACAGTTTCTGTATGCTTTAAATATGTACAAGTCTCTGTTACACAGTTTAGTTGCTCAGAGCTTAATAGGGTTAAATTGCGGCTTTGACCATCTTCCTTTGAACTGCTGATACCTAATCAGGGAATCTTCATGTTTCCACATGAGATGGAGAGCTTTCCAAATAAAGCAGATTTACGACTCTGCCTGTCCAACTTCATATCACAAGTCTTACCAACACAGTCCTGGAAAGCGTATGTGAAAGACTCTTCTTCACAGATTACTTTTATTTTCAGCCTGTAGGGGAGAGTTTCTATAAACTGATGTTAGCATAGATATGGAGAAAGAGCACTTCAATCACTCTGATCACCATCAGGCATCATACAAGACTCTAACTGTGAAGTAATTATGAATAGCAAACAAACCATATCTCTGGTGCAAGTTCAAAACAGCAAAATTAAAGAAAAAAATTGTAACTACTGTCTAGATCAATATACCTGCTGTTCTCAAAAATTCTGTATTTCACACAGCACCAATCATTCTTCCTGCTGACCCCTAACAATGTCAGGCTTCTATTATCTTTTTAAACACCCTGAATACACAAAACAAAGCACAGACCCCAAAAGCTCTGTCAAAGAACAAACATACATAAATGTGATCACCTTGGTGTGCAAGATGGAAGCTGGTATAGAATACATACGGACAGTGACAGCAAGAGAAGTGCTGTAAGATGGTTTAGGTTTTCACTTGCTTCCTGGGGACTGTGGCTGGTGTGCATAGCAATCCTAATTGTTTTAACAATTAAGTTCTGTACAGTAAAATCAAATTTGTCTTGCTTCAGCAACTTCCAAAGAGGAAAAACGACGTTTTCTGGAGGCTGAGGCTTTGTGTTACATTTTGATGGTGTTTAAAATTCTTTCAGTGCCAGAAGTATGATTAGACCTGATAGTTCCCTTTTTAAAATTTATTAAAGCTACAAATTCTGAATGACTGCATGGAAGTTCAGTGCTTACCTCCAAATGAATTTCATTAGGTTTGGCACAGATGAGAGGATAAAAGCCCAACCTACAACTGTAATTATAATATAAACACAAGAAATATATATTTAACATCAGCACAGTGGAAAAGATTTATCATCAGCTTAAAGCCATATACTACAACAGACATGATATATTAAAACACTAATTAAAACCAACTGAAATTCTAGGCTGCTGAAGTGGATTAGATGTTAGATTAAAATCACATACAAGATGTTTCCTGATACCGGAATTACTAATAAAATATAGCATAAAATTATGCTACAGATCTCTGCTATGTATTACTAATACCTCACATAATGCTGTGTCTTCTGGTATTTTTACTCCGTACTTCACATTTCTAAGGAAGCAAACCCCAAGTCATAAAAATCACAAAATATCAAAGTAAAACACTTCCACAAATGGAAGTTCAGTATAGGAAAAAAAATAATTCCCAGCTTTCCTTGCATAATTTCCCATGCACCATTTTTTCTTCAATGGTGAATTCTTTCAAGAGAATCTGCAAAATTAAGTGACTTGGAAGACAATTACATAAAGAAAAACACAACACAAACCATGCTACCCAGCATAAATCTAACCACTACTTGATGAAAGCTAAAGATTGGGTTTTACGATAGAAAATACTTCACAGATATTTCCCGTGGACCTTAAGAGTACCTGAAATAACTGGAGTAGCCTGATGCCTTTCTAAAAGTAAGTAAAAGTTACAAAACCTAGGACAACTTGATACTTTTCCCCTTCGATTAAAAAAAATCTATAATAGAAAAAAAAAATAGTGTAAAGAAATTATCTTTACACTAGCTTTGCAACACAATCAAGAATGTGACTTTTGGTACAGGGGTTTTTTTCAGTCTACTGTTATTATTTAGACTATTTTTTCCTGTAATTAGATGTTCTAGCACAGACTTGGTATTGGAAGAAATCTCTTCCTTTAATATCCAGCTGACTCTTAGCTCTAACAATTTCAGAACAGAGTTCATTATAACACCTGTCAAGCACAGTAACTAAGTACAACATGTGGATTTCACGGGGCTTTCAGACATGCCAAGAGATATTAACATTCCATGCTTACTTAAATGTGCACGGTATGTGGATCAACAGCAAAAAGGGCTAACCCCTCAAAACAAACGTAATTTTCATTGTTAGCACTTTCTAAATTACATTTATAGAAGATAAAGAACAATGTTAACTTGCAACATTAAAGCACAGAGAAATTGATGAAACTGAAAATTCAGATTTCAAGGTTAAATTTGAATTTCATAAATTGTATCAACAAATTGCTCAACATGCAAACCTGGGTAGTTATAAGCATATTTTTTTATCACACTGGTATTACATCTAACGACTGCAGTCTCTTTAGACATTTAACTTTATTAGGCTTGTTTATCTGTTAACTTAGTGGCATCAATCAAAAAATTTACAGCTGGCCAGTCTACACTATCAGCTTCAAAAGACACAGGGCTACTCCCTACAAAACAGATGTGCACAAAGTGTTTTCCATGAGAAACATGCATCAATAGAAGTACATCATGTCAATCAACATCCACACCCCTTGGACCTCTCTACAGCAACTGCACCTTTGCAGTAATATATATGCAAGACACCTTTGCAGCTACCATACGAAGAGGAAGGAACAATTAAAGCTGATTTAAATTCTTGCCAATCTCTCCCTGAAAAACAAGTGCTGCATGCTCTATTAGCAGCAGCCTTCCTTGGTTAGTATTGCCACAGTGAGCTCCGTTAATCAGTTAAAAGTCATAACACAGATCAAACAGAACCACTCCAAGGGAAGCTTTCTTCAGTCATAACAAATCTGACTTTCTACTGCATTAATCAATGCTTTCTTTCCCAGTTACATGAACAATTAAAATGCTTCTAAAGTCGACTGAGATTAAAAACAATTGCTGAAAATGCTAAGAATAAACATATGTCATAATTCCCTTTGTTTTAAATATACACAACCACTTACACACCATCATTAATTTCTGCTTTTTAGACCAGATGAAAAATAGACAGGAAGGGGGACAAAGTTTCAACCGGGGGGAGAGGGAATGACAAAAGAAACAAACTTGAGCAGGCTTCAAGGAGCTTATTGCTAAAAATCACAGCTAGGCAGGAACACTTAAAAGACTCTTGCCAAGGTCATTTAAGCATATTTTACAATTCAGCAATATAGTATTTAGGTTCTGTTCATGTTTTGCCAACTGTTTACTCAATAAAGCCCTGACACAGTTGAACACTTACGCGCTGACAAGCCCTAAACTGTGGTGAGGAGCACGGCAGAGGGCAGTCTCTGGAGCAATTAATGAAAACCCGAGAAAAAAAAGAACAAAGCTATTTCAAAAAGGAGCTCACAAACATCCAATGCTGCAGCTCATTAAATGGTCCGACACCCACACCCCCCCAAAAGAGCACAAAGATATACCACCCTAGCATCCCACCAGGCTTAGATTAATAGGCTACAACTATGCATACATTTGAATAGCCATATCTAATCAAGTCTTTAGCAACAACAATCCCTGCGACAAGAAACATTTATTTTACAAACAGATATGAGTGGATAACATGGATGTCTACAGGCTGCAATGAAAAGATGATAGAACAGTGAAAGAAAAAAGGAATTACCTTAATTTAGCAGTTACTTTAAATGTTTAGAAATCTTCAAGCATAACAAATGAAGAGTAAAGAAATTCCTAGAATTCCAGGGATTGTTAACAGATCTCACAGGACAGCCAGAAGCATGATAACAAGACAGTTATTTCTTATCACCTATTCCCAGTTAAGACTTCAGCTTTCTTTGTCTTAAAAGTAAATATGCCTGTCCTCACTTTAAACGGTAGTTATAGTCTCTGTGAAATTAAAAATACTGCTGCTACTTTAGTTCTCTAATAAGATTCCCCTACCCCCTTCAAATTGTATCCTTGTTTGCTCAGGCTCTTGCACCCTGGTCTCATTTTAATCTTCATATTTTTTAGCACGTTATTTTTAATGCCAATGCTTGCCACTGCTTCACTATGTAAAACAGAATATTAATAGTAAATGTTCACGGGTACTAGTATGTGTATGACACTCACTTCAAATAGGTGACTGAAGCAAAACTAAACTAAGCCCAAGCTGAAAATATAATGCTCCAGAATTTACATCTCATCTAGCATTTCATTTCATACAAAATGGCATTAGCCCTCCACAGCAAGTTATCCTTAAGCTGTATTTTCAATATTCTAAAGAAAGTTAATTTCTTCCTTACCTATGTTTTAAGATTCCAATACCTGCTGAATTCAATAAACACATTTAGAAATATCATCTAAATAAAATGTGAATATAGTTATACCTCTAAAGCTTTCATGCAAAAGCACCAAAATCTCAGCCATCTAACTGAACAGTCTTCAGAGAGTATGTAGGGATCAAGACTGTCTTCTAATTTTATGACTGAGCTGTAGGCTTTGCAAGTTCAAAAATGCAAGGTCTCACAACATTATGTAACAAAGATCCACGTGCTAGTTTCTTTCATGTGGCCATCCTCCTCAGGCTCTTTTCAACTCTATTTTGCAATATTAACAATGTGTGTTGGCAGTGATTTTTAGTGTGTTTTTTTTTTTTTTAATTATCCCTAATGATTTAACCTGATTTGCCCTGTCACTATATTATTCATAGGTATGTGGGAGGGGAGGGGACAGTGATCTTCTGACTTTTTTTTTTTTCTGACCACAAAAATAAGTTGAGACTACTAGAGACAGACATTCTGAAAAACAACATAAATCACAAACCTATAAAATGGATGATCTCTGCACTTCACAGAACTCACAGTTACTTATATACCACAAACTCAGAACAACCATATTCCATTTGAGCTCTTCTCTAGTTATTTAAAGGGAAAAAAATCCCAAACCACAAACTATTTTAGCTGCTCAGGTCTCTGATGCCACAAGCTTTTAATTTCTAAACTCATCTGAGATCGTGGTGACTGTTTCATTGAGCAAATCCCTAAAAAAACTGCAGCATAAATTTTAACATTTTCCTTCTGAAGTATTTTCTTTATGGGCGTAATTCCCTAAGGTTTTCTCTGTCTAATTAACATAATCTGTAGTTGATTTTTCTGAAGGACACTGTAAGGAAGGCATACCAGTCATGCATGTCGATTTTTTTCTCTGATATCCATTTCAATATTACTACTTTAATGAGATGTCCTGTTAGACAAAGATGACAGAAGCCCTTGCTACTACAGAAGAAAAAACCATTCTCAGTCAGTATAAGATGAATGGATAACTATGGTGAATATATCCCCCAAAGAACCAACTGGTGACAGTCGAAGTTTGCAGAGAAGGATTATGCTTAACTGAATCTGAGCCCAGGAAATCTGCTGGGATGCTTCTCACTGCTAAGAAGACAAGTAGCAAAGTCAGAATGCAAAATTTTGCAGACTGAAACAACTGCTCATAATTTGCAGTGCTGTGCTTTCTTTACACTGTGTCAATCACATTACTTAATATTTGCAAACACATTTCAGTGATTTCTTCAGGGAACTCACATAATTCATGTTTGTGCACAGCTAACTCCCTGACTGCTAGAGCAGAACAAAGCTGACTAGGCTTTCAAGGGTGCCCTACTTTTGCATCCTTTCAAACAGAATTCATAGTTCATGAATTTATGATAAGAACCAACAAAAAAGACTGTCAGTATGATTCCTTGGACTGTTAAGCTGTGCTAGTTTGCTGCTGCCAAAGACTTGCAGTCCCATAACTCTTGCTCTTGACTGCTCCCTTATCCTCTCCACATTTGGGCTGTACAGCCAATACCTTCTCTGATAACTCTGAAGTTTGTCAAATCTGTCACTAAGTCATTTTAATTCAACAAGATTGCAGAATGTCACAAAATACTTTTGGTTGGTTGGTTTTGGTCAAATTGGCATGCTAAAACAGATCATAATAATGTGAAAGGTGACAAGACTGGCACAAGGGTTAGGAGCAAGTGGTTGAGACCAGGAAGGTAAAGAGGTGAGGACAGAGACAAGGAGAAACTCCTTGCCTCAGCAGCAGAGACAACTCCAAACGGGACTGCAGCTCACAGAACCCTATTATGTGAGCTCACCCACCTTCCCTTGCCCCTCCCACAAATTTCATAAACAGCTACTGATTCTTTTGATCCTAAAAAACACAAACAAAAATAAAAAGACCAAAAAAACCTCCCAAACACCACAGAAAAGCAACCCCACACCTACAACCATTTGCATCTCTTCCTGATGATGTAAACAGGACAGTTAAAAGAAAGTATTGGTTTCTCTTCAAAAGCATACTCTGAAACACTGTGGGTGTAAAGCACCACAAAATTTGCATTCATCTTTGATCATATTTCCTCCCAAATAAAAATGTAAATTCGACATCCAAGTGTTTAACATGGTGAGTTCAACATCTGAACATCTCTGCACATTCATTACTTTAAGATACTCAACTAGTATTGTCAATTTATAGTCTTTGTGTAAATAGTATAAACACACCAGATGAGAATCCATGACTAAGAGGTAAAAGCTTTTTTTTTTTTCTTTGCAGTGGGCAGCAATAACAAAAATCCTAATTTTCTGGGTACTTGCAGCAGGAAGCATAAAACAGTACACTTACTAGCTGAACACTAATAGAAATAAAAGTACCACCTCAGGCATACAATGGAATTCATATATGGATAAGCACTTGGGAATTAAAAAAAAATTACAAATCACCCTTCCCAGTATTTATCCCAATGATCTGTTAAACTCGTGGGAACACTGCCAACCATGACCAAAGAACTTGTGCTGATTCCTTGGTCATATTACAGGGCAAGGCTGCCAAATGAACTTATACCATCCAGTAACTTAAAACAGACCCCAAGGAAAACCTATAGAAAAATATTTTATGTAGACTATTACCAAAATTTCACTATAGGATATGAAAATCAAATGCTCTGTAAATAACCTACATTATCAGACTTCATAATAAAAATGCATGAGAAAGCTTCACAAGGCTACGAAGACGTAACATTAGAGAGACCTTCTGTACCTTATAAAAACAGTCTCTTTCTTTACTATTAAATCTAAGTGGACTCTTGGGCCTAATCTTAGCAACCTGTTACACAAATTAAGATAAAATCCTGACAGGAACAAATTCACTTCTGCAAACTGACTTCAAGAACATAAGCACTGCGGCTGCAGAGCTCTTTCACTACATCAAAGAAAGTACATTCGTTTTCTGAAACCTTGTTAAAGCACATGTTCTTTTTATTAAGAAAACATCAGAAATTTGTGATAAATTCAGAGGAATGCAAGACTCCTTTTCATGTGAAGGCACACATTTTTTTTAGTATGTAGTGGTGCAATAATCCTGTCTAGAAAACCATGTGATCACTTGAGCTGTTGAACTAATATATTAAACATCACTATGCAAGTCAGGGAAAAACACTGGCAAGCTATGTGATCTAAACCCCTCCTCAGAACTCTCAAATCATGCGAAGGAACAAAGACTCAACACTTAGGAAAGTGGAATTTCGCTGAAACCTTTCTTTGCCTAAGATCACAGAGTGCATCTTTTATTGTAATGAACTTCCAACACATCCTTTGAACTTGAGGAAGTATTTCCCCTCAGTTCTTACGCTAATCAAGCTGAAGATGACTTTTCAAATGGTGGCGTTATAAACTTTGTTTAAAACCTTTTCTTTTATTGGTAGCATCTTTAAAGCCTTCTTCCCCTCACCAAATTGTGAGTTGAAAGCTGAATACTGGAATTTATTTCTTATCCAAATAAACTCTCAGTCATCTTTAATATTCTATGCCAGTGAAACGGGTAAAGACTGAAACGTATGTTAACCAGTACTTTACACTTGCTTGTATTAACAAGTACACAATAACTCATAAAAAACCCCAAAAACTAAACAAAAATTTTGCTGCATAATTAGAACTTTATAAAGTGTCCGACAACTAAAACTAGTTCCATAAACTCATATTACCTACTACTACCCACTGTAATAAAGAAAATGGTAACAGCAGGAGAAAAAGGAAATCAATCTAGGAACAACCAGTTAATCTTCCCAGTTTGATGTACAAGCTCAAAATTCCCTGATTTGTCCTTGCTTTATCTTTCATGCATTTTTATTGTCTCACACCAGAAACAAGTTTCTCAACAGAGAAGTAGAAAAGAGATAACTTATTTGGATGTCACTTTGAAATGAGGGTGCATAAAAATTAAATTGAATCAAAATCTAATGGACGCAAGATAAGGAAGCTTCTCTAGCACAAAGTCTTTCTCTTGGTGCTAATGTCAGAACTCAGCAATTTAGAAAATCTGTAATAGGAAAATGGGAAAGGAGGTAAGAA
The DNA here is from genome assembly GCA_035221455.1 of Xenops minutus. Lineage (NCBI taxonomy): Eukaryota > Metazoa > Chordata > Aves > Passeriformes > Furnariidae > Xenops > Xenops minutus. The sequence continues at coordinate 30,129,041 of JAWWEE010000158.1, forward strand.
TACCTTCAACTGATGAAAGCAGGATATCTTTGCCTTTCACCACCAAGTAAATTGCATAGGTATTATACAAAAAGGCGCTAAACATTATGAATACAAACAAAAAAATGTACAGGGCAATATGTGGAAGAATCCATCACACACCCAACCCCTTAACCAAATACCTAAAGATTAAGCTTGCACAAGTTATACATAACTGATTTGCAAACACATTTATATGCATTGTATCAACATAGCTGATAAATCTCTTTAAAGAAAACATCACAACACTTTACTATCCCAATATTTATAATTGGTCATCAGGTACTTCTGAATCAGAAAGAACTCGGTGTCCCAAATCCTGAAGACGTGAACTGCAAACTGTCTCATTTATAGCTACTTGTTTAGTTTCATTCCAGAATCACCATAACACAGACTCCTTTGGGAACACAAATTAGAAGTTTGAGCTTCATAAGAACACATTGATGCCATTCAACTGAACACAAATTGCTATTAAATTCAAAACTCTAGAGCCAAATTTCCCTAATTAAGCTTATCTAAGAATGTAAGCAGCATATTTGGCAGTTCTGGTCTGGGTTAAAGAATAAAGCCTTCAGTAAATTAGTCTTTAACAGGTTTTACTATACTAATCCTTTGAATAAAAAGAACTGTAACACTCTGGGCATAAGGTATTTCTTTCTGAAATTCACATTTGCATAACTGTAAAAATATGCACTTTTGAGTGAAATTATTCCATTCTAACTCCTTCAGCAAAATGAGAATCTGGGATGCTGCCCTCTCATGCTGAGACCACATAGACTGGTGTTTTTCTCTAGAGGTGGAGACAAATCAGTGACCTAACACCAGTCTTACATAGAAGGCTGCACTGGCACTATGATACCAAAGCATTGCAGAAAACTGTTACAATTATGAAGTTATCCTAAGCAAAACTGATTTAAAACATGTCACAAATACTGCCAATTCACCATCAATAACAGTCAGGACAGCTTAAAATACTCTTAGCGCTTTTGACCTGAAAGTGGTAGCCTTGCCCTATTGCAAAAGCAGGTGTCAACATTGCAGTTGCTGCTCCAGACCACCACCAGACGCTGCACACAATATGAATGCTAAGGAAGACCTATCTTGTTCTTCTCTGACAGAAGCCAGAGAAAAGAATGAAAATGCAGGGGAGGAAAATGGGGAGAAAAAAGGGGAGAGTCTAGAACTAAATGATATACAGAGAAGCTCATTATTGAAGAAATCAGAGTAATTTTTCCTTCAAGCAGAACAGCAATGTCGAAGGACTCTAAATTCCGTACTTATATAAAAAGCAGAATCCAGTGTCAATGGGTAAGGCTGAGATGACAGAACAGACAGCAAGAACACTAACTGAATATGGGACTCAGGGCCAACATCAGCATTTCTGTAGGCTACTTGGGAAGCTGCCACTGTCTTTACACAAAGTTTTCAGATCAAAGAGGTCAGCCAAATGGTAACAGAAAAGAGTGAAAGCTGCGGTCCACTGGAAGAGATAAACTCTTTTCTCTCTCTGACAGGGGAGTAGAAAGAAAGAAAGCATATTTTCTCTGACCCAGGTATGAACCAGAAACGTAATGAAAAGCAAAGTGAAAAGGTTATAACCACCCAGTCTAGTGCATCTACCCTGTGAGCAATTGAAAAAAGCCACACATTTTGAAGACAAAACTCCAAATATCACTGTGAAGCACCGGAGCAGCAACAAGAGCACAACACTCTTACCCTTCACTGCACTGACCTCAAGAAACAGGCAGGTCTATTCAGCCCCTAACCATAGCATCTGACAGGCTGCAAGTACTCTAGTTGTTACCTATCTGTGCATTCGTCATTGCAAAGTTTGAAAATACTTGATTCTTCTCTTGTCTAGCAATTTGAGGAGCCTTGACCAGCTGAAACGGAAGACTAGTTTTCCTAAACATACTTTTTCAAGGTTTCCCAGCAGCAAATTCTCACAATGCACTGAAGCAGCACAGTGGAAAACTCCAGGGTGCAGCAACACACAGCACCCATGCCTCAACAAGCACGTATATCCACCTTTCAGAAAAATCTTGAGTTACAGCCTCTACTTCTTCCTACCAGTTTTCCCACTTGAACTTACGATATCATTCTGCAAGATGGAGACATCCTTCACCTTATTCCAAAACCCCCTTCCCCACTTATCTTTACACTGGCTTTGGCATCACTAGAGCTCTCCATGAGGCATCTTATTGGAATAAAGTGTCAGAAACCAAACCCAAGAGAAAGATACCTCCCATTCTCAGTAGCAAAACGCTCTGAGATCATGAGAGATCATCCACATATAAAACAGGGGTCTCTCCGTCATCAAAATTATTGCAATTTTTCATGATACAGCTTTTTAAAAGCTAAATTTCTATAAATTCTTATTGGGTATAGAGGAGACTGTTTATACCAAAAAAAATCACACCAAATCTGCACACAAAAAATTTTGTATGCTTGAGTGTTTAAGGGATAGAACAAATAAAATGCAAAACTGTTCCAGAATTGTGCTGCGTGATCAGCGACAAATGATTGAGGAATAAAGAAGTACCCCACAGTAGCAGAGAGAAATTAAGAGGCATGATTATCCTGCATGTCAGATAAAAATCAAGATGCCAGTAAATGCTCTATGCTTTCTCCATTTTAGAACACCTTTACAAACATGGATTTAAAAGTAGGATTAGGATTCTTGGGTGCAACATACAAATGGGATCTTCTGGTCTCTGGCAAAAAAAAAAAAAAAAAATCATAGAATCTGTTAGAATGCAATCCAATAATGTTACACAATACAAACAAGACTACTATTTATGCAGTGTTTTCTTGATGTCTACCTGAATTGTTGCAGAGTATTTTAAATTCCTTGCTGTCAGTGGCATTTTCTTAAATGTATTCCGTCATATTATGAGCAAAATACTTGATTCTTTCTTCTAAAACAGAAACTAGTCTCTATTAAATCAATCAACGTAATTTATAGAAGACAGGGAACTTCAGCTTTCTCTTAAGTAAGGAAATGAAGCACACCTTCATCCAGAATAGATTCTGCTCATTTTCTTAAAAGAACCAGAAGGGTCTAAATACCAGTAGTGTAAATTAGAAAGATACAACAAGATTTACAAATGAAACAAAAGTACACAAACAGATGTGTGAATAAGGAGCAGCCTACAGAATTTAAATAATGCATTTTTAAATTAAAAGGGTATTTGACACAAGTTGAGAGCAAAAAAATGGTTTGGTTACAACAGATATTAAGATTTTACTAATGGCTGTGCATGAAAGAAACCAAATAGCTGGGTGTACTGAAAAAGACATACACGTATACAAGGATATAATTTCAGACAACCCATCACACAGCTATAGCAGATAAATAGTACTGTTATGGCAATGTTGCTGGCTCCCTTCATCCCCCGTGTCAAGGGGAATGGTGTCAGGAACTCAGACTGTCTCAACAATTATTTTTTTGCACCACAGGACCAAGGGAGTATAATCAAGAGGACTGACATGACCACAGATCAATTACAAGCATTTTCCTAGCACAATGTTCAAAGTACAATTCAACATAATCCTGAAGCAAAATACATTTAAAATCTGCAATAAAAATATTGTAGCCAACGTTCCCAGTGAGCAGTAAGAGACTGGGAAACTTTGCATAGCAGCAAAGCCTGCAGATAGGAGTTTAGAGGACTAAAATCAAGTAACACTGGGAACTTCCTGGGTCCAGACCAACTGGCCATGACCTAAAATTAATAAACCATGCCAAATTTATTTTCTGCCCCTGCTACGCCAACTACGCTCTGCAAGTTCTTGACAACTCATTAGCTCAGGCACTTGCATTTTAACCACAAGTAAAGAGAACAGGGCTCTCTGAAAGCAGATTGCTCCCTCCCTGGCACTCCAGTGCATCCAGCAGTATAGCTCTGCAGGGTGCTGGCCAGGTGACAGGTTATTGACTGGGCACCAACCTTAATTTTTTTTTTATTCACTAGAACATGCAACTGTTGTTTCTACAGACAACAAAAAGACTAATTATGAAGCCACTGAATACGGTCTTTCAGGCAAACTCGGGTAGACTGAAAATACTATTAACAAAGAATTTTAACTGAGACTGGCAATGCCACATATGAGGCCATTAAAATCAGTGCAGGAATTATTTTCTCATAGTAAGAAAGTTCCAAAAGTAACAGTAGGTGCTACAGTTTTATATTTCCCAAAAGTACAAAAGCAAATCTTTGCGGCTTCGAGTTCCTCACAAGAGAGTCGCAGAAATACGAAGCAGTATGTTTTCTAAAAAGCCCAATAGGTTAGCCCAACTTCTAATCCAGCAGGCACACTGTGAACAGCACTGTACCTTATTTGAAAGCAGCTCCTGGGATGATTGTCCTAGTGCCTCACAGACAGGTTTTCACTTAACAGCTCTGCATATCCCAGCACGCCTTCTGAGCACTCATTACACACACTCTGTGTAATACAAGGGGAAAAAAGCAAGGTTCCAAGACTATGCTTTAAAATTTTGCAGAGTCAGAACATAGGTTCCTACTCTAAGGAAGCATTTAATACTGAGAATTTTACAGAGATGGAAAAAAAGACCTCTAAAAAAAAAAACAGAAAAAAAACACAAAACCATACACTTTTCCCAAACAAGCCAGGAACTCCATGGTGACTTTAGCGTTTTGTCTGGAACCTGAGCTTATAAAACAGTAGGCACTGTTTCAAGTCATGTCAGAAGAATACTGGCCCCCTGAACAAGAGCTGCAACACTGTTCACATGGCAATTACTAGCAGGGGCAGGAGCTGATCTCTTCTCTCTGATCACCAGTGATGGGACTCAAGGCAACAGGACGGAGTTGTGTCGGGGGAGGTTTAGGTCGGGTATCAGAAAAAGGTTCTTCCTGCAGAGAGTGACTGGGCACTGGAACAGGTTCCCCAGGGTGGTCTCAGCACCAGCATAAGCTCAAGAAGCATTTGGACAACACTCAGGCACATGGTGAGATTTTTGGGGCATCCTGTGTAGGGTCAGGAGTTGGACTCGACAGTCCCTGTGGGTCCCTTCCAACTCAGGATATTCTACAATTCTATCCTCAAAACAACCAACTAGGTCACTGGGTTTAATCTTTAGTGCCAAATCAACCATGTTAGTGAGGCAAATCAAAGTGGGTATATCTGATTTTCAGTGAGTCTTGATGGAATTTCTAAACTTTATCACTAAGTTTTACCATCAGCTCCTAAGGAAATAGAAAACAAATTTTGGGATGTAAATTAGCTCTCATTCATTATTTCTGTTTTGTCACTTCAAACACTTATCACAATGGAATTTGAGTCAAGGTATAACCTTAAATCCATTTGAAAATTATCAATGCAGCAGCCATTGAAGATGGCTAATGACTAAGGAAACACAACACTAACAATAATGCATTCAATTTTTCAAACGAAGTCTACAATTTTTGCTTCAAAGCACAGGAAATTTAAAATTTTTGAGATTAAATCAGCCATTTTATCTTTATGACTTATCTGTTTACCAGAGACATTCTGTTAATAAAATGGTTTTATCCCACTTAAAGAAAGCATTTGAGAGTAGCTGTAGTTCTCTGGTCCCCAGAGACTGCAAATCATCTCAGGAACACAGGCAGAGAATTTTCTTCCAGCACTATCAAGGCTAGAATGCCTGCAATAACAAAACTTATTTTTGAAAAGCAAAAATAATAAAGCAAAAATAGTAAAGTTTAGATATGCCACAGTTTGGTAAGTTTTAGGTATCCCACAGACAGTCCATCGCTTCCAGGAATTTTGAAACTGGAACCTTAAGCTTCACATGCCTTTTTCCAATTTACCAATTTGTTGGAAGATACTTGTCTACCTGAGATGTCTTTTTTACCTGAAGCATCTCACATTTTATACTAGAAAACTATTTAGTCTGATTTATCTAGAGAACTTCCACCAGAATCAGCATTCATAACCTTTTTTATTCTTGAATTCTAAATTTATGAAGAGATATAATTTCCATATATATAGTTATCATTCACAGATTAAAAATATGCTGAGTTACAGAAAAAAAACATGTTACAAATTAACTATTGCAATCAGAATCTATTATTTGAGGTCAATGAGATTTGTGAATACCTTCATGCTCCACTAACTCAAATCATTCTAAGTATGCACCTATACTCTTTCAAGACCAGTTCTGGAATTCTGAATACAAACAAGGGGTATTTATTAGAGAACTTTCAGTTTTAACAAGCTAAACCCATGAACATACTTTTAATGCTTTCTTATTCCTCTAAACTTTAAGCACCTATTCACATAGCTCCCATGCACAGTATTTCAATCCTAGAGTAACAAGTCTTAACATGTTTTACCAAGGTCTCTATTCGGCTTTTGGTTCTGCACACCCTGTGGTTCTGTGTATTGAATTGATGCAGTTCATTTCTGGGGTGGTTTAGCTCTTAAACAAAAATTTTCAGAAACAAAGCTATATGAATATACTAACATAATGACACATGAATCCGTAACACCTGAAATGGTGTAATGGTCAGTAATAATATGCTTGCTTATGGATTTCTCAAAGTGCAAGTCAGAAGTTAAACATGGAACTTGTTGTGAAGAGATTATAAAATACAGCCCATTATTATATCTCCTTGTGGTTTGGTTTGGTTTTTTTCTTCCAAACAAAGAAGAAAATAAAGCTTCATAAGAGGCTGAACTACAAGAACAGCAAGCTTAAATTAAAGATGCTGATAGACAAGCTCTAGCAAATCTTGTTGTAGCAGATTAAGTTACTATCCTCAGCTGTAGACTTCGCTCCCATCAGAAGTCACTGATTCCAAAAGTAGAATTGTCAGAGGAACATGCGCTGACCACTCAGCCACCTCGGTGCTAAGACTAGCACTGTACTTTGGGTCACACAGCACAGCATGAACCATAATGACCACAGAACAAGCACTTCTGTTAACTCTGCAAATGAACTAGAGCAGAGAAAGGTATAAAACTGACATCACCAAAGCTGAGATTTCCCAGAGCTGTAACTGCAATCTAAATTTCTTCTGAAGTAGCGGAATTGGCTGTGCCAATTGTTACGAATCCATTCAAGAATAAAAAACAAACTCTTGCCAGAAAGTGTCAGAAGCACAATGTGAATGGTTAAACAAGTAGTAATTAAGTTTAACAGGCACTGATTAGTCATGTTATGTACTTTAAAAGCTAAATATTAAATTTCAAGTTAACTTTAAGAAATCAGGAACTGAAGATTAGTATGGAATTTTAATTATCACATGAAGTCCCAACTACAGAAGTTTTAGGAAGCACTAACACACACAATACCAAATGAACAGCATTAAATATGTCTCTAAGATTTGACAAGAGTGTGACTTAAGAGGGAACACAAACTAGCCTACATTTACTACCCAATCATTTAAGTATGCAGCTGCATTCATTAAATATTTGTATAGAAAAGACTTAAAAAATATGGACATAAGGAGAAACGCATGACGTTCTCACCAACAGAAGTAAGAAACTGGTTTAGGGAATGAAGTGCGTATATATTCAAATTTTCAACTCAAGCTGTTAAATTTTAAAAAACATATATGCAAATATTTAATACTCTTCCCCTACAGAAGTTATATTGCAGATTTTATACAATCTATTAAGTAAAACTCTTATGACCTTAGTAGTTATTAGGATGAAATATATAAAATGTTTACTTCACATAAGATTTATAAGTTACGAACCACTGCTGATCGGCCACGGAAACCACACTCAAGGCTTCAAAGAGTTTTGTACATAATAAGCAGGCCTAACTTAACTTCTCCATATTGTCCCATCCCAACGTGAACTGAGGTATTCAGCTTCTAAGACTGCTTTTCCAAACAAGTGCATCATACAGATTCCAAGTACAGCATCATGCAGATGCATTTATAACATAGGGCCCTACCCTGCTTTGCACATTGGCCACTGATCGAAACTGAGCCATCACCACAGAATTCTAAATATGATATTTCATTTTAGGAGAAAGGCATCCACAGCTTCTGCAATATTATATTGTTGTTGTAGTGTTTTGTTAATCTCTTACTGAGATTTTTCAATAACATAGAAACACCCTAGTGTGCTGGACCAATGGTTCGTCAAGACCCAAAAGTCCCCATCTGACAGAGGCAACCACACGTATTGTTTAGGGATAACTTGTGCATCCAGAAGTTCAGTGATTGCAGGACTTTCCTGCATGGTACTACATCCTTGACTATTCAATTATGAATGATTAAATATATCTGTCAATAGATCTGTTTGCCCGGAAATCTGTACAACCACATTTTTGAACTTGCTGATACTGATTGTCTCCACAAACTGCTATGGCAACAAATGTCAGTCGTTCACGAAGTATGTGAAGTAACAGCTTCTTTTACCTGTTTCAAACCTATCATTTTGAACAATTGCACCCTGCATTTTTAAGATCCACTGCCTCCATGTTTTTTTCCCTTTTTTTTTTTTTTCTCTAAAATCTCCATCCCATCCCCCTTTCAGCTGTGGGGTTCCTGTCTTTCTAGTACCTTCTTGCAAGGCTCCTTGGTTTTGTTGCCCTTTTCTATCTTTTTTACTTCTGCTGCACATTCCTTTAAATGCAGAGACCTGAACTGTATACAAAAATGAGGACGGCAGGGTTTTGCATGGTAGCAATATGATGTCTTCTGTCATCTTAATGCCTTTCCTGATATATTTAGCATTATTTTAGCTTTGTGGCTGTCACTCACACTACATAAAGCATAACAAACAGACACTATGGTTAAGGATAACTTTCTTGACAGTTCTATAAAAACAAGAAGTCTGGTTGAATTTTATTGCACTTCACAAATATCTAATCATACCGCCACTCGTTAAAAATTATTTCTTGAACTCCTAGCACTGAATTCCTCTGCTTTGCACAGCACTAGATAATAGTCATCATTATGTCCCATAAAAAGCAGTATTTCTGCTTAACTTCACTCTTATTACAGAAAAAAATTAACACTGCAATAGAACAGGTATCTTTGAATATATCAAAGCTGTAATGACAGCTGAGAGAACACAAGCACGAGAAGATAAAAAGGAGAACCAGGACTGCCAAAGGACAGAAATGCTAAGTATAGGTACTGTTTCATAAGCCAATCCATCCTGAAGACACGAGGCACACAAGGCAATAATCAATAATATGATGAGAAAGAGAAAGAAAAAAAAAAGACAATAGAGTATAGAAATTGTGTGATCCAACACACAAAATTTTTTTTCTTCCCAAGATTACCCATCTTCTATATTTAGAGAGAGGAGACTGAGAAACTGATGTTTGGAGGTCTGCAGAGAAAAAATGCAAGAGGAGCAACAGAAAATGTGCCAAAAAAGCAGCCTCAAAAATATAAGTCCACACTAAACCAGGAAATACCTAAGAAAAAAAATATATTATGAATCTTCAAAATTGATCATATGACTAGTCACTAATTGCAGTAAGTTTACTAGTCTGAATACATAAAAAATCAAAAAGGAAAGTTTAACCTAAAAAATACTTCATAATCTAAACAAAAAAACAATTCTTAATTGCTGCTTCATATAATTAGATGTCCTCTTTTTCAGTCAAGAATTAATAGCTCTCCATTGCACTTCATTTTGCCATCTCCTTACTTCAAAATTAGCAAGAGCTTAAAGAAAGTAATGACCTACAAAATACACCAAAATAACCAGTCTTTAGCTGAATAACTTTTTGACTGTTATGTTATCCTAAAATCATCCTCAGGATTTTTCCTTTTGGGAGGAAGTACAAGTGACATTTACTTTTTCTATTCCTAGCTTTCCTTGGGATACACTTTCAGTCCTTAATATTTACATCTTGCTTAATGAGCTAACTAAGAAAGAAGAAATTTAAGTAAGCTAAAAGGCAGAAAAGTGTCTACTTGACTGTAGAATCCTCAGATTGCCACCGTGCTCCTCTTTCCACTGAAGCCTCTCAGAGTTCTCATTTAGCCCTCACTGTATCAGTTGGAGCAGCGCACTTTGCCAGGAAGTGGATGGTGACAACAGCAGAAATCTTGAGAGGAAATCACAACATACACTAAACAAATATCCTATGAACAGGCAAGAATTAAATTGATAATTCTGTAAAAAAAGTCTAACTTAGGCTTAAATGGATTTTTAGTGCTGTTTATACTCTTAAAAAAATAAATATGTGAACTAGTCTATTCCACTTGTCAAAAGCAAAACCAATACTGCTGGGCTCAAAAGTCCTTTAGTCAGGCAGCCAAAGAACACAATGTTGAGCTGATCGGATTTTACCTCACTTCACACTAAGACAGGGTGCTAATTCCTCCCTGTAAGTAATTAGGTTACTAATTTAGAACATATTTTGATTACTGAAAAAAAAAAAATTAAAGGGTAGAAGCTTGCTTCACCACCTTCAAATACATATATCTCAGTTCCATTTCAACCCAGTTTCCTTACCTCCTACATTTGAGGACTTCTAACACCACTCAAAATGTAAATGTCACTGCAATTCCAGCACCACTTGATCCTACAGGAACTGATTCTGCGGAAAGCACATGATGTCCACTAATGCTATATTGTCCCACTAACAGAGGACTAAGTTTGTCTGCTGGCATCACATAGCCTTTTGGACACCATGAAGAAGAGATGTGCTCTCTGAAAGCAACGATACACATCCATAAGAAGAACAACCAATATGATACAAACCTACACAACCCAAACCCTCATCTGTTTGAAAGCTCAATGCTTTTAACCCAAAAGCTTGAACTTTGCCTTCAGAGATGACGAAGGCTTTAGAAAGTAAGCTGTACTAGAGGAATTAACAACATGCTCTCAGCCAATACAAGACATGCAGTTAATTTCTACAGCACACAATGCAGTTATCTGTAACACAGTTTTTCTACAAAAGCAACTTTAATTTTCTTAGCCAAGGTACACTGAATTACTCTGTGATTAATCTACCTCAAGTTTCGTTAACAGTAGCTGACAAGTAAATGGCAATTTGATAAAACCAGACAAACAAGCAATCACAAGTTCTCAACCACAACACTGCAAGAATGCTTCATGATCTCATATTAAGGTGAGGCCTTAGCTTTATACACAAAGGCATCACATTCTAAAGAAAAAGCTGTCATGGTATCTGCTATGCTAAAGAATTAAACTCAATACTACAAATGCCATGCAGAAAAACAGGCTCTCCTTCCTAGTCTTTTTCCTCTGCCACACTGCAGACCAGCTTCTAAATAAGTGATTAACAGAGAAGGCAATACCAAAGCATACTACCTTCATTGACCTTAATTGTGAAGATCATCCCAGTTAAGAGAACACTTGGGTTTACATTTGAATATTCAGATGAGAGCTGACTTGCTTATCTCTGCCACCCAAACCATGATCAAGATTTGGCTCCAGGAAAACATCAAAAATAACTTCTCTCCATAGTGTTTTCCCCAAGACATCATGCCAGTTATATTTTACCTGTCTCCAGCCCTGAACAAGGTGAACATTGTAAAGTTTCATTCCTCTGTAGTATACACATCAATAAACACAAGTCACCCCTATGGCTAACAACAGCTCTCCTATCTATCACTGGCATTTTTTACAATACACTGTTAAAATGAGAAGTGACGTTTTAGGCATTACCATACCTTGTCCTCCTTTGAGCTCACACATTTGTACTTGGAACTCCACTCAACACTACTGGTACCTAAATGAATACTTTTTCAGCCTCTCCTTCCTGACTTCCTGACACTTATCCTTAGAAAAAACTCGGAATGCATACAGCCACCTCCCAGTACCATTGCCAGGTCAAAGAGCAGATGCTGAGGTTGCACTGGCACTTCCCAGTTATCAAAGATTCATGGTTTTGCTGAATAGAACTTTTCTGAGAGCTTGAAGAAACCACTGAACAACCTCACACTACACAAATACAACAATTCACACAGACTGTTCGGTTGATGCATGTACATGGGTTGTCACTAACATACTGACTATTGTCACACTTCAGTACTTCTAATACCTTTGGTAAAGGACCAATACACTGTTTTAATATATCCTTGCCAGAAATCATTCCCCATTTTAAACCATTTTTTCCCAAAAAACCTCCCACATCTGAGAGTCTTGCAAATTACCTCTTATGACTAAATAATCAAGTATGACCTTCCAACAGTTTCCCCAGAAGATGAATCCTGATACAAGAATGAAACTAAGGGTTTGGTATCTATCTTATTTTTTTAAGAATTATCTTTTCCCAGAACTTCTATCTAGCATCTATTCTTGTGTTAGACCTCTGCAGGACATGAGGAGTTTACTGTCTATGCTGATAAAATACAGTGAATTCAGACATTAAAGTTTATGATTAACTACCATGAGTTGCACTGTCATGTATCAACTGTCAAGCCTTTTCTCTAACCCTAGGGTGAAAATCTTAAAAAATAAAACACTAGAAGTAAAATCAAGTATTAAAAATGTTAGCATAAAATCACAATTATTTTTAACTCATTATTTTTTCTTTAGAAGACAATTATGGCCAACTAGAACAGACACATGATGCAACAGGCAAATCACTTAAGGAAACACAAGACACTAAGGTGACCTTAATACAATAGATAATAATTATAAGTATGTAGAAACAATTACATTTCTCTATCTAATTATTTGGTATCTTATAAGAAAGCAGAATTAGATCCACAAGATAATCTAAATGCTATGCCACCTACTAGACCCCATAATCCACAGATAGGCAAGCAAGCTCTGTTCTACAATGAAAAGGGCACATTATAGGTACTGTTCGAATATCTACTATTCAACATCAGTAGGAATTGGCCAAGTCAGCCAAGAATAAACAAAGATCAGAGATTTAAGTCTCCAGAATTCCATGCCACGCTGGGGAGACAAAAAAACCATCCTCAAGAAAAATCCCTTTCGTTTACTCTTTCAACACTTGGCCTGTAACAAGGAGACTTGTGCTCATATCATCGATTTGTACCTGATCAAGCCAGTCCCTGGGCTACATATGCCATTCTCTCTTTTCCTAAGCAAATATTACTCCTCAAGAATGACCCGGCTGGTGCCTAGGAGCACTTCACATCCAAACACCCAAGTGGCCTGGCAGCTAAGGCATTCCCTTTGGGAACTGGCTGCTCCCCCAAAGAGTAGGATTTGAACCCACATCTCAACATACTGGGCGGGTACTTAAACCATTTATGCATCTGTAAAGAATTCAACATCACATCCTTTTTCTGCCAAAAGATAAGTGTGGAAGATTAGGCCTTTCTGTGTTTCCTGCTTCACAGAAGTATTCCTTGTAGAAGTGTGCATTAGTAATGGTATTCCTGTTTGCTTTCTAACTTAACTGATCCAGACTTTGAGAGTTACAGCATTTTTTCCTTTCCACAAAGCTGTGTGTTAGTGTGCAATTAAGACACCCCAGCAGCATAAAACAAATCCTTACCAACACACGCACACAGTTGACCACTTCTGTCTAAAAAACATCAAACCCCAAAAACTTACTTTAAAATAGTCTGTGATATAAAATGTTTATTCAGTTACAATTTCCTCTTTCTTCTGCTCCATACTTTAGCCTGAACCATACTTGAGACATTTTGTGTAGCTTGTCTAGCTGTACTGGGAGTGCAGGAAGGAGGAGGTGTTCCCTAAAACACACCAGTTGTCAAAACAGCTGTATTGAAGAAAGCTCCAGAGTAGGTACCTACACTAGAAAAGTAATTCTGCCAGCATACCTGATGTTAAACCATCACATAAACTGTTTCCAGAGTTTCCTACCACAAATATGGCTGCAAACCTTTTCAAATATACAAATGACTCTCCTTACCCACTAATAAAAGGAAAACAAGAGAGGAGTATTTAATTAATATTTACAAAAAGTCTTGAGGTTTCCAAATGCATCACCGAGGCAGTAATTAGTCTTCCAAACACCGTAATGTCAACTCTTTCTGCAACATTACCTCTCACACTGAGAAAGTACTTAAAAAAAGTCAACTGCTAGAACTTTTAAAAATTTTAAACATGACACATGAACACAAATACAAATCCTGTTATCTAAGAAGTACCAGACTGAAATTTTATCTTTCAGCATTCTAAAAGCGCAGCACTTTAAAAGGAAAAACCAAACAGTAGCTGAAACAGCTAGTTACAACTGTTAGCAGCTGATGTTAACTGTAAAGACACATCCTAACAGAATTTGCATCAAAAAATGCTACAGGTTTTTTAAAAGCCTGCAATTCAAAGTATAGAAAGAGATTTAAACTAAAAAGAAGTAAATTGAGGTGTTAGGAAAATATAACTATTTACACGGGAAAATAAACAGATGCATGTGAACTTCAGACTATATTAACCTTTCTGTGTCCACAGTCCTTGGTATGAATGCTAACCTCTACACTCCATTTTTACTGCTTCTCTGTCACACACTGCTGTGGTACTGAAGGATGCCCCTCAATGGCCTGAGGAACTCCTGCAGACTCCTCAGGCAGATAAATCAGTCTAGTGAAGAAATTTAACAAATATTTAGTAAAATTACAGTTTTTACCATCACCGAATTCTATACAGAAAAAAATTACCATCCACTGTTATTCCATACATTGCAAGGCAGCATGACACACATTGGAAGGATGTAAAATCTGAAAGAACTACTTTGAAAAGAGTTCAGTGGTCGTTTATTAACATTTAGCTCTGTATAAGCTTATTAACAGTAATGTAAATTAAACATTCTGCTACAATGCTTCAAAGTGCTGTAATATTTGTGATGCCTTGTTAAAAGTATCTACCATACTAACCATTAGCTAAGCTTTTAACGTGTAAAATAGTTAACTAGAAAAGAGCTTGCATGTGTATAAACCAGCCAGACTCTAAAGGGTTTGACATTCAGATTTGTAATAACAGCTCTAATATGATCATACCAAAAAACTCTCTATTTTTTGTGACAATTTGGACAACAGATTAAAACCAAAAGCTTGCAAACTCAGATGTCTAAAGGCAATACAAAGATATCCTGTTTTTTAAAAAGTCAGGAAAAACACCTCAATCCTCCAAAAAGACAGAAGGGTCTCTTTAAGGCATAGGAAGCTGTACACTGAAGCAGCAAACACGTAGAAAAGATCACCATCGGTCACTTGTTAGAAATCTGACTGCAGCCATTGATACATCATCACGTACAAAACCCCCTTCCAGCACTGGCTGACATTCATCCTCTGTAATATTCCTCATTAAGTTACTTTTCGTTGATCTGTCCCGTGTGAGACACCTAAACCCGCTATTATAGGTATTTTTCCAAGCGGTCCAACAGCAGTCAGCTCAGTTTTCTCGCGCGGTCCGCCTGGCCAGGCTCACTCGCCGCGTTCTTTGTTCCTCGGCTGCGGAGTGTCCCGCGGCACAGGCTCGGTGCGGCCGCAGGGGCAGCCCCAGGGCACCCCTGCAGCCCCTGGGGGCACGGCGCTGTCCGCCCGGGCTCTGCGCTCACTCTGCCCGCTCTGACACGCTGCCACCCTATCTGGCAACCTGTTTTCACTTCGCCCCGCGAAGCTTCACAAACCAAACCGAGGCGACCTCCCTACGGAAGCCCCGTCTCCAAACACAGGGCTGCCGGGGGGTCCGAAGCGCAGGGCGAGGGGCCTCAGGTGTCGCCCCTCGCTGAAGCACAAAGAGCCCGCGCTGTGAGCGGGCAGGGACAGCGCACAGCCCGGCGGGGCGGCTCCCTCACCGCTGCCGGGCCTGATCGCGGGGCATGCGGGGCGCTGCTCCCGGCACAAGGGACGGGATGGGCTGGGCTGGG
>JAWWEE010000158.1:30147381-30161740 GCA_035221455.1 Xenops minutus
GGTCGGGGCACAGCCCGCGCCGTGGGCAGCGGGCCGGGGGCGGGCGCCCTGACCCCAGCGCGGCTCTGCCCGGCTCTGCCCTGCCCTGCCCCGCCGTCCCGCCCGGCCGCGGCCCGCCCGGAGCCCCGGGCCTGCGCGGCCGCCGTGGCCGAGGGGGAGGCTCGGGCCGGCCGGCACTCGCGGCGGGGCCGGGACCTGTTGCTCGTATGCCGGGCGCGGCCGCTGCGCTCACCGTCTGTCCGTCTGTCGGTCTGTTGTCCGCCTGCCTGTCGGTCGGTCTGTCCGCCCGCCCCTCGGCGCCGCTGGCACGCTCCGGCCGGGCCGCCGGCTGGAACTCGGGGTCCCTCCCGCGCCGCTCCCGCGGAGCCGCCCGGCCACAGCCCGAGCCCCGCCGCGCTGCGCAGGCGCCGCCCGGCACGGCCCAGCCCGCCCCGGCCCAGCACCGCCCCGGCCCCGCCCCGCCCCGGCGCGCAGGCGCGGCCCCGCCCCGGCCGGCAGGAGCGCGGAGCTGCCATGGCGGGGCGCGGGGTGCGGTGCGGAGTGTGCTCCGCTGCGGGGTGTGCTGCCTCCTCACGGCGGCGGGGGGGCTGCGGAACGCCCCGGGCACCATCGGGCCCGGCCCGGGGCCCAGCACCACCATGTCCGCCGGAGTGTGGCTCTGTGTGCCACATCCCGGCTGCCCTGAAACACCTCCGGGGACGAGACTCCGCCGCCTCCCCGGGCTGCCCGCCGCCGTCCCGGCCATTCCCGCCGCAATCCCGCGTGCCGTGTCACCAGGCAGTGCAGGGCCCTTCCCCTCATCCCCCCTCCCTCAGCCTGCCCTGCGGAGAGAGGTGTTTAATCTGCTGTGAAGGTCCAGCCCGCGCTGGGCAGGCCGCAGCACAGCAGGCGCCCGTCGCGGTGTGTGGAGGAACTGAGGAAGCAGCGTGTTAGAGGCAGCTTTACCGCCCTGTTTGTGGCCGTGGCTGCGCTGTGCAGGAACAGAGAAACACCTTTTCAGCGTGCTGCAGGTGGGTTTGACCTGGAGCTGCAAAGGACATCCACTCCGCTGGTTTTTCAGGCTATTCTGCCTGGATCATTGCCTGAGGCGTTAGAAGAAATGTTCCACATAACAAGACCAGTAAAGAAAGGCTTTCTTAGAACACTAAGAAGTCCTAAAAAGATACCTGGTTTAGTCCATCTCTCCTTGCTTCAGTTTAACCATATATAAATGTGTCATTTAACTCTGTATCATTCTTCACAGTGAAATCCAGACTTTCTGTATTTGCACACTATACCATATTTTCTTTTTGATTGGTTGTAAAGACAGACACGAAGACCAATTTTATAAGTCCCAAAACCAGATCCCATGGTTTTCTCACTGCATGGAAAGGCCCACTGAACCTGACACGGAGCTACATCCTGTCCAGCTGTCTGCAAAGGAAACCCTGAAAGCGTTCTACCTTTTCACGTTGGGGCTCAAACTCCCCAGGATGTCTTTTTGGTTGCTGTTTTCAGGGCAGCAATGCCTTGTAAATGCGTTTAACCAGCTATTTCTGCTCTGACCAATAACAAGGGGCTTTGTATCAAGTGAGCAGCACTGCAGCACTGCAGGAAATACAAATGTTGGTGGACTGCACAATTATTTACTTGGGAATAAAAAGGGAGGGAAAACATGGCAGTGGTATTTTGTGGCTGAGCAATACCAAGCATAGTTCTTTTCACCTTCATATGAAAATGGTGAAAGTTCACATGAACCTTTTTTTTTACAAACCACAGGATCTGAGAACCAGAGGACCTTTTCAAAATGTGATACTTGCCTAGAAGATATAATGACTGCAAAAAGTAGGTAGGTTCATCAGTTGGCTGTTCACTGTTGTCATCCTCATCCTACCTATCACTGGGTTAACTCTTTTGTACCTCCAAGGTTGGGATGATCAGATAAAGAAAGCCACAAATTCTGATTATAGTTTCCCTTACCTGACAGCATTTGTACTTCCTCTCACAGAAAATCTCATTGCCTCCAATTTGCATGTTGCCCAGTAGCCAGTTTGTAAACCAGGATAAGGGAATTTTCTTCAATATGATGTGCAATTTGTTGTAGAGCAGAGAAAGATTCACATCAGTTCTAGAATTTCCATTTGTCTCCTTTATTGCCTTATATCTGTAGCTGACATTTTAATTTTTTTGCCAGGAGGGGTTACCAGACCAGGTTAAGACTGAGCCTGGGATATCCCTTGGATATATCTGCTTAAAGATGTTTGTTTCTTTGGTAACCAATCTCCTCCCTCTGGCTTTCACAAACCCTAATATTAGCCCCTGCCCAGCTGGCAAATCCATTCATAAGGTACTTGAATGAGGCGTGCTTGGCTAATTCTATCCAACAGATTAAAATACTCTGTCAGGCCAAGAAGCTGGCATACCTGAAAACGATTCACAATAGAGCATAGGATCAACGGCATTATTTGTAAAGACCCAGATAACCTCTCTATTTTGCATCATTTAAATAGACAGCTCTTCATGGTTCATTTTGCCTTGTGGGTGCTGTTTGGTGGTATGCTGAGAACACAAAAATTACTGTGAGAAAATCAACATTTTAGGTTGAATTTAACAAAATCTGCAAACAAAAAAGAAAAGATACAGATAAAGAGGGTGAGTGGGAGAATGAGGAAGGACAAGGGAAAGATGATTGGAAAGATCAAAGCTCTTAGTCTTTTTTTGTTTTGTCTTAGTTCATTAATCTTTCATATGACGATCTACTAAGACAGCTTTTAAAGGAACTGAGAAAATTACTTACCAAAGTACTAACGCTTTCTGTTCCATCTTTTCTTCAACATTTTCAATTATTATCTTTGAGCAGAAAGGAACTGAAAAGAAATACCCAAGTGATACCTTTCGTGAGCTTGGAAATTTGAACATTTTGATTTTAGATAACATTTTCCTATAATTTTGCTATTCGGGATTATGGAAACGTTAAAGCATGCTTGCAGCTACAGAACCAATATATTTAGGCAATTTCATTTATTATTAAAAAACCTTCTTTATAAGATTGATCCATTCATTCTACAGACAAATATTTTTTAACAAAGAAAACGCTCATCTTTGATGCATTGAATTTGACATGAATTAGTGTCACTATTTGCGAGCAAGGTGCAGATATCACCTTGTCAATCTTGTCGATCTTGTTTGTCAATCTAGATCTGGCTGATCACAAAAAACTGAATTCTGACTCAAGCTGGGGCATCAGCCAAACACAGGACAAAATGTTTTCTTTGAAACCATTGCCCTCTGGAGGGGAAATGAAAAATCACCAAAGGATCAGGTAAAAATTCCTTTTTATTTCACAGTGAACTGAACTGATGCTTTACAGCCCATGCATGGTTCTACAGACAGATGGAAAATAGGATTTCTGTCAGAAGAGCCACACTGGCCGCAGTGCTTATGTCAGTGGGCTGAAGAAGTAATCCCCATCTGTCTGCCCCATTACTCTTCTCCCCTTTATCTCTGAACTCTTTTATCTCTAAACTCCCCGAACACCCATTCTACAGCAGATGTACTTTCTCTTCCAGCTCAATCTTGGATACCTTCCAAGCTGGTGTCATCCCTCTTTATTTGCCAAAATATTTGTTTATGCAATCCCTAAGGCATTCTTCTCTGCCTAATGGCAGACTCTGTATTCCCTCCTCTTTCTTGACCTTTCTGCCGTGTGTTTGTTCGCTTGGTTGTTTTATCTTGATTACCCTTTTCTTCTTGATCTTTTATTCTTGCAGAGTTTTTAGAAATTGTGTTCTCTTCTTTTTATCTTTCTACTTTCATGTCTGGCATCTATTCAAATAGACTATTTTCCTCCTGTCTCTGAGAACTTCACAGGGATTTTTCCCTTGGCCTTTAGATATTGATAGCTCATACCTTGGTTAATCACATTTAAATGTCACCTTGAACTGAATATGAGTGGAAGTGAGCTCCTTCCTTCTCAGACTTTGCCTGTATGTTCTCCTTGTGTTGCAGGGAAAATGATAGCATTTCCCAGTGAACTTTCCAGTTTGATTTATAACAATCTGATACCTCCTGGAGACAAATTCGGTGATTGTTTTAATCCTAAGTATGACACAGGCACCAGCCATCTGAAAGAATGTAACAGCAGCACTAGTCCACCTGTAGAGCTGGTTATATTCAGTATCTAGTGTTTCAAAGAAGAGTGCAAAACACAAAAGCCATAACCCAAATTCTACATTAAACAAGAAAATAGAAATTCAAAAATTCTTGGCCTTCAAAATCCAGCAACAGAAACCCTGAATTTTGAAATTAAAACAGCAATCCAGTTTCATTTCAGCCTTCCTTGAACTAAGACAACAAATACTAAGGAATCAAATACAGTCATGTTTTTCTCCTTGATAGCATCTAGAACTATTCCTTATTTCCTATCCAGTAATCTCATTCTGCATTGATTTTCATCTGGGTGGCCAAAACATCTTCCTCTCTGGTATCTCGTATCCTCTGCCTCTCCTTAATGCTTCAAATCCAAAACTGTGCACCTCAAAGTAAGGTCACAGTATTTACAAATGGGGTCATAAACACAGCAGAAGTTCAGCTGTAGAAAAACATAAATCTCCAGAAGAGAGGTCCCAAGTCTGGGAGTAGTACTCATCTCTCAATGTGGGGTCTTAAGCCAAGAAATAGGAATCATTCTCAGAAAGTGAGTGTCCCAAATAAAAGCTAGAAGGGAGAGTGTTGGTGTAACAGTTTGGGGTCCTATTTTTAATCCAGAAAAATAATGGGTAATAAAAATTATCTTTCTTCCTCTGTTTTCACTTCCCCTATTAAGGTATACTCAAATGATTGATTACCTTATCTCTTTGTATCTGTTTGCTGATTCTTGTTCTTCCTCTATTTGTGAAGAAATAAAAGCCTATGAGATAACCCAGAGATCTGTGACAAAATAGGGGAAAGACCAAAAAAAAGAAGGATCAAAACAGTTGATACCATCTAAGGAAAATATATAGGTGGTAAATCCTATTGAAATGAGACATTTGTGGGTTTTAGATTCTCCCCAGGCGTGATCATCTTTCCTGAAAAGCAGAATAGTAGTGGTAATTTTGTTAAAGACCTTCCTATCTGATAATGCTGTAAGATACTGTAAAATATATACACACAACATCATAATTCTCGTTATTGTTCCCTTTTTCTAAGTTTTCATTGAAATAATCTTGCATGCTATGCTTTATTTATCCGTCTTATTTGGTGTAGGTTTTTATTTTGTGCATCCCTGTGTGACAACCCTCCCCTAAGGGTCATCACACCCCTGTTATACTTTAATTACTGACACAAGACCATTTGTGGCTATTCCATGCTGTACCTTTAACAACATGATTGTCTGAATCATGAAAGGCAGAATCACTTTCATAATTATTCTTCTTAAAACCATTGTTTGAATATTCACAAGTTTTTGAGCTTTCTTTCAGCAGGTTATAAATAACTTCTGGGGCAGTTAACTGCCAGCCAGCATGTCTGTGGTTCCTCAGCATTTGAATTGTTGCTTAAAATCTGTTTTATTTGGATTCATAACTGTGCAAATTTTATTGGAAATGTTCTGAAACTGAGACCAACTTTTTTTTTTTTTTTAAGAAACATGCCTGAAAAAAATCCTTCTTATGTCATTTCATCATATACATAAAGCAGGAGTATCATGGCACAGACAAAAATCAGGTATTTCATCCAGTCCCTCTGTAGAAGTCCATGCTAATTCCTACAGAATATCTTCCTTATAACAGGCCAACAGATTTTCCTTACCACCTCTTGAGCAATGGAGGCATAGCTGTTTGATTTGTGAGAGTGAATTATGGAGGATAGCACTGAAATACGCTTGTCATATATTGCCATAAGCAAAGCAGGTATACTTAATTACCTTTAAGAAAGCAATAGCAGATACACAATCATCTTTAGGGAAGGAAGAAATTGTTTTGATACTAACAGAATAATCATTTACACATAGCTATGTGGAGCGATATGAATGGCCTTCATTATCCTTGGATAAATCTATAAGCTGCAGTGCCAATTCTTTACCATTCTCATGAATCTGCATCTTGACAGAAAGTTGCAAAAACTGTTTTGGAATATATTGCATACAGCTCTATTTCACAGTATTTCTTAAAAAGTGTAGATAATCACACTATGCTTGGTAGCTCCTCTGCTTGTCGGGTCTTCAATGATTGTCATTCTCCCAGCAGTAATTTTTCTTTCACAGGAGCTGATAGACTGTATTGGCTTGGTGAGCCAACACTGCATACCAGCCTACTGAATCAGCTCAGTATAAGACTGTTCTGGTATGTAACCCAGCAAGCATCCATGCTGAGTTATTTTTCTTTGCTCCAGGCACAGCAATTAAGAGGTATTTTTTACTGCATTTGCAATGCAGGCAATTCATCCTTCCCACTGTCGTAGTCTGGGAAACACAATACTCTGAAGCTCTTTATTCTTTGCAGCATTGCCTGAGAGCATTTTAGATGGGATTCCAGTAAACTGAGGCCAAACAGTAGTTCCATTTGCATGGTGCAGCAGTCCTTTGTCACGCCCTGTCTCTTCAAGCTCTGTCAACATCACCACAGGTTAAAGTACTATGCACGTTAGAGTGACAATTTTTGGCAGCGTAGTATGTTCTCAGACTAATCGTGGTTTCTGCAGGTAGAGGACAATTTCTACCTGGTCAGTCAGTCAAGAGAAACAATGCCCAAGAATAGTTATTCTAGTCTTGCTTTGCCACATCAGTGACTTCAGAAGAAATGTTCTGATATTTGTGGGCACCTTTGTCTCATTCACAGCAGCATAAAGTAAGTATTTTTGGAAGTATGTTGTTAATTCTTGAGCATCAGCTTATCTTCTCTCAGGACAAATGCTTATAATTGGGACAAATACATTTACTTAAAAGCAATTCAGCTCTGAGAACTCAAGAGTATATTTTAATAATGTTTTCCATCTGAAAATCACTCTTCTCCAAATGTGCCTGGGCATCTGATCCCTTTATTTTGATGTATTTAAACATTTTCCTTAGGATGAGGTTATTTCTGATGGCCTTGTTTGCATCCAGACTGGTTGTTTGAATACGAACTAAGTGTATCATTGGAGGCAGTGTGCAGTGCTTATCCAGACATGGTATTTAGCTGGTGAGGGAGATGTTTCCAATTAAATCTTTAATTTATTTGGTTCCATTTTATTAGTTAGTATATGTAGCAAATCTTGATACTTTATTCAGTTATTACCTCTATCCTAGCAAAGTGATCATGTCTGATTAATACAAACAGCTTTACTCTATTTAAGAATATTCAGAATCTGTATCATCAATTTACCAGTGTTGTACAATTTTCATTTCACCTTCTTCACTTCTAATATGTAAGTTTAGTGTGAACTCACTGATGGTAAGCATCTGCACACAGTCTGTATGTAGATGATAATGAAAATATCACTACTGATCTGTATTTTTGGAATAGTTTAAACTTGTTCTTGTATTTTACAGCAGCACTTCATATGTCATTCAAGTACCTAACTGACCCTTGAGCAGAAAATATGCTGTACAACCATTTTGTCTGGGATCACCTGAAAGTTTCTTCCTCATCAGTAAGTGCTACTTTGCTCTTTTGATAAACAGAATCTAGAATTTATTTTTTTCTCATGGAATATAACGTTGGGATTTCCAATTATATTGAACAGTATTTCACTCTTGTTCACAATGTGAATGCTATCCTGAATTTGAATTTGTCACCACTTGTTTCTTACAGCATCCTAGACTGAAATCTGATTACATGTGAGCTGCCCTCAGAGTATTAATTTATATTCTCAAGGAACTTTAGACTGGCATTTGTCTCTTCAGAAATTGTGAATTATGCATGTCCTCTGTGCTCATTTGGAGGAAAGGATACTGAGTGTTCCATCTCCTCTGCTGCACTGTGCTCATGCAGATCTTACACTTCAAAACTTCAGTAAAGTACTGCACGTGCTGTGGACTACAGAGAAATGTCCCAGTGACAGGCAGCAAGAGCAGCAGCGGATTATTTAGTTTGCTCAAAAACAAAATGATCTGTAGTGCAGCATGTCCTGTCAGAAATTCTGCTCAGTATTGCAATAGGATAGCAATGTTTTTAGAATCTAGATAATAATAACTAACAACAATACCAAGTCCTTATATAATGTTTCTCGTTAGTACATTGGATTTTCAAGAGAGGTCTGTCTATCCTCAGTCTACAAATGAAGGAACAAAAAGAAGAGTGACTTCTCACATTTACAGAAGTTCACTGGCAGACATAAAACCTGTGTTAATATGATTTGTGCCCTCTATGTGATATTTCTATCATTTGTCCTCCTGCAATGTTCTGAAAATTGCTAGCATGAGAAGCGTGACATTGTAAGCCATAGTCAGGTATTATAAGGTTAATTTAAGTGTCTATTTCTTTGCCTTCTGCTGCAAACTACATGTCTTCTCCCCCAGAAAATGTTTTCAGTTGCTGAAAAAAACGTAGATTCCACTGCAAAAGTACCAAATTTATTTTATTGGTAGTTGTGAAATAATACAGAGAAATACACAGTTTGTATTTCAGTAATACTTATTTGCACAATAGTAAGATGTTACGAATGGTATTGAAGTCTGCAGGGGAATTTTCTCTTGCATGTGTACATTTTTTTTTTCCTGGTTCCAAGTGCATCTGATGTCCAGGATGCTTTGCTTTATTTTTGTTTTATTTCTCTTACTACTCGTCTGGGATATTACTTAAAGCAGTCAACTTGACTTACTGTGACTCTTTTGATTTCCTTAAAATAAACACAGCACAATAATGGAAAACAGCACAATAAAGTAGAAAATTAAAGTTAAAAAGAAACAGAAGGGATCAAAAGAGAGAATAGGACAGATAAGATAAACATACACCAAGAACCACAAAGGAAGAAAGATCAACCAGAGGGAATTGAGTTCCCTTTTGGGGAAGTTTACTGGAATTTGTTCTATGTATTCTGAACTGGCCTTTTCCCAGTCTCTCCCATGCTATTCTCCTTCAGTCACTCCTACAAGCTATCTCACCTATTCAGCTCACAGCAGAAATCATCTTTAGTCTTTACAGAACATCTGAGAGGTGTGAAAAGCCTGTGTGTGGCTGGTATCAGTTGACATGACATTGTCATACCTCTCAGCTGCCTGGGGGCATGTGAAGATCATTTCTATTCTCTACTGAAAGCTGATCAGCATGTTGAGAAGACAACAGAGTCTGCAGGTCTAAGAAAGCCCAGGAAGAACACACACAGCCTTTGCCTCTATATTTGGAAATTGATAGTGGAATGCAGGCTGGGAGATGCATGATAAAAAAATGAAGGAAAAA
Source organism: Xenops minutus (assembly GCA_035221455.1). Taxonomy (NCBI): domain Eukaryota; kingdom Metazoa; phylum Chordata; class Aves; order Passeriformes; family Furnariidae; genus Xenops; species Xenops minutus. The sequence continues at coordinate 30,156,720 of JAWWEE010000158.1, forward strand.
AGGGGAGACACAATTGCACAGGGGGAAGAATAGATCTTTGGAGGCAGGGGCCACATAGAAAGAGGAAGAGGCACTGAGTGGAGTTGAAAGATTGTGTACAGTGAGAGAAATAATCCAGAGCTAGAGAAAATGAACAAGAAAGTTGAATGAAGAAACAACCTGAGCATTTGTGGAAAATGATCAGCTAGATACAGAGAAAGAGGCAAAGATAGTAACAGAAAGAAAACAAAGGGAAATACAATCAGCTATTTTTTCTTTCCTATAGAAAATAGAGTGCAAATGTAATACTTCAAAATTAGTATATAAAAATAATTGTTTATACAGAATAGAAAATGGGGACAAAATTCTAGAGAGCAAGTGATTGAAATAAATAGGCATGTCCCCTTCCCTCAATGCAAAAATCCAAATGCTGCATTTTTCAAGACAGGCTTTTTTTTCTTAATGATATATTGTATGTGCAGAATAGGAAAATATATGAAGCATTTCTATTCTGATTGCTTTACTACTTCTCCATTACAGTTTTCACAAGAAAATCACAAAAATACAATATTGTAGCACTAAGCACCAGTAAAATACAATTTAGGTGTTTGACACGCTCTGTATGTCATGAATTATTTTAAAATGTAAGAAATTAATTTGGAATAAGAGTATAATTAACCTAGTCCACAAATTTGTTACTGCTGATTAAATAATATGTCAGTGTTTGTCTCCATTTCATGTGGAGCACTAAAATAAGTACTTGAGCATGTCCTAACTTATATCTGCTCATAGCCCATTGCTTTCTGTCAGTACCCCCATTTCTTCTCAGTGCTAACTCACCTGGTAAGTTCTTAGATGTTTCATGTGGGATGTCTGCCGTGAGAGTTTCCAGAAGTTTGTTATACTTTGCTGTGGGGACATGGGTACCTCTTGTGCTGTCAGGAGCACACTGAGCATTGGGGAACAGGGACTGACAGCATTGAGGCCAGTGGTCACATGGTTGGTTGGTTATGGATAGAAATTGGTTCCCCTTTTTAATTAACCTGAACAAAAAAAATAAAAGCCCCATCAACGCTGACATTTGCCACATCATCTATCAGAGAATGTTACCAAAATATTAAATGGTGTTTTGGTGTGGTGGTCTAGAGCTTGTGTGCTGGTCTAGAGCTTGTGTGCTGTGTTGGTGAGGAGAGAGGGGAAAGCTGCAATAAGGAGACAGAAATATGCATGAATGAAAGGAAGGGAAAAAATGTTGAAAAAGGATAAGGAGGACTGGAAATCACTTGTTCTTCTGTAATCTAAATCACTGAATATCTGATTGGTCAGTAACATCTGATGTACCATTATAATAAATTTCTCGTAGTGTAAAGGTGATGGAAGAGACAGTTCTGATGATTCACTGTCTTTGCCAACATTACTGTGATGTTAATGGGACCTGGTTATGAACCAGAATCCTGCTAGGTGCTGTACTAAAACAGGCTGGAGAAAGATCCCAGCTAATTTATGAGTAAGACATGAACTTACAGAAAGAGAAAAATGAGAAAATGAAAAGAGATAAGAATAAGCTGGTAAGTAAGACTCAATCACATTACATACCATTTTCAGGGTTTGGTTTTGACAGCCATCAGAGAAAAAGTGTGACTTAAGAAGGAATTTGAGGGATGACAGTGGAGTATATTTGCACTAAATGTGAGAGAGAGCATGTAAACAAGGAACAAAGGCTATTTTAAAATTTTATTCTGATGTAAATGAGTTATTTTCTTGGATTGATTGCTTAGGGCAACTGCCTTTTTTGTAGTAAATGAGGTCTGATAAATAAAAGCAGGGATAAATCATAAAGTACCCTGAAAATGGAGATTCATAGCTGGTTAACATTCTGCATGTGTACCAACAATGCAAGATTTAATTAATCAAGCCAAGACCAAAGGATGTCACAATTATCACAAAGCAAGTTAATGAAAACCTATGAAAAACACTGTCGTAATACTTCATGTGAATAGAATTCATGTATTTTAGACATACTGTGAATATGGAGTTGCAGGAGTGTAGACTGTTGCCAGAGTCCTGCAGGGTTCTTTGGGCAGTGCTTTAGGTGACAGGCAGGGTAGTGATACTGCCTGGAAGGATATTGGAAGTTGGAAGTGGTGGCAGATTGCCTGGGGAAGGCTGACTGATTTTGGCTAGGCTGAATTGACATTGGTTGCTAAAACCCTTAATGGGGTAGCAGAGAACCATCAGTTTTTCTACAACAGCCCTAGCTGCTGCTAGAGGAAGGAGTAGGGGCTGAGAAGGAGAGTGAAAACAATTCTTTGACCTTCTCTAATTTGTAGCATTGCTGTTGATGGTTTTCAGAACAATTGCCTTTAAAATGTGACCAGAATGAGTCTATAAGAGAAGGGAAATATTTCCATATGTGTGTAGTAAACAGAGAACAATACTAGTAAGAGAACAAATCAGAACAATAATAGTGAGAATGAATGAATACCCTGTGAGCTGGGGGAGAAAAAAAAAAGGATAATCTCCTTGGCTAAGAAGTCTCAAGATCACCCATAATGGGCGTGTGACTTGAACTAATGTTCTTAAAATCAAACTTGCTATTCATTTTGCCTATCCACAAAATATAAATTTACAAGTTAAAGGCAATAGCTATAAAAAAGCTTATATGTTAAAATAAAAAAAACCCAACCACACCCCCCCCTCCACCTGTTAGGCTTTATTATACTATGAAACAGCAGAACCTCTTCCCCCAAACACACATTTTTTAAGAACATGCAATCTCAAGTGCAAAAGGGAACTTTGTAAGGCTTTATAACAGCTCTCAACTCCTCTTTTACTATTTATATAAAGGAAAAAGGCCTATGAATCTATAAACACTACTTTGCACATGCAGTTCTGTTCTTCAATGCATTCTTTTTGTTTATAAGTAATTTATGTAATTTTGACACTGTTAGGACAATTTTTAAATTGATGTATTTTTTTACATGAGTATAGCGACATACTTTGCCAATAACAGAAACACTTGGGCTGTTCTCAATGCTACATAGTGACTTCTATCTTTGCACCTTTTGGATCACATATGTTTTTGTCAGGCATCAAGAAGAGGGCAGGACTTAGGCACTGTTCTGAAGTAGAAATTCTCTAGCAGCTGATCAAGTTAACTTTTAACACAAAAGCTGGAGAACAAGTAACAAAATGAATTCCCTCACTGAGGGGAAACCCACAAACATTCAAAGCTAATAATTAATTACATTTCATAAGTCTATTAAACATGTTATTTCCATCAACCGAAGTGATGGAACACCAAGGAGAATAGAAATACCTTGCCACTAGTCTTTTTTAAAAAAGATGTAATAGACATTTGCTTCCCATTCATACCTTGTTTCCCTTAGGTCCATCCATTTCTTATGCAGAGGGTATAATGAGAGGACACAAATGCACTAGTCCTTTCTGCAGAAGCCACTGGGGTTCTCCCAGTATACAAAACCACAACTAGCAGCATCATCAGGCACAGTCTTGATGATATGGTTTCCCTGGCTGAGTTTATTTAAGTGATGATATGAAGAGAAGTGCTGCTTGAGTGCACCTACACAAGGCAGCAAGTTTTGTCCAGCAGGGTGGTTTGGAAGAACTCAGCCCAGTCACTGCTGATGCCGCAATACATCACCCAGTTTGTGTTCTCACCATTCCTAGCAGTAATTCCGTTTCTTGGTTGCATCATGGCATAGAGGTAACAGGTAGCTTGGAATCATCTGTAACATGAAAACATCAGAGATGTTTACATAGGCATCGTCCTCATGGTGCAGGCTGCCAGAGAACAGCAAGTTCTACTGGTCTGCTCCATGAGGGACGATGAGCTGGGAGCCAAGGATGGCCTCAGCAGAGGCATTGCTTTGAACGGTCAAGGCACAGTTCTCCAGACTTCCAATGGGCTAAGGATGGTGGTAACAGGATCTGCTGGCAGGCACAGACAAGATGCAGAACGACATCTGGAGCCCATCCTAAGACTCTGCTCCAGGAGTCCAGTTAGGAGTAGCAGGAGGCAGCACTGGAGACTGTAATATATATCCAAGGAAGTCCAAACAGGAGTTAGGTGTGGCAATAGCTATAGCCTCTCTTCAGCAAGGAGTAGGTGCCAGGCTGGGGCTGAAGTGTAGCTCCCAGCCCCTTGGCAGAGTGTATGGGGTGGGGATTCCAGGTGAGGCTGGTCACAGCAAATAAGGCCTATTGGGGCGCTCAGGGCCCTGGTCTAAGAGTTAATGAGCCAATTGAAACTGGAGCTTGTATTCATGTGTCTTGCTCTGGATACACAGCACTCACACAAACACAGACAGCACCAATGGCCTCACCCTGTTTTGCCTCTCTGGCTGATCAGGATGGAGATCTGTTACTGGGCAATACAAATATGTATACAATGTGTATTCTATCAGCAGCTGAGCTCAGATAGTCTCTCCAGTATCTGGCCTCTGGGTACCAGTATCCCCAGCTGCTGGCATTTGGATATTATGAGCCACTGAGACTGCAACTCCTCTCTTTGCTGATACAGACCCCTCACTCAGACACACACACAAGTGCACGTGATGGGCCTTTGATGGACTGATGGTTCCTGTGATGGGCTTGGGAGAAGCTGGGGCAGGGTGTTATTTGGGTTTGCCTACCCACCATCCTCTCTATGATCCTTTGTGTGTCTAGGTTTTATCCCACCTCTTAAGAGAGGATTGGTTTTGGCTTTTTTTTTTTTTTCTTGGTTTTGTTTGTTTTGTTTTAATCTAACCCTCATCACCACCTCTTAGAAAAACTCCAGTTAATGGAGAAGGCTGCAGCATGACTCCTTAGCTATGCAGGCTGCCAAGAGCATATTAAATCCTATCGCCTGCTCTGTTCTCTGGCTCTTCATAGCACATTGGGCAAATTGATTGGATTTAGCCATTAGGGAGTAAATGACAGAAAATCAGTCATGGCTGGACAGTGCCAGCTAACTATCTTTTATTTAGATAGGCTCAATACCATTGCATCTGCATGTGTTCCTCTCTGGGGGGGGGGGG
>JAWWEE010000158.1:30165542-30259281 GCA_035221455.1 Xenops minutus
GGCCCCCCCCCCCCCCCCCCCCCCAGACTTGAAGACAAATAGCTCTTAGGCCATTTTTATTTTCATTATTCAATACCTTTAGTGATGAATAGCTACCTAGCTCTAAAACAAGAGTCCTGGCAGGCTGTGCTTGCAGAAAGGCACAGTACACTACAACTAACCTGCTGTAATCAGCATTGGCTTCAGTTGCCTCACTTACATGTTCCTGTGAACAAATTCCCTTGAGTGCAGCACACGCCCCTAACCATATAGCTCTGCAGAGCCACATCCCAAGAGATGGACCACCAGTCTTCACCATGAACAAGCCTGTTCCAGCAGCCTCACCCAAATATAAGAAAACTATAGGAAAATATTAAGCCTATTTCCCTTCTGTGTAGCATCTCCATTTATGTGTGAGGATGGTCATGGTCATCTGGTAGTTCTCCAAAGCAATGCAACAGCATCTTAAAATGAGCACAACTGAAGAGGCTGTCAGCAGCAGCGAGCCGTCCAGCTGGCAATTAACCACATGAAAAGATCAGGCATAATAAGGTAGAGTATCAATATTACAGCATGGCTGTCAAGCCACCAAAGCAGGTCTTTTCATGCAATATAGAACAGATCCTCAGCTGAGGAGTCTCCATTATCAGATTGAACTAAAGTCAACTAAATTACAGGAAGATACCCATTTACCAGAACCAAGAACTGCAGATAGGTCATTCAAAATTGAGTGGAAGTGAGTTAAAACAGCTAAGGAAATTCAACACAGATGAAAGTAAAATGACTCTTACGAGGAGAATATTTTATTAAACTGCAATTATAATTACTGTACCTAGGTTGACTACTACCAATAAAACATGAGAATTTAATGTTATCCATATTTTAAGATCCATAAAAACACACTGGTCAGAAGCATTGAAGAACAAAAATTATTAGGCAGTAGAGAACAAACAGTGGTTACATGAGATAGTCGTGCCTTTTAATATGTATGCAGTTCTGATCTCCTTGTTTCAGATAGATAAAGTAAACCTGAAGAGGGTGCAAAGAGGAGCAACAGGGATGGGTGATAGGGTGTAAGTGGTTTAGGGGTTGCAGAGATAGTGCTGGGTTGATAGTTGGACTTGATGATTTTAAAGGTCTCCTCCAGTCTTGATGATTCTCTGATAGGGATCATCCAATTTACAGACCCTTGGATATGGGCTGTGACCACAAAGGGCAGACTACATAAATTAGGACTTTTAGGATGATAGCCATCTATAAAGTTATGGATGGCAAAGTGAGGGTGACTTTGTCTGCTCCAAAGCAAAAGCTAAGAGGCATCAAACAGAATTAGGAGGTGGCAGATTCAAACAGAGGAGATGCTGCATCACACTGTGAAAACATGGGATTTCTTGCTACAAATACTGTGGTAGTGTTTGGAAGATGGATAATTATCCACTTGCCATACATTTATTCTTCTCTTGAGATGTGAACTGCTGGCCACTTTTTTGCACAGGGCCAATTTTAAAAAAATAAAATCTGAAAGTGCGCAGGGCACACACTGCAGGGACATTTCTGGCATTATGTTGTTTCCTTCTCAGTACTTTCTTAAGTAGTCCCCTTCTCCTGTTAGTACCAGCCATTGCCAGTGCAGAAAGGTGTGTTTGCAAATATCCATGTTGGCTTCTCCTTGGCCCAGTGTCTGGTCTGCACATTATTGCAAAATTGGGTCCCCGTCAGTAGTCCAACCAGCACAATGTTTCAAAATGATGAAGTCACTGGTGACTTTGCCACAGCAGATAAGCATTCCACTTAGGAAATGCTCTTGTCAGACATGTAATATTGTGTTGTTTTTTAAAAGCTTTTCATCCTTGATATACTGTCATTTGTCCTGCTGATCTTTCCAATTTCTGTTGGGTAATGGCATCTTTCAGTCCATCTTGGATAACAGAAAAAAGCATGAGAATGCCAGGTACCAGCAAAAACCACTTTACATGCTTCCTTGTCAGTCCAGTAGGACAGATTTTCCTGTGCTAGTGGCTGGTAACATGGAAGCGTTGCAATATCACTTTTTATTTTTTTTCTTAATGGAAGCAAATGCATCTGGTAGATTTTGGAGATGTATACATTCATAGACACACTTACCTTCCATTTTCTCTTATACTTTCTTGAAATTACTTTCCTTTTGAATCCCTGGTTATCAAGATCATGCCAGTAGATTTCTTTTTTGGTGTGCTCAGATTATCTGTGGAGCTACTAGTGTAGAATAAGATTTCAGTTTTGCTTGTGAATTAACTTGGCAAAAATAAAGTAGTTGCCTGTATTTTTAAATAAACTGGGTCCATGGAAATGCAGAAGTCCTTGCATAGGGACAGAGCAGTCTGGATGTTGCTGTATAGTGGTGGAATGGAGCAAGTCATCCGAGCCAGACCAGTCTAACAACTAGAGAGCTCCTGAGCCTCTGCGCATCTCTCTTTTGCGGGCTTTATATTCCAAGGGCTCTATCAGCTTGTGTACAATATGGCACAAATGCACAGCGCAAGTCTTAATCTAATGCTGAATGACTCACTAAGCCCTTTCAGAAAACATGCAACTAGCACCACTTCACAAGGTTGTAACATTTACAAAATGTGCAGGCTTTTCCTCTCCATGAATCACCCAAGATTTGTCTGCATTTCAATGCTGAGTTTAAATCCGGCATAGCTATTCGTCTTTCTGAGGGGAGGCTGGGATAGATTTAGTAGAAAACAACAGTCCAGTTTCAAAAAAAACAACCACCAAACACAAAAAAATTCCATAAAAGAAAACACAGAAGAAACAACAGTGTGATTTTTTTCACTCTGAGTAAATACAGGGGTCCAACTGCTGACAGTATCATGCTGAAAGTGTGGAACTGCTGTGCTTTGTCTTTTGACACTGGCTGGCTCTAGGAAGGTGAAGGGGTTACAGTTATTAAAGATCATGTTCTTCATCTTGAGGTTAAGGCACTTAATTGTGACTTACGGACCAAATACTGCTATGGGAAAGTATACCTTGTTCTACAGATTGCTGCTTTAATGATCACCAGCTGCTACAACTGTTCTCTCCACTGCAAACCCTTTGTCTTCATCAATAGTTGTGACTTTGACCATCTTGATGTCCTACTCTCCTACAATTGACTGTTTCCTTTGACCACAGACAAAAATGCCCTTTGATGTCTAGCAAGTAGTGCTAGAGTTCAGCTTTTTCGTGGGAAACACTAGCTGGCTTTAAGTTCAGGAAGGAGACTATCATAGATACAACACATTTAAGCAGAGGTTCTTACCTGGAATTTTGGGAAATGTGTAAAATAATCTCACAAAAGAAATATTAGGCTGAAAATATATTCCTCAATTTATTTGGGATAAAAGTCTATTAGAAATGTTTGTAAAGTGTCAGCAAAAATGACATGATTTTCATGGTTTTTTTCCCCTTTATACATTGCATTGTGCCAACTCTTCTCAGCAACATTTGTAATTGTAAACCAGACCGAAGATTTTTCTGGCTAGGTTTCCTCTCTTTTATCTTTGTCTAGCATCTCTGACTGCATGAACAATCTTCCCTCAGGTTGTTATTACTGGGGTCCTTTTTAATTTTCTGATTTTCATTATATATGCTGCCTATAATGACCCTTAACTATATAATAAAACAATCTTTTGGATTATAATAGGCAGTGTTCTGCATTATTTCTCAGAGATGAGTCAACTCTCGTGTCTCTTCCTTCTTCTGTGGTTTACAACATTGGTACAGTAAACACAGCCACCATGAATTTAATTTGGTACCATCCTGCTGCTACACAGAGTGATCACAAATGTGGACGTGCAGTCCAGAACAAAGACATATGATCAGCAAGCTGTGTTACTCTTTTTCCGAATGATCTGTCCCTGGATTGCCTTTAAACACAGCATATACCCACCTGCCTTCAACCTTTGCCATGGCCTGTGCACAGCACAGCAAACAAAGCATTTGATGTTGAAACCAACCTCAGGGATACCCTCTGCAGTTATAGAACTACAGCTCTGGTCCTTTGCAGCAGTCAGGATTAATACCCAGTGTTCTGTGTTCTCCCTGACTGTCTTCCAAAAATACTGTAGACAAATGTTCTGGCTTCATGAATGAAGTTGATGAGATAGCATTTTACCCACCAGCTCCAAGAACTAAGCTGTTGGAGGGCACTGCAATAGTCTTAATCCCAGATGGAATGTGAAAATACCAAAATACATAATCTGGTGAGAGCTGAAAAATCTGTATCTTATGGGGGAAAAAAAAAAAGAAAACACTTAATCAAATTCCACACAGTGCAGCACAAGGGCTGTTTGCAATTGCTGTGCAATTTAGATGGGAAAGAAAGTATTCTCCAGCTTTGACCAGTCCAATTGTAAACCCCACCCACCAAAGAGTGCTTCCATTTTGTCCCTTGGGAGGTGAGTGAGAGCTCACTCTGTTGTTTCAGTTCACTCATGATAATGTATGTGAAGGAAAGCCACAAATTGCACATCTGATTTCTCTTTTTTCCTATCCTCTTCCCCGACCTCAAATACCCTCTTAAATCACTACTTTTCTGTTTCAAACAACAAGGCTGAACAGGTGAAATTTTAAATAATGATTGAGGATTTTTTTATTCATTTAAGTTTCAATATCATTACAGAAAATGTTATGGTACAGAGTTGTTTAACATTAGTTTTATTTCTTTGCTCATTTAATTTCCACACGAATGCTGGTAACACTAATATCTGTACAAGATCAGTCTTTGATTTTTTTTAGTTTTTAGTTCTGTACATTTTTAAATGTATTGGTTAAAAAGGCTGTCAGCACTTAAGGAAGCAATTTTTTTGTTTGTCGAAATAAAAGGTATCCAGTTACTGCCCAAGAGTACTGAGCTGGGTGGCTGCTGGGACGAGAGATCCCTGAATGCGCAGCGAGGTGAGAAAACCTCGGGGCTTCATTGGGTTCCCAGTGCAGCCACTCCGCTTTTGGCACTGTGCACATCAACACGAGATACAAGATAAAGAACAAGCAGAAGCTCTCTGTGAAGCGGTTATGAAGCATACTAATAAGGGAAATCCAAGTGTTGTCTACGCTAGTATAAATAAGCAGACAGCCTTGTTTTAAGAGCATAAGTAGTTGTATCTTAAAGATGAGAAAAAACACAAGTTCTGCAGGCACCTACTGCTGTCTACTAAAAGCTACCGCTATTAGAACTAGCATTGAACACACAAAGCAATTGCAAGGAAAGGAAAAAGTTGCTTTGATATAATCAGAATAAATTTCTTTGTTAAGATTTGTTTTAAAGTTTTTTTTTTAAAAGGTATTTATTTAAATTCCATTTGAAATATATTTCAAGATGTTGACTATACTGATCAACTTTTATCCAAATCAGAAAAACTAGCTGTGCCGTTGCATATTACAGGATACAGTCAATGATATGTGGACATGCATCAAAGCTTCGCTCTTGCTGGTGACATCATAGCCTTCCAATGACCATGACATCGACCACCTCCCCCTTGTGAAGCTCCACATACTGCTCTGTCTTTGGAGGTAGCATCAACAGTCCATTGGCACTGCGCATACTCATCAGACGACTGCTCATCTGATTCCCTACAGGAAAGAGAGAACAATTTCAGTCAAGTCTTCAATTAGTTCCAAATGCTGCAACACATCATGCAACAAGCAAAAGCTGTTATTACAAAGATGTTTATGTGCCTAACTCATAGAGCTGGGATCTTCCCGTTCCAAGGTGAATGGAAACAGAGAACTCTGTGGAGAAGTCAGCCTCTCATCAGACTGGCTCTCAAAATTGTGACTCCTTTGCTGATTGCTTTTCTATCCAGCCTTCCACATTATCTATACCATGTATCTTGTCCTAGTAAATTGCTTTTCTGTTTGAATTTTTAATCCTATCAAAATTAATTTATTTTTCTACTTGTATTCCTAAATCCAGTTGGACAAACATTAAAATCAGCACAGTCTAGAATATTTTTAATGCACTGTTATAGAGTAAGTTTGATTAACTTTATTATCTCTGATTAGAATCATTTAGGTTGGAAAAAACTTTCAAGATCATTGGGCACAACCTTAGACCAAAGACCACCGTTTCACTAAACCATAGCACTAAGTGTCAAGTCCACTTGTTTGTTGAACACTTCCAGTGCTGGTGACTCCACTTGGTCTGTTCCAATGCTTGACTACCCTTTCAGTGAAGAAATTCCTCCTGATGTCCAGCCTGAACCTCCCCTGGCACAGCTTGAAGTCATTTCCTCTCCTTTTGTCCAGCTCCCATCCAACCTCGGCTCCCTCACCCTCTCCTCCTAAGCCCTGTGCTCCAGACCCTTCACCAGCTCCGCTGCCCTTCCCTAGATCCACTCCAGCCCCTCAATGTCTTTCTCACAGTGAGGGGCACAGAACAGGGCACAGCACTTGAAGTGCAGCCTCACCAGTGCCAGTACAGGGGGACAGTCACTGTCCTGGTCCTGCTGGCCACACTATTGCTGATGCAGGCCAGGATGCCATTGGCCTTCTTGGCCACCTGGACACACACTGGATCATGTTCAGCTGCTGTTGACCAGCTCCCCCAGGTCCTTTTCTGCTGGACTGTGGAATACTCCTGTTTAGGGTTAGTAGCTTAGCACTAGTAGCTAAAATAGTTGAAGTCTTAGGCCAGAAGAGCTGACAGAGTAAACTTTTTGATAAAATCAATGCTGCTAACACAGAACTAGCTGAATCTGGCAGCTATGAGCACAATGAAGAAGAGAAGGATCAAGGAAACAATTCTTTTGGGAAAGACTTCTGCCACAGCACATGGAGGACAGAGAGGGAGGATCATTCAGACTACACATTGTGGAAAAAGAAACCTCGGGAAACAAGACCAGCACTGTGACAACTTCCAAAGGACCAGAAACTTTGTAATTCGACATCACCTGTGCCTTTAATGCAGTTTTCGCTGTTTAGATTGTAACCCCTAGAACCCCCAGCACACATGTGAAAAGAGAGTGTTCCCTTCTTCATGAGTATCCAGCCCCGCCCCCCTCTGACCTTATTGGATATATCACCTGTCATTCCCTATTCCTGGGTTCCCACTGGGTTTTGGTCCTCCTGGTCCCTTTTTGGCCCTTGTGCCCCCAAGCCACACCCTACCTCCCAAACTCTACCCCCGAAGTGTTTAAATACCTTTGGGACCGGCAATTAAAAGCTTTTCTACTACCTCACTACTTCGGCGTGCTGCATAACTTTACTCCTGACCACATGGGGATTTTGCAATCCCCTCCAGACCCCGAGAGGCTTGTGGAAATAGAGGAGCCCGTTCCCCCTCACAACTGTTACAATTCTATGAGAATAAGGTAACTTCAGAAGAAGGCCAGCCCAGCAACAAAGAAAACCAGTAAGAAATCAAGAGATCACCAACTAGAATTGAGTGCTGGGTGGTACAAGTATAATTGGAGGGTGTGATCTGAGGTAGGAGTCCCTCTCCAGAGACACCCAGCTCAAGCTGTACCCTGAGAACTAATGAAAGAGGAATTCAAAACCTTCTCTTGGACTTTAGGTTTTCCAGTGGGATCCTATGGTTGGACCCTGTTATGTGTGTTGGCTGTGTAAAATTCCATAACACAAACCATCTCAAAAGAATGGGTTTCTCTGGGACACTGAGTTTCACAACACATGCTGAATATGAACAGTATCATATTGGTTGTATTGACAAAACCAAAATATACTATAAAAAGTAATTCCCTTTACTTTCTTGGTTTTCAGACTTCCAGATTGACAGAGAAACCATTCTATACAGTTTGTTTGTGTAGGGAAAGGACTGATGCACAACAAAGTAGAGTTAAACCAAAAATACAACACTGTAGATGTAAGTAATGACTTCTAGCTGGTAATGTGTCAGAAGCTTTGTGATGGAAGCAATGGTAAGAACTTTCTCTGAGGAAGCAGTCAGGAACTAGTATTTTCCCTGTGGAGACCCATATATGGTGCTTTGTATTAAACAACTTGGAGGTACCAAAAAGGCAATTAGTTGTTTAAGGACCTGACTCTCTTGAGACACTGTCAGAGTCAGCCTTCTAGCAGTACACAGCTAAAAAAGTATTAGAAGTTAGTATTTACCTCAACTGCAGCTGAGTATCCAGAAAGATGACTAATAAGGCCTTGGACAACTTTAAGAGAACATAAACATTCTCTTCTATCTCTTTTACTTTTCCAGTTCAGCTAAAGTAACACTTTTTTATTTGTGTTGCTCCTAGGTGTGCCCCAACTCGTGCTTGTTTAGTATGTGCACAACAGCAAAGGGAGCCAAATGTGCCTGAGTGCAAGTAAGCATGGTGGTTGTTTATAAAAAGGAATGTGTGCACATATGCAAGCACACAGGAGCAGTGTGTGTGTGAAAAGTCAGGTTATTAAAATAAAGGAAATTTTAATGGTTAGGTTGGCAAGTCATATCATGACTGAAATTTGTACTAATGTACATGTATGGGTGCACAAGTATGTCAGCAAATCAGTCTGCATAGAAAAGGTTATATGAAAAAACATGTGCACTGGCTTGGTTGTTTTTAGACATATATGTAGGAAGGCAAGGCCCTGTGTGAGTGTCTGTCAGTCTGTGTGACTGGGCACTGACCTGTACTCTGTGCCCAAGGTAGTGGTTCTTGGTGATGCCAAGTCAGTATGCACCGATGATATTCTGGGCGGGGGTCCAATTTTACATCACATGATAACTGCAGAAGAAAAAAGAAAGGATGAACATGTAATGCATTCAGAACATGCACACACTGTCTAAGCTAGTGGAACAATCTGCTCAATTTTTTTTCCTTAAAACCAGTCTTTTGAAAATCTTGCATTTTGAGATGAAATGGCATCTAGTGCAAAATTCAAAGCTGTATAAGGCACAGACTGCAGTATTAAAGGCAACTACAACTGTGATATTATAATATCAAAGTGTGTGATGGAGTCTACATGCATTAAGTGGAATATTCCAAAACTGTTCCTTTACTGAGAGTTTGCAGATAGTATTTCACCAGAAAAAAAGCATTTCTGGTCTCTGGATTACATTGTATAAAAACGCTGTTCACATTGAAAATCATGCTAGCTCTGACAAAAGAGAAATGGCCAATCTTTGAAATGAGAAGACATACAGGATTGCTCACAATGGAATTTAATGGAACACATTGGAAAATTCATGCAAAAGTGAAGGTTACTACAAATTGCTCTCTGCTTTAGAATATTTTAGCTGTGAGACAAAGAAAAATCTGGATGCTTGAGGAAGTGCAAAAGAGAGACAGAATAATCAGTAAGAGACAAGCACATAGCCAAGAACACTAGGAAAGCTAGTGTTCCTTGGTACATTATTTGAATCAAAAATAGAAGAATACATTAGAATAACATGCTTTGCATCTATATTAAATAGATTTACAATATCCATGATTTATTAGAAGACTGAAAAGAATATTTTAAGTGATTTATATTGCTTAGGGTGGAGGCCATGTGGGTTACTTATAGAGATAACAGAAAGGCTTTAAAGTTTGTATTTTCTGTCATTAATATAGAACTATCCAACTCTAGGTATTCACAGATTACTTTGCATTTTTACCACAGGTTAAAACAAATGTTTCCTTAAACAGGACAGTGTCCTTCCTGCTTGACTGTCAAGTATCTCTGTGTCTGCATATCTTTCTCCTTTAGATGGCCATCTAACTCTCAGAAATTATGGGGCTGATTATTACAATTAACAGAGATTGAGAATGTAACTCTGTGTGAACTTTCTTCAACTGCCAGAACTGCTCTAGTGCTCAGATTCCCCAAACACATCAGTCTTTCAGAGGCCAAAGAGCTGTGGTTCAACATCTTGAGAGAAGTTTTAAATAGAGGACAAGCTTCTTACCCTGGCTTTGATGATGGTGGGCCGAGGATCCAGGATACCCTGCATTTTCCTCAGTGCAGGAACAACAAAGAGATTGCAGGTGACAACAGCTGACACGGGGTTGCCTGTAGAACAAAGAACGGGTGGTGGTGACTCCCACTTGATTTACTCCGTGAATTGCTCCAAATGAAACTCATGTTTTTGTAGCATTTTCACTCCAAAGGACTCTACAGGGCTTTTCACACTACGTACAGTAAATGTTTCATTCAAGACTGCAGTGGCATGTGGCAAGTACACCTGTTGAAAGCTACTGGTGTAGCCATCTGGGTGATGGTGTGCTGAAATCCTGCTCTGACCAGAACTGCCCCACGGTCCTCAGTCCCCACCATTTGCCTCTGTTCTTCCATGATCTTTGTCCTATGCCTAGACTTGTGTGGGGCTGGGGCAGAGTTTATTGTGTACAGGTATTGATTCTATCTCACAGGGCTCTCAATTCATGATTAATGGTACATGGAAAAATGACTTTCAATTCCCTAACAGAGTGGAAAAATGCTTTAGCACAAATTCTAAGGAGAATTCTACTGATTTATATATTTTCTGTTGACGCACGACAGAGGTGTATGACCACCTGTCAAACACCACTGTCTTACACAGGCAGACTTCCCTGGATGACAGTTTTAAAATAAATACTGTGATCAGACAGAGGCTCCATTGATCTCTCCCCTGGAAGAAAATGTACTACAGCAACTAAAGAGAAGGTAAAAGCACTGGAGATACATCTGAAAACCACCAGCTTATCAAGAGCATGATTCCTTGTGTTGTCAAAATCCATGGAAAATCAGAGTGATAACAATAAAATACATTCTTCCTGATCTAGGAAGACGGAGAACCCTAAGGAAATGTTTATTCTGAATGGATGCTTTCCCAGGGCATGCAGCAGCCAGCGGAGCTGTTGTGCTGCCCTCTTTTGGTTCCGCAGCAGGAGCATGATAAACAAAAGTATTCCATGACACGTTCCTAGGCACTCCCTCATTTTAGTCTCCACTTTCAGTATGTCAGAGGGATGCACTGACTTACACACATACAGGGTATTTACTGTGAAGGTGGAGGAAGCTGTAGGACAAAACACCCTCATAAAAACCCTAAGGAAATTGTAGGATGGAAGAAATCATAAGACTGGTACACCAACAACTTCTGAGCATAGGAACAAAGGAGAACTCCTTAGTACATTCCTGTAAGCCCATTTCTTCTGGAAATTTCTGAGAAAATCTTATGGGTACCTTCCTTAGGGATGCCAGCACCAGGCATAGGTGCTGTAAAATGTCACTATTCTGTTTCATGTCTGTCATCTCTCCACAGCAACAAAAGTAACCCAAAAAACATCTCACCTGGGAGCGCAAAGATTATTTTTCTTACGCCGTCAATATCCAGAGTTGCAAAAGTTGTTGGCAAGCTATGGAAAAGGAAAGTTATTTAATGTCTGCATTAGACTTTGACTTAACAGTACTATATTTTTTAAAACACTTGGAAAAGAAAACGAAACAGAGTATCTATCTCTGAGCAGGTGACTAGCACCTGCTGATTATTCCATACTGGAGGTATAACCCTCGCTTTGTACTGACAGAACAATTAGTTTTTCTTGATATTCAGCTATTAAGTTTTAAGCAGAGGAGTTTTCTCCTGGAGAGGAAACATCTAAAAGGAGATGATCTAGTAACTAAAAATCTATTTCTAGCATTGTCTTTATGCTAGAAGCCAATCAACAAAGAAGTAATACTGAAATTACGCAATTACAGAGCTGTATTTATTTTTCCTATAAGGGTCTCCACATTTTTATAACATTAGTGACTCTAATTCCCTTACTCCAGTCTCTATCTACAACAGTATTTCTGAGCAGCAAATGTTAGCTAGTCTGCAGATGAACAAATTCGGATTCACAGCCAGAGCTGCAGCCAGGTAAGACCCAGGTCCATCAGTGGAGAGTTTTCTTTGCCTTTCAGAGCTGCTCCTGAGTGATCTTTAGTGGCTTGTCATGAGGCTATTACAGTTATACAAATAGAACAGCACAGTCAGCTCAAGAATGTGGCTGGTAAAGAAAAGGGACTCATTTGTGAAAAAGGAATTCTATATACCTATGTTAATATAAAAATTTTAAACATTAGAAAGGATACCTTATAGGAACAATCTTTAGGCTGAGTTCCTTGGCTTCATCTTGAGCTGACTGCTATCACCTGGTCAGCAGATATAGCTGATGACCAGAAGCAGCTTTGGAGATTTGTCACACTTTGATCATAATCACCTAGTTTTGTATCTGCTAAGGCTGATAAATACTCTGTTTTACCAGGGGAAGTTAGTGTTTGATGTTTCTGTTTCAAAATGTCTCTAACATGATGGGAACTATGTGCCAGACCTCCAACTCTTATAACCAGTGCACAAGACAAGGCACAAAGAAATCTAACTGCTAATTTGTATTTACTGGAAACTCTGAATTCTCATATGAGATTTCAACACCGTCACTGGTAAAGTCTTCCAGTACTTTCTTCTGGCAGTGCTGCTAGGCTAGATATAACCTTTGATGAGCTCAGCAACTTTCAGACCAAGTGGAGGGATGGTAAATCCCAGGTGTGACTCCACATTCATGTAACACATCAAAATACAGGCATACAACAGATTCTGACTTTGCTCTTGGAACTCACTCAAGGGATTTTTTCCCAATATGGTAAACACAATTCATATCTAAGGTCTTTTAAGGCACAGTTAATAACACCCAAGACACACTATTTACTATTGCACTACAGCCAGTGAAGATGAGAGTGCTTAGATTAAGAACAGATGACCCAATGTTTTGGTAGCAGTAAGAAACAACTTTCTTGTGGCATAAAATAAAAATTGACATTTGGGAAAGAAAAAGATTTCTTAAAGTTTTCTAGATAGTTATTAAAAGTTTATTGCTACCAGTCTACACAGGGATCACCAGAAGAAAGAATTATGTTTGCTTTCAGATAAGCCAGAACCAGAATTCAATATTTTGAATTCTCTAAATGGGGCTACCCATTCTTGTCAGCAGCAGAGGCTGGAGTGCGGATCCCCAATTCTGGGACTCCCCTACACTAATTGTAGCAGTATGACAAGCAGGGAGCAATTTCCCTGCCTGGGCTACATCCACCACGTGAGGAAACATGCTTTCAGCTCACTCGTTCCTTGCATGGAAGGGAGGTGGTGGTGGTGGTAGCAGCAGCATAAGCACCAAGCCCACATGCACGCTTTACTGGATGGGATGCTGAGGCAGTAAAAGTATCTCTCTGCTTTCACAGCAAACACTTGTTTTCAGTTCTACTCCCTGACAACAGTTATGGACTAGCAGGAATCATTTCTCACAGCTGTGCTTGGTCTTGTATTGCTGGACCATGCCAACCTAGCTTGCAAACAAACCGCACTCGCCAGCGTGTGAGGCAGAGCCACACACATCCTTCCACTACTGCACTGTGAAAGGGAACTCTCCATTTTCAATCCATGTAGCTTTCATTTCCTCTACAAAGCACACTCCCAGACCCATTAATGAGCAGTGCTACAGCAAAGGAAAGCAGTGCTGAAACAGTTTTCTGAGGTGAAGTACACACAGGAAGGATTGTGCTTACTTAAAAAGTACTATGCTCAATAGCCAGTTAGACAAAGCTTTGTGAATTGGCTGTCATTCCACCCCTCTCAAGGAATTGCTTGTTTGTAGGAAGATAGTTTATGCAAATTTTGAAGTGAAATAAGATGCTCTCTAAGCAAAGTAGCTGTTCAATGTCCTTATATTTTCTGGTTGTTTCCTAACCATGTCAGTGCGAGCTCTGTGATCACAGTGAAGACTGTAGGGATATTTATACCATGCTGCTTTTCCATCAACCCCAAAACCTGATTTGCAACAGTTTTAAGAGCAGTATCTCTTACTGATAAAAAGTAATCTTTTTCCTCCAGTTAATTTCATCCATAAAGATGATGACTAATGGAGTAGCACCGATTTTCTTTCTTTTTCCATATATATCTATCCTGTGGTTTATAGTACATTTAGAAAACTGAAATCTGCTGAAGCACATCATTAGGATATTTGGCCCAATATTGCCTCCATCTAGGCTGCCTAAACAAAGATTTCTTACCCTGGTTTCATAAAAACTCTGCCGAAGTGAATCTGTGCATGAAGATCAATATCCAGCACCTGTTTAAGATAGTCCTGTTTAAATGAGAAAAAAAAATCAGTTAAGTAACATCAAAGTGGCTTTACATCATCTAAGCATTCAAAGCAATTAATTAAAATCAAGTGAAGATGAAAGATTTTCCATATCCTGAAAGTGCTACAGTCCACCGGGGAATTTTCAGTATTTGAAAGGAAGGAGTTTTGAAAAGAAGAGGTAAAGAACAGACTCATTTTAGGTGTCAAACCAGACTCCATGAGGACCCAGTAACATATTTATTTAAAAGTCCTCTGCAGCATCAGAATCTTAGAGGACCCCACAGATACCTACTACTAAAACATTTTCTATGTGAAAGATGGAAATCTTTTATGGTTCAAAATTAAGACTTAAGATCAAGTTATTTAACTTTTGCCACGGAAGCTATGTAGCAGTAGATTTAGAGATCTCCTAGTACTTTTGAAATCAATACTGTGCTGTACTGTAGAAATCATAGTTTTCCAGGATACTGTAATTATTGTAATTTCCTGGGGACATGGTCTAATTCACAGTGGTTGTATCTAATATTCTTTAGAAAGGAAAAACTGTGGGTGGCTTGTGCATGAATTCAGGTTAAATGACTTTGCATAAACACAATTGATCCAGTTATTAAACCAAATTGAATTACTTGTTTAGTCTTTATAGAAGATTGCTGTGCTTAAAGATATAGTACCCAATCTGCTGTGTTTAGTGAGGTTAAAGACGCAAGCCATAACAGTCATCTATTTTCCTGTCTTTCTCTCTTTGTGTGTGTGTGTATTCAAATACTTGAAAAGCAGCAACTCATTTCAGCCAGGCATGAATTCTCAATTAGTGATCACATTAACCCCATTTTTATTTTCTATTTACTTTTTGATGTACGCAGTTACTGCATTAAAACTGTAGAAAGCTCAGTATCAGAGGGCAGACCATCAGTGGAATATAGAGACTGTTGACTTTATGCTGTTGCCTCAAATTCAGAGTGGGGAGAAATCAGCCAGAAGGCACTCAGTGCTCCAGCCACGTCCTGATGTTGCTGTGTCTGCACTGTGGCCCTACACTCCCAATTTAAAGACCAGCACTTGTCCTTGGTTATTTTTCTAAGAATACTGAAAACAATTGGAGTAATTGAAAGTAATTGGCACTCGCTTAACTAATTACCCATTTTCATGATGTATTTAACAACATGATTTCTACTCAAAAAAGTGACAAAAACTCATGTTTGCCATCTCCTAATGACTGTCTTTAGTATCAGTTATAAAAGGAGAGATGTTTCTTTTACCTGCCAAACTCACAGATTCAGCCTGGGATCAAAAAGTAATCTGAGTTTTCCTTCGCATAAGTCATGATTAATAAATGTCCTGCAGGTTCATCTACGCCCCACCAGCATCTGTGTATCCCTATTTTCTTTGATGGTTTTGGCACAGGGATTACCAACAGGAACTCAATCAACAATTCTGTTAATGATTCAAAAGGCAAATATATCAGCTCACTGGGACTCATATGTATTGCCTCT
This sequence comes from Xenops minutus, assembly GCA_035221455.1. NCBI lineage: Eukaryota > Metazoa > Chordata > Aves > Passeriformes > Furnariidae > Xenops > Xenops minutus. Next base: position 30,181,078 of record JAWWEE010000158.1, read on the forward strand.
GTAGGACTACCAGGCGCAAAATGTGATATAACTATTTTTGTAACAGATAGAGCTTTGGCACATTCAGGAAACAGATGTGCTGAGTGAAAAAGAGCCATTTATATACTCATGTTGCTTTTCCAAGTACTTATATAGTACCTGAGTTCTATCTACATTTTACCTACTCTAAGGATAAAATGAAGTCTGTTGCCTGCATGTGCTATTAACCAGGCACCTTCCTCATCATAACTACATAAATTATTCCTTAAATTAAAACACATTTACAAATCACTCACATGAAGAATTAAAGTCTTCTCTGTTGTACTATGTTTACTATAGTACAGTAACAAGAACAAAGGGAACGAGGATAGCATTGAAGAGTATTTCTTAATTAATTCACATATAAGTGTTCCAATGGAAGTATGATCCCTTTTTAACAAACATTAATACAAAGGTAGTAGCTCTGATGACAGACTCTGGCTTGAAATTCTTATTTATGTTGTAGCAAGTCATACTTAAATTTAGCATACCTTTTCCCCCATAGATACACCTCCTGATGTAATGATCACATCAGCACGGCTGATACCCTCATTCAGTGCATTCAGTAAATCATCTGGGCTACAGGAAAGAACAGGCAAGCAGGTTAGTGGCATGGAAATATTATGCATTGTAATGTGAGTGTCTGTGTGCACACATACAGATACATATATACACATGTGCTTTAGGAAAGATATATTTGCTCTAAAATAATACAAGACATTTTTCTTCTTAAGGCTCCACACTGTTCAAGTCAAGTCAAGAACTGCAATCTCATTAAGTGAACGCAACACTGTTTGGCACCTTTCTGTCTAAGAGCTTTGCAAGAGGAACAGTGGGATACTTTAGATCAGGACTGAAGAGTGTTAACACAAGTGTCTAAGAGTACACAATTGGCACAGTAGGCAGCAATACAAATTATGATTTGGATGAACTGACAGGGCTATATAAAGGGACCTGACACATGAGAATTACTGGCCACCAAGCAGGCTTATTTAATGTGTGCAAAAATGGGGATAAGGCTCCACTTTAAACTTCAATCAGTGAAAGAATGGGAGTAAATCCTTTGTCTTCTGTATTAGAGGGCTGTGCAGCAAATCCAGATGTACCTCCACTTCAACTTGAAAAAACACAATCCATCTTGTTCCAGAGTCTATTCACCTTCATGAGAAACAGTATAAGGGAGCTGTATTCCTCCGCACAAAGAGTGTAACTGTGTAGGTGAAGGATGTTGGTGGCCTAACTGTTTTCTTTCTATTTTAGATCTAAACTGGACATTTGGAAGTGGGCATTAGATATCTAAAAGCAGTACTGATGCTCATACAGAGCTTCAAGGCACGCAGTGGAGAAGCTTGGTAATACAACTCACAAAAGACAAAGGAATCCAAAAGAATTTCCAATACATTAAATGGATACTTTGCATTTAACATTTGTGAACTGACCAGATGTTGACTGATGAAGTATGACCTTATGTAATGTTTCTTCAACAGTATGTTTTCACTTCAATTATCCTGAAATTGTTTCATGAGAGGCTCTTTCTACTTAGAATGCAACTGAAAGAATGAGCAATAATGCTAGCAACTGTTTGAAGAACTTCACCTGGAATACAGCACCTTAGGTAAATGTATTACAATTACAAAATGCCATTACGGGTTGTCAAGGCTTTGCAGGTTGAAAATGACACATGGGCTATCCTTTGGGAACTTTGACTGTATTTCCCTAAAAGGTAGAATGAGTGCAGTTATTTTGGAGTTTGAGCTGAACCCAGAAAAATTAGAAATAGTATGCAAGTCCTAGTTAATCTTTCAGAGACTAGGAGAAATTGTACGTTTCAAAAGGTCTCAGAGAGATTCTTTCTTCTGAGCATCAAGTCTTTGCCCATGGTTTAATGAAATATAAGCAGCAGTTAGCATGACATGGTGCTGTGTGCACTACAATTTATGTGACACAAGAATGCCTGCACTCCCTCAGTGAGGAGGTATCTCAAGTGCATCCAGCCCTGCACACTCCTCCTCACCAGAGAGCCCTCTACCAGGTGTCCTCTACCCTGGTTATACCTTACAGGCAGAAAGATTCAAGACCCTTTCTCCACTATGTCCGGTGACTGAAGCTGCATCCTCTTTGGCATCACAGTGTGGTTATCTTGCAAACTGTTATTATTTGTATGGGGTTACATCCACTCTTTAGGTCATATTGTTTTGTTAGAGGTAGGCAACAAGCTGCAGCAGAGAGAAGGGCAGATTGCTGGTGCTGTAGACTGTAATCAATAAGACAGAATTATACACTACCCTTTTTTTAAAGGAAACAGTGGCTGCAAATATTGTGTCATGCCATCATGACTTATTTAGGGTACTGGGTATCTTGGATACTCTTAATGGCCTACAGTGAGTGGCTAAACTCTGTTTTCTTTGGGAGAAAATATAAAACATATGGACTCAAGCAAAACCATCTCCTGTATTCTTTTGGAAAGAGACATTTCATCAGCTGCCCCCTCTGAAATCTCAAGATCCTTTTTCCCCAAATGCAGCAAAAGTCTCCACTATTTATTGAAGGAAAACAGAAAGAAGCAAGTCTGCTGTTGGCTACTGCATCTTCTTCAGAACCAATTGTTTCATATTGATTGTCTAAGTAGTATCTGTATGTAAAAAGATATTGTTTAAGAATATAATGGAGTTTGTAATAGGAAGTCTCCCAAGATCTAAGTATTCCTTAATCCTTGCCAGTGAGGGTACAGGTTGGAATGCAGCAAGGAATACATATTCAGTGCACATACTGGCATTCCTGACACTCAACAGTCAGACTCAGGCCACTATTACTAGCCTAAGAGTGCTTTCAGTATGTTTTACCTATTAGGCTGTGATGGAGTTGAGGACCTTATCTGGAACTTGCTCCAGGCTGTGTCATTTTACCTTGTTTAATTATTTAGAAGTTATCCATAGGTAGCAAGACCTCCTGTCTGGGGACATGCTCATTCTTGATTATGAAGTGTGCTTGCTTTAGTTTGTGGTTTGAGAATAATAGAAGGAACAGTAAAAAGCAAACAAGTATGTATTTAACTGTTGTTAGAGTTAAATAGAATGGAAGTGCTGCTACTTCCGTACTGAACATATATATGTGTTTGTATATTATAAAATTAACAAAGAAAAAACCCAAACAATTAACTGCCCCCCCCCAATAAGCCCAAACATAAACCAGGTCAGGACTCAATTCACCCCTTTCTTTATGAGGGTAGAGTATCACTGGAGTAGTTCATCATTCAGTTTTTTATTATGTCATGTAAAAAGTTGAATATTACTGGACTTGGTGCATTTTTTTTAGCATTTCCAGTAAAACGATCCATAAAATACATCCTTTTCTTTACCATCTGCATAATGCAAGGCATTTAAAAATTCTACCACTAAAATTTTGTCCAACCAATGGCACACCATATCATCTTTAAATAGTTGCAAAATACATTTAATTCTTCCAAAATGAAAGATGTGAGAGAAAATTTGTTGCAATAAACTGAATGATTGTTAGTTTGGGTTTTACTCTGAAGAAAGGAGACATTTGCAGAATTCCCTCCCCTGCCTTTGCAGAAAGTGTCTCTCTTCCTGCCATTTTTGGCAGTCTTCTTTTTGTCACTTAGGTCTGCCTGACTTCATGAAGTACTTCAGGCTGGTAGTTCCATGACTCTGCAGTTAGCACTAAACGCTCCTTACAGGAGTCACCTGTTGTAATCTTCAATCAACACTGTAGCAAACATTTTCCTTGACTTTGGTGATTTAATGCAGAGAGTTATTACTCAACTTGCATATTAACACATATTCGATATGACCAGATAACTAGTACTTCTTGTTTCATTCGCTGTGTTACACTGAACAGCTTCTCCTTTAGTCTGACATGGAAAGAGAATAAATAATTGAAGACTTAAATTCTGAAGGAATAGACAAGATAACTTTGGCATCTGAGCATAACACAAGACCGTTCTAAAAGGCATGTGACAAATCACCATGAAGCTGAGAAATAACACTCACTGTGAGCAGGTACACATCAGAAGGTGTATTTTGGAGCCCTAGCCATTGCTAGGGGCAGGATACTGCATTAGCTAGACTAATGGTCTAATTTACCACGATAAAGCCTTTCAAATATCTTGTCAAAGTGCTATTCTTGTACTTTTCCCCTTCATGGACAAAACTGTGACAGGTGCTCAGATATAATGGTGAATACCTTAATCACTGTAAAGTAGATTTTGATGGGAAGTCTCATTTCCAGATGGGAAAACTATTCTGTTTCATTTGGTGATTTTCAAAGTCAGAGTGACATTGTGCACAAAAAGGGACTGTACTTTTCTAACATGCTGCAACTTATTTAAGAAGTTATACTCTGTATGTTTCAGATCACATCTGAGTATCTTCTCTAAATATCTTGAAGAAAATTTGTTCTATAAGGACTGCATAGTTTATGAAACTATTCATGTAGATAAATAAGGACAAATCCAAACTTCCTCTCAACATCCAGAGCATATTGTGTCTGCACAAATATTATGTGTATTGTACATACATTTTTTAAACTGCAGACATAGTGACTTGCACAAAGAGTGCATGTATTTTTAATATATCTTTATATTCTCTGCTAATTTTGCTAGTTTGATAAACAGAGTATCTCTTTTACTATCTCAATTTCTGGATCTTTTTTGTTCAGTTTCATGGAACAGAATGAGCATTACAATCTGGAAATTAGGTGGAGGGTAACTTGTATAATGGCAGCAGCATGCATCCAGTAAGCGGATGCATAACAGTACAGCTGATATGCCACTTGATTTCATTAATTTCAAGAGAGGACTTGCAGGATAGCAGAATAAGAACACATTCTGGATACATAACAAATTCTGATTATCAAGGCTAGTTTGTGGAAAACGTATGCAACATTTGATTATTGAGCCATCTTTGAACTGAAAAGACATACAGAAAGGCTTAAGAACTTGGAACAAGAAAATGCAAGCCTCATTAAAGTAGACATCAGCCATGTAGATTTTTATCTTTTCACTCTCAAAAGAAATAGCTACATTACAGTCAAGACTGAAGAATTCTCTATGTTTTAAATGCCATTTTGAAGTACCCTAAATTACAGTGTAATTTTCTCTTTCAAATAGAAATTGATGTCAGTTAATTCACTTTTGTTGATCCTGTTGTTGTGCTTCACTGTCATTAATTATGTCAGCTTTTCCTGTGATACAACCCTGAATAGCAGGAGTTTGATACATGCAATTAAACTACTCAGTTTTATAATTTAATTTAGAAAACAAATAACAGCAAATGGTGTTCTGCATTCACCTTCCATTCTGGAGTAAATTGAGTGATCCCCACTAAAATCGAACTGCAACCTTTAGCCAGGACTGACTTATCAAGCCATTGCCACAGTACAAAATCCAGAGTTCATTACTAATTCCCAGGACCATTTCTACCATGCTCTTTGCCACAGCAGTCTCATTCATTCATTCATTCATTCATTCAAATTAACCTCATTACCTGACAGTCATTTCCAGTCCTTGCTGCCCACTGCCATACACATCTATTACTATTGGGTGGCTAATAAAAACATTTGAGATTGTTGTATTTTCCTATTCAGCACTCTGGGTTTTTATTAACACAGATCTTCTGGAAACCTGTACTTGCAAAATTTGTGCATGCAAACCATCACAGCTAGCACCTTAAACCTGTGTGCTTCACAGAGACATTGGATACAGATGCAGAAAGATACACATGCACCATAATGCACCAGATGCATGCAGAAGTGTCTACAGTGAGTTCAAAAGCTCAGGAGCAGAGCTGGGTAACCTTTCTTGCCTATTGTTTTATTTGAAAGTATCTCAAGTATTTCAGTTATATGCTGAAAGCCATGATCCTTAACAGATTCAGAGGAGCTACTGATTCCTAGACACACAGTCAGGATGGAAGCGCCCTCAGTGATCCTACACCAACCACACTGAAGACCAAGTAGACCAGCTGCTCCTCTGAACTCCAGTACTTGACTGCAAACTTCAAAAGGCTACGTGCTATCTGGAGGTGCCCTACATTTAGCACATTCTGGCCGTGTCCCCACAGACTGAAAACAGCGGTTTGTGCTCGTTTTGTGTCTTCCCTTTTCTGCTAAACAGAAGTCCCAGAAGAAGAAAAGGTTTAACTGAAGTACAAGGACCTGTCAGCAATTTCCCTTACATGCAAAGATCCCTTTCAGGCTTCTATTTCTACATCAGGAAAAAAACCAAAACCCCTCAAAAAACCCAAGGAATTTACCAAAGAAAAACTTTCAGCAAATAACCAAGACACTGTACATACTGTACTCAGAGATCTCATCAAGCTCAATGACATTTCTTTTCGAGGAAAGATGGGATAGGGATTTGATCTTTTAATGATTAACTCTAATTTTTCTTCTTCTGCTCATTCAGTTGAGGTGGCAGATTACAAAATGAAAAGATAAATGCATCTAGGCATAAAGACAAAGTCTGTCACCCACTTCTCACCTCATGGCCAAGAGGAATATTTTGCATATCAGTAATTTCCAGGATGCAGAGTGGTGAATAGATGCGATATTAGGTTTAGCCAATTAAAATTCAACCTCTGTAGAATATAATACTGAATGTAAATCAGTGAATATATTTCAATAAATGTAATTCAATGAATGAATATTTGAATGTAATAGGAATTCTATGTTTTGACTTTTATGGTTTTTGAAAGCAGAAGAAAATCCAATTTTGATTGTATACGTAGTAACATATGGACACCCTTGTGAAACTGTATTTGTTTCAAAATTCTCAAGTGTATTTCATCATGTTCTCATAATGTTTCTTCCTTCTACCTTCTGTGATTCCCTGAATCACTTTGAACAGATGCAATATGTTTTCCTAGGAATATAGGCCAGCTTGTAAGGAAAGCTGGAATAATTACAGCAGCTTTTGGCTTGTTCAACATGACTATGTAAGTTTTGTCTATTGATAGCAACAAAAAAGAACCTGTCTTTGGTACTTTTTGCTGCTCCTTTAATTGCTGCTGCTGCTGCATATAAGAATGATATTTGCAGAGTATTTTTCATGTTACATTTATGAACTCAAAGAGATTTTTGTTGGAATTCGTCATTAGAGGTCTTCAACTCTTTTCCTGAAGTTACCACGAGATGTATTTAAAGCTTTGACATTTTCTCTGTATCTTGATGATAACATATTTTTCTCCACTGTTTCCATGAACTGTTTCAGAAGATTCCCACTCACATATATGCCAGAATGACAAAAGACCAGAGACGTCAGAAGAACAGATAGCCATGGCAGTGCTGCAGGAAAGTCTCATGCTGTAGAAGCCAGGTGTTCATGTACTACAGGGCACATTCCTGCATGAAGGGTCCTGTATCACATTCTCATCTGCTGCCTGTGTATGTTCACCTGCAAGCACTTGCTTGTGAATTGCAGGGACATTTTCCATCAATGCTGAAAGAACAGGACCAAAGCTTTGATAACAGTTGTCTTCAGATGCTGTGCCATTGTACTAACCTGTGAGCACTTTATTCACTCCAAATGCAGGATAATGTATGTTTCCTCTGAATGTAAGAAGCATCCTGAGAACTGCTGGTTTCCACTAATTAAAAAATTATCTCTGGTTATTTTAGTGTCTGAGGACAATGAACCTTATCACTATACTTACCAGAAATCCGTTAGTTTTTCCAATAAATTGGATGGGACTACACTGGTAAGGATTTTATCTTCCTTCTTAGAAAGGAAGTGAATCGATATGGATTCACTGAAAAGTCTGCACTTTTGCAGTGGAAAATATTCAACAGTTGTAGCTGAAATAATAAGACTGAAGATTACACCACACAATACAATATTCAATGCCAAAGACATGTCAGTGCACTGGTGAGGCTGAAGGGCAACTGTGGTTCTCCAATTATTTAATTCAGAGCACTCAGGAAATATGAGAATTGGCTTATACTGACATAATTGAAGTTAAAATAATATGGTGGATGTCATTAGTGCCAGTCATTTATATAAAGCAAACAGTATTGCTTTATGCCAAATTTATTGCCAAATCTGATACATGATGAAATGGTATTGTTATCATGGAATGTCTCACCATTTAATTTTACTTTAGCTTCAATTGTAAGTAAATTTTAAATAAATTTAAAGTGAATTTTAAGAAAATTCATCCCCCCTGTAAACTACTATTGAACTACAATATGGATGTCTCTGTGACAGTCAGAAATGCAGTTCCCTCAAAGGAATGACTCAAAATGAAGGCTTTCTTTAGAAAGCTCCAACTTTTACAAAATCATTACTTAGTCTCTTGAAAAAATGTGTCTCCAGGAAAAAAAATTACATGGAAACCACAGGTCAGAGACAATATAAAAAGACCTTTTAAAACTCTGTGTCATCAGCTGTGTCCTAAAAGAAACAGCTAGTTTTTAGAAAATGTCAAATGAAATAATGATAGCAATTTTTATTAAAACATAATACAAATTCCCTAAGAAGAGTAAGCTACAGTATTAGAAATAAGTGAAGAGAAGGAACAGAGAAACTTATCCTGTTTGAGACCTGGAACTCAAATGGCCACAACAACCCCATGGAGCACTACAGGCTGGGGGCAGAGTGAAAACTGCCCAGCAGAAAAGGACCTGGGGGAGCTGGTCAACAGCAGCTGAACATGATCCAGTGTGTGTCCAGGTGGCCAAGAAGGCCAATGGCATCCTGGCCTGCATCAGCAATAGTGTGGCCAGCAGGACCAGGACAGTGACTGTCCCCTTGTACTGGCACTGGTGAGGCTGCACCTCAAGTGCTGTGCCCAGTTCTGTGCCCCTCACTATGAGAAGGATGTTGAGATGCTGGAGTGGGTCCAGAGAAGGGCAACAGAGCTGGTGAAGCATTTTCTTACTGCTCACACTTTGGGCAGTACGGCTTATTTTAGGGGCTGTTTTTTTGGTTGATGCTTGCCCTAGCACTGCTTAGAAGAGCCAAAGGCTCATTTAATGTTTCAGGCTACTGGTGATGATGTGTGAACTGACTTGCATGAGGAATTCCAACATGATCCACCTGCTGGTAGATTCCAGCTTCTCAGCAATTTCAGAAAAAGCACAGTCTCTATCATGTTCTTCACATTAATCTAAAATGTTTTAAAGACTGCAGGTTTTTATAAATTAATTGCAGTTAAGTTTTTTGGAATGTGTAGAGCATAGTAAAAGATTGTAGTGGGTTGAGCTCTTTAGTCCATTTCACAAGGAAAACCTAGATTTAGGGCAACATGGCTTCAGCATGAACAACGAATTGCTAAACAAGAACAAGTTTTTGATGGCTAAGGATATGGCACATTGATTCAGCAATGAGAAGAGAAACTTATTTTTCCAGCATGCAAAGTGAACACTAAGCTATAACCCAATCCTTCAACTCTTTGTTATAAAAATAGGTCCATTTAGCCCAGTGAGGATCCTCATGTCTGAAGTTTTCAGGAAAAGAATTATCTATAGGATTTTCCTTACTTTTCTACCTATTTTTAACTTCTACAAGAATGAAACTATACTATTTTTCTCCCTCTTTGTTAATGGAGGAGATGACAGGTGGTTTACCCTCCCTCTATTGTCGCTCCTGCCCTTTTGGCCTGTCTGTGTTAGAGGGCAACTACTGTGAACTAATCTATATTATTAAGCCATCTCCCTAAGTAAGACGTATATAATTGTACATTTTGGAAAAAATGCATAGTGGATAGTTTAGAGATGTCATGAGTGTCCCTGTTAGCCTGCTTTAGAGATGATCAGCATAGCAGTGGAAAACCAAGTCTGTGGGTATCACAGAATCACTGAATATCCTGGGTTGGAAGGGACCCACAAGGACCACTGAAGTCCAACTCCTGCCATGACTGAAAGTCATGACAGTGAGTTCCCTGGAGTTTTATTCCACTACTACCTTCAAGCAGTTTTTTTCCTAGTTTGCTCTGTTTTTAGAAGGGAGAAGCCTTGATGTATAAAGATGTTTGCTGCTACTGATGAGTAATGTAAACATTCTTGACACTAACCAAATTTTAATTTTATCCGTGTTGTGGAGCCATGTAAGTCTACAGTGCACTGGTGCATGAGAACTTAACTGACAAGGCAGTGCTACTTAATGGACAGAATAAAACACCATTTGCTTCTGTATGGCAACCATTGGAAGAATCCATGCTCCAAGCTCTGCACTGACAGACACCCAGTCGAGCCTGCCTGTGAGCATGCATGTGCCTCAACATCCCAAGTGTTTTAAAAACAGTGCTCACCAATCTGGTAGGCCTGTCTCCGCAGTGTTCTGGAAGCTCTGTGTCCCTTCTTCTTTAAAAACATCTGGCTTCCTGAGGGTAAAGGAAGCAGAAGGGGTATAATAAAGAGCCAGGGAAGGAGAGAGTCTCCTGGGGTCAAAGGGAAGCTCTGTGCCCAGCTGTGTCCCCCTTGGTGGCTCTGAATATTCAAAATAACCATGGGAAACGCTTCCTCTTTGCAAGGTCAGCCCATGGGAGAGAAAGGGATTGCATGGGAACATCTTTCTAATACAATTTGGACTGGCTTCTCACAAGGACTGGAAAATGAAGTTATGGAAGGATTTAGGCTTAACTGGGCATGCCAACAATGCATAGTTCATTTTCCCTTGCAGAATCTATGGAGAAAGTTCTTTACTCTTGAATTCCAAACAAAGCAAAATGAAGTGTTAAACAACTTGACATTTTGGAAGGAGGATCACAGATATGGGAAAATATTTGGACATGGGCCCCACTGAAACATTTTTACTCACACTTTTAGCTTCTTATCCAGGAAATGGGTCTCAAGGCATAACAACTGTCACCTTCTTGACTACAAGGGGGAAAGAACTATTTATCCTAATTTTATAACTCCATAGTCAATAAAGATGCCACTTCATTCATGAGAAGCTTCATACCCAGCAACCCTTCTGCAAGAGGCAGGATTAGAAAAAATGTCCAAAACTGAGAAAGTTACTCCTATCAGGACCTTATTTAAAATGATTAATGTTTTGCTATGAACTCCCATTTTATGAAGATAGCATTACCTTTTACATATACTTCTTTTAAGTCAGTTTCACTGTAAAGAAACTACTTTGAGATAGTGTACTTTTTAGCAGAAATATGAAATAAATACAAATCTATGTTTTTATATTCTTGAAATGTAGAACTAAATGTAAAATGTAAAAAATCTTCATTTGACATGAAGATATATAAATATACCTTTAAAAAAACCCCTAAAATAAGATATTAAAGACTGAAATGGACCATGTCACGACTCATCACTGCACAATTCTTGAGCTGTTTCTTCTTATCAGCTGGCTGGACTGTTTAACAGCAAAGTCAACCTCCCTCCCCAGTGGCCAGCCCAGACTCAGCTCATCCTGCCCACAGCAGTGTCAGTCTGGCATTTCAAAGATCGCTCCTGAGCACACACAGGTCCTGCCTGCCTGGCCAGTGTGAGCAAAAGACTGGGCCACAGCCCCTGCATTACTGCTGTACTGTTACACATGCACACGGCCACTGCTACCACGAAATCAAAAACCCTCTTTTATTCACCTTGTAAATCCATGCCAAGCTGCTTCTCACAGGTCATCACAGAAAGCGTCTGTGGGATCAGATGCACACTAATGTTGCTTGGAAGTAATGGAATAATACTAGGACTGTTCAGGTTGTAAGTTTAGATATCCATTTCTTTCTGACAGGTTTCCCAGGACAGCCATTTCCTACAATGGCTTCAGTCCCTCATTTGTTTCTTCTACTGATTGCCAGAGAACAAAGTCAATCTTTATTTCTCAAAAATAGGGTCACTGTGTCAGGAAGTGACACACAAAAGACATTCAGGTTTCATGAATAATCCCGGTTTCTGGTTTACTCATCAACATTATGGAACAGTCTCAAAAATCCAAACCTTTCTCCAGCATGATGCTAAGCTCTGTTGTGTTATTCCTGCTGGTATTGGTCTTCTGAGTTTGTGCTTCTACTACATATTGTCCAATAGTATAAAATGAAAATTAATTTCACTTTATAATGATTTTTATTTAGGATAGTCTGAGAACCTCCCTGAACTTGCTCCTGTTTGAACTGTAAATAAATATCCAATCTCACTTTGAAATGAGTATCTATCAAAGCACTTGATACAGTTTCCTAATAACTAATTACTATCTCTCTTAAAATAATGCTTTACTTACAGTGGGAGTTAGTCTATCTCGAACACATAGGCATTGCTGCTGAAATAGAAACTTTATCCAGTTTATTCTCCACGTGGCTCAGTACTACAGGAAGGTAATGAAATCATCTTGTAAGAATGTGTTGTTGAACTAAACAGCCTGAGTTCTAACACTTTTGAGTACACAGCCCATCTTTCAACCACTTCAGAAATTTAATGGTTCTTGTTCTGGGAATACAAAGGTAAGGTCAAAAATAACCTTCCAGTTCTCTAGGAGACTTAGCCCTTTATACATGTGCTATAACTTGTATTTAGATGATTTTTAAATCTTTTCCTAAATTGCTATTTCTCAGGATATAATCCTCCATCTTGCAAATTTTACTTACATTTTTTAGTCCTATATATATCAATTCATACTTGGCTGTATTAACAATATACTTAAACCACTTGTCTAAGTGATTCCCATCGCTGACACAGTGACCCATTTCAATGTTCACACTTCTAGGTTGTTCTGTATCTATGGCCTTTATTAATTTTAATTATTTTCTTCTAGGGTATTAATAGTAAAATTTCAATCCTGAAAAATTTCTCAGTGACTTGGGCACCGAAATTCCTATATATGCTCTAAGTATTAAGAAGGTTGAAAGTCATTTAAGTGAATGGTATTTTGGCCTCTAGAAGCTTAAGCTCTCTTGAGGCCAGAGCTTATGAGGAAAACCTCTATCTCCAAGTACTTTTAAAATTGTTAATGGGGTCTCTAAAGTAGACCATAGTAATTTTTATTTCCATCCAAAAAATAGATTACCCTCTGTTTTCAAAGACAGGATTTTCATAATATTCTGTCCTCTTTATTATTTGCTGTTCGGTGTCATGTTGTACTACTGGGCTGCAATCCCATAAATGCTCATTCAGGAAGAAGCCCATGCTTGTGCTGAAGACAGGAGAATGACACACTGCTGTGCATTAGCTTTGCACCTGTTGTCTCTATAGCGTGACATTTCATTACCTGTCTCACACTAAGCAGTTTCCTGCGAGCACAGAAGATTCTCTGGGACTTGCACTGTCCCATTTCCCAAGTTCTTTCTCTCACCTCTCTTTTGGCTCAGACATTTCTTTGTCTTTTCTGAACATATGCATTAGATGAAATAACTTGTCAATACGACAACTTACTTGAAGTTTCCCCTAATGATTACCAAGAGTTGTTGTGATAGATATTAAACATTTCTGCTTGAAAAGGAGAATATTCTTGACAGGGCACAACCTCCATATGTGAATCACCTTCAAACCATTACCCTGTGTCCCTGCATTCACTAGGCTACGATCACACTTTATAACACCGTAATTCTTTGAGCAGATCTAGAACTGAAGTCACTTTAGCAAAAACTAATATTGTGACATTTAATTTAAGGCCTTGTCTCTAACAAGCATTCTATTGCAGTTATTTGTTAAATGACACTACTACTACTACTACCACTACTACTATTACTGCTACTACTACTACTACTTTTGTCTGCAGTAATTGGATTGTACCCAAGCTGGGCATTAAACTGGTGCAGGGAGAGGCTAAGATTCTGTGCCTGAATTCTACCAATAATTCATATGCTAACTCATATGATGACATATACAGGCTGATATTGCAGGAGAAATTCTGGAGTTGGAGAAGTTTCTCTGCTCTTCTCCCTCCACTCCAAATGTTCCACCAGAATTATAATACTGGTAATTAGATGCAACCCAGACCAGCAGAAAAAAATTAATTCTTTTTTATTTGGATGGCAAACATAAAATTCAGGCAGACTAAATCCTTGGGTAAGAACTCAGTATTCCTTCCAAAATATGAAGAGACTCTTTCACAGCCTTTATTTTAGGGATATCAGAGAGTAATGCTGTCACAATAGCTAGGGTGATTTTAAAGAGGTGTACGTGTCATTTAGGAGCTCTATGTCAAACAATATGTCAAAAAGGGGAGGTATATACATAACAGACTAAAGACTTATAATGTAGAAAAGCTAACTCATAGGCTTTGGGGATTTATCTCATAGGATTTAATAACTATTCAGATAAATTTTTAAAGCAAGTGAGCAGATAATGTGAATTTCCTAAATTCTTCTCCTAAGGAGAAAGAGATTCTGTCTTTCTCCACTGTGAAATCACAGGCTCACAAATGTAAATGCAGCTGGAAGCAGCTGATGATATACACATCTCAGAGAAAAATGAAAAGGGAATTAGAAAATAGGGAAAAGAATGCAGAGAAGGGGGAAATGCACTCATGTAAACAAAAGTAAAATAGAGGAAATTGAATTCATTACATACGTGATCGAAATTCTTTAGCAAGTTTAATAAGAGAGTCTCTCAGAAGAAAAGCTGCCAAAATGGAAGAAGACATTCTAAAACAGAGGCCCACGCTATAGCAGATTTTACTAGGGCTAAACTTCACACTTCAAACAAACAGTGAATAAAAAGAACAACACAAATGAAATAATCAGACACAAAAATATCCTGATAATTAGACTTCTACAGATCAGAGACAAAAGTCTTGTTTTTATCAGTGGTTTCTAAAGAGCCAAATAATTTCATAGACTGTAAGGAAAGGAAATTAAATTAAAACTTTTTAACTTGGTCTTGTTACTAGGAGGCAACACCCAAAAGTATATTGAAATACCAGCTTTAACTGGCCAGTTATTACTTTAATTTTTTAGCAAGTGATTCTGAGGTTCGGACAAAAATGTGACACAAAACAATAAGAACAACATCGGAAGGGTTCCTCCTTTACTTGGTTTAGCATTTGTTTCTTGTGTTTGGTGTAGTTCTGGAAATGGATATCTCTTCCACTTCTACTCAGAGATGTGTCCCTTTCAAACAGTTTGGTTTTACGTGCTAAGAACACAAGCAGAAAAAATCTTGGCTTCTGGCCACATGTAACTTCATGTGTAGCATTCCCAGGTCTGATCTCTTCTCCTATTTCTTTCTTCTAGGATTTAAATTGTGAACTTTATATATGTGTTTTGGAATAGCTGTTTTAAATTTTGAATATTGAGTCATATATACAATTTATGAGAACAGAAATAAACAATGGCAACCAGAGAAATCATTAAAATGCTTCCAAAATAAAATAAAATATTGGTTTCAAATGAAAATACAACTGTAGGCTGGGACACTTGAATGGCCAGTTCAAAAGTAACTTCACATATGATTAATATGCAAAGGCATTTTTAAAATGTTTCTAACTACTCTTCAGACATTCTGTGTGCTTCCCTATCCTTTCACATGTTTTCTTGGAATGTGTTTACATTTGTCACAGTCCTGGGCTTTGAAGTAGCTGGACAAGCTATTTTTTTACCTAAACACCTCTGAGTGATTCATACGCTGAAATGACATACAGGAATACTGACCTCTAAGTTTACCTTTGCAAATACTACTCTAAAACAATTTTCATGCTTGAATATTAGATCTGCAAATATGATTGAACAGGATTTATATATAAAAAAAAGAAATAGGAAAAAAGGACCCTAAATCTAAAGTATGGGAAGGAAGAAATACATTGTCATGACACATTAAAAAAAAGGACAAATTTTTAATTTTTCCTTTGAAAAGTATGTTTGCTAGTATTTTTACTGCATCTGTAGATATTGCAGGCACTACAGGCATATAAAATATTTCTATTTTTCAATATCTGGATAAATTTTATACATACAAAATACACATATACATGAGCACACACAAACACACAAAATCTATGGTTTAACTTCAGTAAACCATAAAACAGACACTGAAGGCTTGTTCATATTTTCTACAAACGTGCTAACTAAAGTGTCAAAATTTTACCCTCTCTGGTAAGTCTATTGCATTTGTTCAAGTGTCATGGTACTCCACCAACTCAGTCATGTTACTCTGAAACATACATCCTGAAATATCCACATAGGCAATGATCTGTTAGTAGCTTTATTATGTAATGAAATAACACCATACTTCTTATCAAACTAATTTACACAATCAGATTTTCCTTTTGACTGAAACCGAACTGCAGATGCATTTTGCTGTAGATATACGGATTGGGCATGTGAGTGTGGAAAAACAGCAGAAGACTTTCTAAGACTAAATCTTGATATCAGATGCAGAAGATTTTTGGCTAGTCAACAGTACTGAATTATTCTTTCAAAACTTACAGCAAAGTACAAAATCACTCTACAACTGGAGGCTCATTATTTCTATTCTATGAGCTAAAGTAACAGCCTCTGGAAAAGTGACTCCAGAAGCGTAAAACCAAAAAAAACATGAAACCAAGTTTAAAAAGAACTCTTACTATCTTTGCCAAGGTAATACTATCTCAAGACTCAGAGATCATCTTAATAGTGAGGATTCAAAAGTATCAACCTCATTCATAACTGAAAGCAAAGCTGCAGACACTACTTTGGAGTGATATATATGTTTGCTGTCTGGTTTTCAGCTAGCACCCAACAAGTAAAAACGGGTCACAAAACATATTTGTAAAAAGAATAGAAAAGTAAAAAAATTCTCTTGGGCCTTGCATCTCACTACAAGAAAGACACTCCAAAGCTGGGGGAGGATCTGGAGCACAAGTGCTGTGAGGAGCAGCTAAGGGAGCTGGGGTTGTTTATCCTGGAGGAGGCTCAGGGGGAACCTTATCACTCTCTACAAACACCTGAATGGAGGCTGTAGCCAGGTGGGGGTCGGTCTCTTCTCCCAGGCAACTTGTGACAGGATGAGAGGAAGTAGCCTCAAGTTGCACCAGGGGAGGTATAGATCAGATGTTAGAAAAATTTCTTCATCAAAAGGATTATCAAGCATTGGAACAGGGTGCCCAGGAATGTGATGGAGTTTCCATCCCTGGAGGTATTTAAAGACGTAAAGATATGGCATGGTTTAGTAGTGGGCTTTTCAGTGCTGGGTTGGACTTGAAGACCTTCAAGGTCTTTTCCATCCTAAATGATTCAATGATTCTAAAGTTGTTTGCTATTTATGACTGGAAGCTTTCAAGATTATTTATCTTCACAGACACTCCATGCCTAGGAGGTCATAGAAAAAATTCCTGAAGGCAATGGAGTACATAGCCACAGTTTTGTACAATGACCTCACGTTAAACTCTCCATTTGATAATGTTGACTTTATAGAAAAGTTGAGACTATACCTATTTGATTAGGACAAGGCCATAAAGAACAAACAAGCTTCGGACTCCTATTTTTCCAGAGGGGACTACCAGGGAAGTAGTCCGTTGGATTATCACATTGCTAATGACAGTAAGTAAGTTGTCATTGACAGTAATGTTCATAACAGTAGCTGTTACTTTTGGTCCTGCAGGTGGTAAAAATTTCCACCTACACTATTTTGCTGCAGAAAACCCCTGTCAATCCTTCTTTTACGCAGAGATGACTCTCAGGAGGTGAGAGCCCTTTTGTGGCTGTTTTCTTTTTTCTCAGCTATGCAAATCTAGAATCCGATCTCTGGATATAATAGTTTTATTTGAAAACTTCTCTACCTATGTTTTGATGTGTAAGAAGGTCCTTATAATATGGAAACACTCTAGAGACCCAGGACTTTTAGATACCATTCTTAGAAAGAACTGTCTCACAAGTTTAGACTCTGTTTGTATGACATTACCACTGGAAACTGGAAGCGGCAGGAGGTTTTAGATATTTATCGCTCTTTGGAACAGCAACGGTGTTTTGCTAGGCCAGAGAAGCAAAAATGATGCCTGGATGCAGTGAGAGTATCCAGAAGGGTTTGTTTTCCCTAAGATCTCAACTACAGCCGCTGGCTGCTGTTTGTCACACTCCCTGGATGAATACTTCATTTCCTGCAACCGCCAGGCAGGTTAGTTTAATTATTGTAAAACTACGCAGTGGTTGGGCCATTCATATACTTTCTGTCAAGCTAGTGATGTTTTGTATTGAATACTGCCCTAGGGAAGGCTGGGTTTGAAATGACCTGTTCCCTTGCAGTAACCTTGTCTCCCTGGCTGGGACTTTGTCATCAATCACTGTGAAATGTGGGTGTGAAACTACTATCTCCCATCTGCTTTTTTTCTTTCTTTTTTCCCCCCCACGTTTAACTACCCAGTTGGACAACCTGAAAAACTCCCTATCAAACCAAGTCTCTCAATTGGTTTCATACCCAAAAAAAGAAATAAGAAAGTCTGTCCAAAGACTCTGGGGCTCGATAAATTAGGAAATATGTTATGCTAAGAAATTCAAGTCATGGATGGCAGGCACTTCACAGTCTTGCAAAGGACAAAAAACTGAACAATTTAATCACTTATCCTAGAGCCCTCAACAGATAGGACTTCACTAGCACTGGGAAACAAGGAGCAATCACTGTCAGATGAAAAGAAAGACCAATCAGTAGGGTGCACTCTGTGGTAAGCAAAGTAGAGAGACCAGTAAACTTATAAAAAAAAAAGATCCTTTTCTTCCACATATTTCTGGAAATGTTGAGCAACATGCAGCAGTGGGGCCTTCCTGAAAAAACAATTGCTCAGATCTGACAAAATTTTATACTATAAATTAATTTTGGCATGGACAACTCTTGAGACAAACTTTCCTTCTCCCTTTATTGGGTGAGAAAAAAAGTATAGCTATTGTAGAATTGTCTCCTCTGCTATGTATTAACTATAGTGCTTGGAATGACACTGCAGCAATAATAGATATCTGTGTCAACAAACAGAAGGCAAAACAAAACACTACCACATAAAATTATTTTCAAATTATTCGTCTTAATACTAGAAAAGACTTACTTATTTCTCTAAAAAAAAAAGGGTGAAATACCTTCTCCAAAATGTGCCCCATCGCACCACTGTGACACTTGCAATGAGTGACATTTTCTCTGGTATTCCTTTTTTCCATGGATGCCATAAAGTGCATCGCATGAATATGAAGTGACATCTTTACTAACATGTGGTACTTACTTATCACCCACAATTCCCAGGTTGATTGTTGGATAGCCATGTTCTTGGATTGTAGCTAGCAGAGTTGAACGGTTACTGTCCCGAATCTTCCCTGGTAACAGGTCATCTTCAGGATTCAGTAGCTAGAAAACCAGAAACACTCTCAGTCAATCTTCTTGGAATACTGTGCCTTTACAAAACTGAGAACTTTATTCTTCACATCGGACAGAATATTTTTAAACTCGTATCATAAAATGTATGTATAAAATGATATAGTGAATTTAAAATTAATACGATATGTAATGTGCTTGTACAGTCCAGTCCTCCATATTCCTACTGGTTCATGTCCACAAAATCTTCTTTCTCTTTATGACTGCTTGGCTTCTAATCTCAAAGATTAGCAATCAAAACAAAACAAAAGAAGTTCCCAGGTTTTAAAGGTACTTCATGGATGTTGCTAACCAGATCTAAAGGTATTAAAGGAATATTTAAGTTCATTGTCTACTTACCAATGTTTTTTAAATACAACAATCTGCACTGGATTAACAGACAGAAGCTTAAAGCTTAGTTCTTGTATCAATTACAGCTTCAGATGAAAAACTTTCTCTCAAGATAGTATTATGGCAATTGCCTTACATGTGTCATGTTTTTTGGAAGCTAAACTACAAAACATACATATGTAAACATGTTTTATATATATTAGGAATTCTTGTAGAACAGACAAGGACAATACAATATTGACAGGAGATAAATTATAATACAACCAATAAGAATGTATCTGTCAAAATTACAACAACAACATCAGGTAGTCGGGTAAGAGTAACCAAAATTGGAGCAAGCTAAATTTTATACTTTGGCTAGCAGCTCTGTTTCTGTGCAGACTTTCATAAGATGTTTAAGAAACCCACTGTGTTGGATCTTTTTTAACATGAAACAGAATGCCCACAAGGTAAAGGACCCTTTAAGGACACATAAGAATCTTCAATCGTACAGAAGTCACTAATCAGGAAATCATTATCTCTAATCCTTGCAGCACTATGGATTTGTTCTTCAATCAGCCGTATGTTTCCTGCATACCACACCCTGTCCATGCTATGAAATCTGGTAAGATTCTTTCCCAGCAAGGCTGGCCTCAGCCACCCACAGTACCCAGCAGTCACCACCATTTGGGTTGTGGAAGTTGCAAGGACACCACCAGATGACAAAATTCAACATACTTTCAAAATCTGTTGAAATTCAATATATTCAAGCTGTATGAGAATATAGCTACAGAGTTAATGTTTGTGTCTGTATTTCAAGTTTATCTCAAGGGACAGTCAAAATAGCACACTGCCTTTAAACTTCAAGCTGACTTTACCTCAACACTTGTGTTCTTTTGCTCTTCCTATTCTTTCTCTGTCCTGCTGCGGGAGGGAATGAGCAACAATAGGTAAAACTAGTAAATTAAGTTAATCTTGAACGTGATTTTTCTGATGTAGTTAAGACACAGTATTAGAAAGCTGGTCTGGAGTTCTATCAACAGGAGAGTTTGGATTTCAACATACGTTACTATTAGAAAAAATATTAAGGCATGATACTACAGCAAGGCATTTGGTAGTACTATTCAGTTTTCAAAGACAGGTTATCTGTCATTTGCACTGTAGCTAGAGGAGTGCTGCTCAAAAGAAATTATTCTTCAGTCATGACTGGCAGTGTGAATTAAAACCCTGACTACTGCACAGCTTTTCCCTTGCTGGCAGGAGGAAAGCATCTAGAACATGGTTGGATACATTATCAAAATTTTGGCAAAGACAGCGCGTGAGACCTGTGAGACAACTTGAGGGAGAAAACAAAAGCAACTAATCATGGGTTCATCCCTCACAAAAGTATCTCATGTCAGCATGGACTGCAGTTCAGAAAGTGAGTTTGCTTGGAAACAGGGTGGAGGTCACTACCCAAAACACTGTCCTGAAGAAGACATAGTATTTCAGACCATAATTCTAAACAAATGTTTTTTACCTCATTCCCTGTTGACATTACTGCAACCACTGGAAACTTGTTAACTTCTACTTCGGTCACTCCAACAGTTGCTAAGAGACCAATCTCAGATGGACCCATGTGGGTTCCTTTAGCCAGCACACATTCACCTCTTTTAATGTCGTGTCCTATAGGTCTGAAAATCATAACACAGAAAAAAACACAAAAGAGAAACAGAATGAGATTCAAAGTTTCTTTCCTTGATTAGTCTTGCTCGAGGTGAGGAGTGTCCATGGATATTCATCAGTCAGATTGTCAAAGTATCTGTACTACTCATGGTTAAAAAATTACTTTAAATATCACTTACAGAGATATTTTAGTGTTTTTAAATACCGACCTGATATCTTGGCCTGGTCGAGCTTGCACCAGGATTCGAACCTCTAGTTCTTCAGTGCCCTACAAACACAAGGACATCAAATACAGTCAGCTGAGCTACTCAAGATTAATGTTTAATTTCTCAGAAGTCTACACATCTTACAGCACTCATCACAATGAGACCTTAGGGTTTAAGCATCGTATTGCTCTCTTGGTTTGTTTGTCAAGGTTGTAATACAATGTGTGCTAAAACTGAACAGTATTATAAGAAATTCTCTCTTTGATGAGCTCACCAGGGAAGGGCCAGCACTGAACATGTAGTTTCAGCTTCCTGTTTTTCTTTTAATTATACCTGTGTTTATATATCTTTCCTATGTCTGTTGATTCTTTCAATGAGTGGATTCTCTCTACTCCTCTCAGCCAACTTGATCTGGTTGAACAATTTCAAAGATGGCCCTTCAAAAAGACCATTAGTCTGACAGACAATATGCCACTATGGTAGCAGAAAGGTGGGAAGATGCTGTATGCTCTAGCTGTTTCAGGTTCTTCATGTAGAGTCTTGTAGTGGAAACTCCTATTTGAGAGCCCTGTACAAACCAGAAAGAGGCTTATTCATCTTTTTGATTTACTGTGATCCAGAGGCAGTGGCCCGAAAAGTCTGATGCGTTTTCTTCTTCAGATTGTCAATGGTTTGGTGATCTATTCAATGCCAATAAATGGCACACAAACTATATTGTTAATATTGAAGCCCTGCAAGTGGGTTGATGATATATACACACAGCTTTGAGATAGTGCCAGCCTGTCAGTAGCACTAAATCTAAACTTACTTCGACCGGAACAGATTTCATTTTTACGTTATCACATAGTGCTTCATATTTAACTGCCTCAAAGTAATAACTCAAACACTAATATTACAGGACAAACAAGGCATTTCAGTGTCAGTTGGAATTTTTACAGGAATGATAGTGTTGCATAGGACACTGGGACTCTCGTCTTTTCTTAAAGGTGATATGGGCAGCATTTTCTGAGTTCAAACTAAGTGCTTTAAATTTAAGGCCCCGAAGTCAAAGCTACTGAACATGTTATTATGGATTGTGATTCTGTTTACCTACTGTGAAAATTTAAACCACTGAAAACCAGAAAAGAACTAATAAAAAAAATTCTTACTTAATCCCAGTATTTTCAAAATATGCTTTTACTGCAAATTCTGTTTCTTTTATACCTGCTCTTCTTGTATAAGAGAAGAGACAATTTTTGGCTCTGAGTGTTCAAAATGGCTGTGCCAGTGCCTTTTTATCCCCCTTATTGCCATCTGAGGCTGTAAAAGACACTTGAGGCTTGTGATAAAAATTTGGGGTGATGGTTAGCCCAAGAATTATTTTATTTTTAGGACACTCTGGAATGGTTGTCCAGTCATGGAGATCTGAAATTTCTGTATCTTTGGTAACATTTAAAGATAGATAGGAAGATTTTAAGCAAATTGAGAGGACAGCCAATGATACACTTGAGTAATAGAAAAAGTCCCATTTAGGACACCTGGATTAGGACAAACAAGAAAAAGAAAAAGTTTTTGAGGAATTCAGTCATCACAGGTTTGAAAAGCACTGTGGACCGTGTGAGTGTGGACAATGTGGTGATGTGAAGAGATTGTTATTTATGGAACTGATGGATATCCGAGAACGCTTCCAGAATTCAAGACAATTCAAGGGGGCTAAAGACAGGGCTTGCAGAGAGGTATGGCAATATGCTGAGAACATCCTTCATTTGGTGTGTGTCAGGCAGCATTCTTCTTGCTGTGTATGAATATATTTGGAATATATCTGAGTGGTTTGTTCTGAAGGCTGTTAACAGTCAGCATCCATAGTGATACACTGATGCTCGGTCTTGATGCAGGATCTAACTCTTGTTCTCATTTATCGCACTGGCCTCCTTTCTCTTACAAGGTGACATAAAAACTGAAAATAAAAAGGATGTAGATATGTTTCTCAATTACTGTGCATTTGGCAACAATTTTTCTTCCTGATGGATTGCTGTAATTCCCCTCAAACCTATGACTTCTACAGTTATCTGGGGAATGCTTGTTAAATTTCAGTACTGCTACAACTAGAAGTCAAGAAGTGAGATCCTTTTAAAAATAATCTCTTTTCAGAAGATATTTTAGATGTTAAAGATTCCATTTTTGTTAAATTGCAGCCCTGAAGGAGTTCTTAGCACTAAAAAGAAAAATATTCTTGAAAGATGTAGCCATCCAGACATGAAAAGGGAGAAAAAAATAACATATTAATTAAACTATACTAATTATTATGAGCAGGATTAGCAGAGTGGTGTATTCAAAGACAACCTGAAACCAAAGAGTTCTACCTCACACTTACAGGCAGGAAAAAGAAGCTGAAGGTGGCTGACCATTCACAGAAAAAACCTGAGTTTAAGCACACAACAAATAACCTGTTCTCATATGCAGAGGAGAACATGCACATAAACAGTGGAAGACAGGTCAGAGATCCAAAGAAGTTGAAAATACCAGGTTATTGTGTGTGTTGCTCTGCAATGTGATAGTCCCCTCATGATGAGGTGGGCAATGGCCACAGAAAACTTGCTCACTAAGGCTAATTGAATGATTAATAAGCAGGGAAGGCAACGGTGTATTTTACAGGAAGATACAATCTATACATACCCATCTGTAACTGCAAAGCAGGATTGTCTCAGTAATTTCTCTGATAGGAAGAAGGGCAGCCTAGACAGCTTGCTGAGTCATTAGATGTAAAATCTCTGCATTTACAGTAATAAGGCACAAGAAAGGATCATGAGAGTACAGTTTAGTTTTTGCTGTCTTCATCAGCTTTGAACAGTCGAATTCATCTGCCCACACCCCGGCTGCAGTCAAAGGATAGCTATGGTGAAGTGGAACAGCTTGTCAGAACAGCAGCAGAAGAGCAAAGACTGATCTGAGCAGAGAACCACACACATAGCTCATTCCAAAACTGAACTTGGAAGCTGTGTCAACAAGAGATGTATCTTCTTGCCTTAAAATCTCTCAGATGACAGCAAACATGATGATGGTGTCCTGAAATCACAGCTGGGTAAGTGAAAGTAATGATTCACAAGGAATTCTCTGAACACAAAGGAAATCTAAGATGGATTCTTTGAAATAAAGTTGTCTGTAGAGAGCTCCTGTCCTTCATAAAAAGCACATTTTACTTTATTAAGACAACTGTGCATACAGAATTAGTACTACAGTACTTATCTTTTTTTCTGTGATATTTGGCAGCATCTGTAAGGTAGTGCACTAATATGAATTACAGGTATGCTGGAAAATCTGTTCAAGTTCAACAGTTAAGTTTGCTTTCTGGAAGCATATGTACCATATCCATTTCCTGAGGATTTCCCTTCATTTTCAGTGGTCTTATATTTAGCAATTTTCTTATTTTAAAGCAGCACAAAGGTCTATTTAAAAAACTTAACTGTGGTTTAAAAAAAATTGAGAGGGACTCACTTCACCTGTTTCATAACAAAAACCCTTACTCTAAACAGATGCATTGGAAGGTATGTATAGAAGACATATTCTCCAAAATCCACCAAATGCATCTTTGCTGAAATGAAATCAACTCTGGTAATACAGAACTATCTTCATAGCAAAGTTTAAAAGACCCCACATCATCCCATGGATTTTGCAGAACTTAAGACATTTCACTTTCCCACAGAAAATCATCTTCAGTTTTAATTACATCAGCAGTAATGCCGCACTGTAACATTTCAGTGTATTATTCTGGGATCAATATGCAATTTAAGAAAACGTTTCCCCTTCTTACTTGGTGAGATTTCCACTACTCTGTATTTTAAAATGTGATTACAGTAGGCACTCAAATTGGACTGTAGTTATGGATCCCCAGAAGACATTTGCCTTTCACTCAAATTATACTCCCAGGTATTTTCATGTCAGCATTCAACAACTGATGAAAAATCAGTCAGAATAGGTAGCTCTGTGGTACTGTTATCACAGCCTGAAAAAGTGAGAATTGCCACTTTGGAACTGATGAGAAAATCCTCAAACTTCTGTGATTATCAAAGAACTTTTCTGTAGAACTATCTTTCATATTTACAGGATTGTATCATGAGCCATTTTCTGCTGCACAAAAGAAAAATGAGTTTTGTAAGTTGTGACTCACATCATCTGATTCCCTGATGAGCTCTGTATCTTCCACTTGCACCACTGCATCAGCACCGCATGGAATTGGAGCACCAGTTGTAACGCGCATTACCTGACCCGGCATCACAGTCTGTGTTGGCTGGAAAATAACAAACCAGAAACTAATCTACTTCTGAAAGGAAAAATTGGAAAGCATTTAAACTTTATGCAAATAATCTGAAAGACTAGAATTCTTATTTCCAGCATAATTGTTGATATACTGTGAGTGGTATCAACAGGTATAATAAACTCCAATGTATTTAAAGATCATTAGGTCTTTGCTTCACATCTGACTTTATTGACATGACCACACATTAGGTGGTTTCAATTTTTTCCCCCTTAGATTTCTATCACAAGAATAACTTCTAGAAGAAGCAGTATACAGATACTTCGCCTGGCTCAGAAAAATAACTGGCTCAGAAATTTAAGTTAGATGGTGGCCTTCTTGAAACTTAGATGTGCAAAAATCTAGTAGTTCTCTGTACATAAACATTTTTGCAGAGTACTCTAGTCTCCAGGGTTGAAATTTATTTGCTTTGGTTTAGTTGGATTTTAATTCTGTTTTGTTTTACCAGCACACTATATATGGAAAACCAACAGCTTGTAAGCATAGTAATGTAACCAGCTGCTTCATTTTTAAGCTGATTTCCTCATACTGAGAGACAGCTCCATACTAGTTCACAGAGAATATCTATCCTTGTGAGGTTAGTTTAGCATAGCCTAAAATTGGGAATATATATAAAGTCACAGGACATGAAAAAGTTTCAGCAGAAGCCATACAAAGAATAGAAGAATATAAG
The DNA here is from genome assembly GCA_035221455.1 of Xenops minutus. Taxonomy (NCBI): domain Eukaryota; kingdom Metazoa; phylum Chordata; class Aves; order Passeriformes; family Furnariidae; genus Xenops; species Xenops minutus. The sequence goes on from JAWWEE010000158.1 coordinate 30,207,482, forward strand.
AGCAACATGATAAAGCAAATGACATGTTTTTAATAATATTTCTCACCAGGCAGACTGTTTTAACATGCACTTTTTCAAAATCCAGAGTAAAATTATAGTTTGACGATAACTACTTAATAAATAACTAATTAAAGCAAAATTTCTTTAAAAAATGCCATTAAAAGAAGCTGATATAATGACTGAGATTTCATTGATGACTCCCTATGGCAGTTTAAACAAACCTGCCTTATTTAGGCTTTGCTGTTATTAGTGAACATGTGCTACACACACATCTACGCAGCTGAGAGCACAGCAACATATTCTGTATGTGTCACATATATAATGCATGTGCAGATCGACTCCATATTCCATTGGCAGCATTGGAATACATCCAGGACTTCTCAAACTGTGATTAGCACACATTTGACAGCAACCCACAGGCCTGCAGGCACTCACTCCTGCCTAGGCACTGCCACCTGTCCTGCCCTGCAGGCATTTACTCCCTGTCTTTAGACACCTGCAAACTCTAGACCAGTGGCCAGTGTTTAAGCTGCAGAAAACTATTGGCCTTGCCCATTCTTCTACTCCACTTCAGCACTGTCATAACCTCTGAAAGGTGAGTATTACTTGGAAATGTGTGTATTTCAAAGAGTACTTATTGGGACAGAAGCTTACCACAGTATCACACCAACCTATACATCCCAAGAAACAACTGAGCCTGGAGCTGATTGCATCTTGACTCTTTTCTACAGGCAATGTAAATCTAACATTCTTCAAGAAGAACATAAATAAAATGCTAAAATAAACTTAAAAAACCCCTCACACTTGCCATATGCCACGGTTAGTGTGTTTTTAGGGCAAGATTCATGCTATCCTAAAGTAGGTATCTAAACCAGATGACAGAAAAATTATACTTTTTAAAAATAGTATTTATTCCCCACCACAGACTAAGCAAGAAGCTGTGGATGGATAGCAGAGATACTACCATTTATACTGAAGCTGCTTAAAAGGGAAAATAATGTTGTCTAGTGTGCTATTTTTATTTTTAGGAAAATAAAATTTGCAAAAGGTAAAGTTTATGCCTTGGATTATGGGAGCACTTTTGCATATTGTTGTAGATATAAGCTAAAGATTTATTAAAAATTGGTAGTATTATTTTGAACTTACTAAGTATCACTGACCTCAGTGACAATTTTCAGAGGAACAATGTACTGCATAAAAAATTTCTCCCATTTAAAAAGCACGACAAAGAATACAAAATGTCTACATTGACTGCCACAAATCAGTGCCTATGGTGATAAAATATGCTGTAACTAACCATGCTTTTGGAGTTTATTATTAGATGAGTTAATTTTTTGAGATGCAATGATGTGATACATTTAAACAAATTTATGACACAAAAACAACTGCTGTTAGAATTGGTTATGTTGCTCATATATTTAATTTCGTTTTTTGTCCTCTGGGAATTTGATCAGATTAACTTTATGAGGAAAAGTCAACCATGAGATTTGTGTGTGAATCTCCAGGGCTGTGTTCTTCTGTGCTAGAGACTATGACGATAAAGAAATGATTGCTTCTCAGAAATCATATTAATATACAACAATTTCACAGAAGCTCTTTTAAAGGTCTTTGAGATCGTGCCTTTACCTAGAACAGGGCAATACTGTTTTTTGTCCTTTGTCTTCATCACTGATAATCTATTCAATTTTAGTCACTGAATAAAACCCAGAAATAATCTACCGAGCACAGCACCCATGTCAGGCATTTTCTCTTGCACATGATTACACATCTCCTGTGTGATTTAAAATGACCCATGCTCCTTGCTATAAAAAGGCCCAAGTCAATGGAACTGTGGAAAATGTCTGTTTTCCATCCTGTAATGTAGCTGGCTAGTCAAGTGTCTCTTACAGACATCTTTAGAAACTCTTGCAGGAAATGGTATGCTCCAAGTGTGTAAGTCTATAGGAAGAAAACCATTCTTCCCCGTGTGTTTCAAAGGCCAAGTGGATGGCTCGTCACTAGTAATCTCCAGTGTACCCTAATGTTCCCAAAAGTGGATAGTGGCTCAAAGTTTTCCTTGATACAAAATAAAAAATGGTTGTTAACATAAACATGACTACCTGGATATAGAATTCAGAAAATTGAGAATTTAAAAATTGACACAGAAATGTCCAACTTGGCTATATGGCCTCCCTGTAATTCTCAGTCCCATTTTCTTCCTTTCTACTTAGTACTTACATAACCTTCTTCCCTACAGGAGGAGCCAAACCTAAACCTATTTTGAACTCCCTGCTGTGAATCATTCTGTTAATTGGTCTGTAACATGAAAAGCAGAATGTTGCTGCTGAGAGTGGCTGAAGGGTGAAATGAGACTGAGGAGCTTTCCAGGGCTATAAATAATTTCTTGGGAAGGAGATGAACCTGAAGATGTGTTGGCCCAAGAAAAAACTTTGACCAATTATTCAGAGGTCAACAGCCTCATTTTTCTAACTTGCCACTGGTATTTTCAGAAATACACTTTCTCTGCATGCCTCCTCCCACCCAATTTTTGTTCCTTGCCAGAGAGGCTTTTTATTCCCAGTAATATGGGAGGACAGTGCGTCTCTGTAGAGAGACATTTGTGAGCTCTTGAACTTTGTAGGAGGGAAGCAAGTTCCCTTTTGCCCTTTTATCTTTTGTACAAACCTGCTGAACTGATTAGGACACTGAAACACATTCGACCTCTAATGGGCAGTCCTCCCCATTAGAGACACCTTCAACAGTACAGCTTTCAAGCACCGCTGTGCTGTGGTATTTAACTAGCACAATGATAATATTCATGACAGGGGAATAATGATAGGAGTTATAATTCAGCAGGTTGCTCTGCTGATTCTTCCTATTTGATAGTGACCATAAAAAGGGTTTCTGGAGTAAAGCTCAAAAATGCAGTCAAGAAGGGCTAAAAATACAAAGCAGGTTAAAAAAAATGCTGAATTAATTAATTTGCCTTTTTTTTTTCTCATATTTAAAGTAGTTTTACATATTTTGTACAACAGATTCATTAATCCAAGTTCACATGAATATCAATATTGAGGTGCCTGTTACACTGAAGTATAATTCATGATGACGGATGGGACTTAAAGCAAAAATAATTTTCACAGTTCTCTGTATCTATCATGATTAGCCAAATTAAATGTCTGTTACACATTTAGAGGCAGATCAACTGCCTTTAAAAAAAATGGAATAATCCTTCAACTGGTAATACTTCTAAACCCTGACACAACTTTCGAAATACGTCAATTTTATTTGGACTTTTTCGTTTAGAAGTCAAAATTGAATCACTGTAAAATTCTCATTAAAACCAATCAATCCTTTGTTTTGCCTGCTACTTTCTCCCTTTCTCCATCATTTCACATAAAATACATAGAATTATAAACTGGGACTTGAAACAGCTGGAGAAATATTCTGGATTAACTCATGCTCTCCTAAACAGAAGGTGGCAAGTATAATTAAACTCACAGAATAACAGTGGTTGAACATAACCAATTTATTTCCTATTACCTGAGTATTAACACAGGAATGTCATTAAATGTACTCTTGAGTTTGAGAGCAAATCACGAACTGTGTCTACACAGGTATATTTATAGAGCACAGCAGGTCACAAATGGGTCCTGCCTCAACTTGCTCTTAAAATCAACCCTCATATCTACTAAGGTGCACACTCTTCTCAAACCAGCCCCAAACATGGCTGTTGCCAGGCTTCTTCAAGATTGTTCTGATCACTACCTATCTTTAAAGGCTTCATGCTAAATTCTTACACTTCATTCTGCAGGTATCAGTGTGAAACATGCAAGTGTCTTATGGAAACAGTTATTGGGCTGACATCTTCTAAAAATCTGTCAGCAAGAAGGGGTTAAATCAAGATTTTCTTTGCTTATGAGTTGTTGCACCACTATAAGACTTGTGTCCTCAAACGCTGTACTAGGGCAGAACATTACTGTAATGCACTCCTATCAGATATGTCAGCACAATGCTCTGAAGTATTTTGGGATATCCTTGTTAGTTCCTTACATAACTGTACTACCTCACTTTCTGAAATCATGTCCCAAGGCACGCAGCAGGAGGGTCGGTACAGCTGTGTCCTAGTTCACGCCACATCCAAGAATATTGAATTTGGGAGCGCTAGCAGGGCTTGCAAAAAGACAAAGCAAAATCTGACAGAAGAAAGATACGTAAAAAAAAAAAAAAAAAAAGAAATTGTGCTCACCTGCTCACCAGCCTGGGATTCCCCTATGATGAATCGATCTCCTGGGCCATCAGCAGCTGTTAAGATGGACAATACAAATGGTAAAGGCTGAACCAAAACAAATGATGGCATTATAAATTAAGAATAGGAGAAGCAAAGATGATTTAAGATTCAGTTCTTCAGTGTCAGCATGACTAAGGTTATAGAAGTTCTGCAAACATTTTACATTTTAGGTACTTCTGAGTTGTGTTTATTATTTTGAAAATTACAGGTTCTAGAGAACAGTGTATTTTTACCTGAAAATTTATGGGCAACATGAGATCAAGTAAATGGAGATTAGGAAGAATTACATTAAAAACAAAGATTTAAGAGTGTTCATGAGATCATTTTTATAAAAAATTTCCACCACGAGCAAATTTTTTTGTGAAAGAAACAAAGGGGAATCACATGTTTTGTAAGTGTACTATGTACCTATTTTTCTAGACAACAATGGAATAGTGACATTTCTAGATTCTGTCTCTGTCTTTGGAGGAAAATGTGGACAAGTGCAATGGTTACAGACTACACAGACGACTATACAGGTCTGAAGAGCAATAGGGCTAAGATAATGCAATGTGGACCAGCACATTAGAAGTCTGAGTCCTGTTCCTTTCTATAACTTTAGATTAGCACTGATCTAGCTACCTTACACTTCTCACTGAAGCAATACTGAAAATTAGCAGTCAGAGATCACTGATTTAACAAGTATCCAGGACTTCCAATTTAGCAAATCTGTACTTTTACAGGGACAAAAAAGGCACAATTACTTATGAAATTTAAGCTCCTGCCTGCCTCAAAGGTCTCTCAGCAAGTTGCATTCATGGTATTATAGGTTTTACCAAGATATAAAGCAAGCATGAAGCACAAGCAACTCTGCCTTTCCAAGCATAGCAGTCATGTTGCCAAGAGTGTTCAGACAAACTGGGTCTGTATGATCAATTTAAATATGTAATATTATTAATTTTAAATCTGTAGTTGTCAAAAGTTGATTTCCTAGAGATGAAGTCTAATCAGTGACAACCTTTATCTTAATACCTTCTGTTTTACTTCAGAAACCCTGAGTATACACCTACATAGCCTTATATCAAGAAGAACTGCTTTCAGGAAGGATACCCATTCAGTCTGCATAAGGACTTAACACATTCGTATTCAGACATTGGCTGCAGCTCTGCAGATAATTATCTATGGTACTTAGTCATGTTTGAATACTAATAACCTAACTTTAAAAGCCTACCAAACATACTAATCTATGAGCTTTAGAACAAAATCTAAAAGAAGAAAGTAGAAAAGGACTTTTCAACTAGTTGTCCTTGAATAATCAATGTAATAGTAGTGAAAAGAGTTGTCCGACCTTCATTGAAAAAAATGCACTTGGATGATCCAGCAAAAGAAGAGAAAGAGTCCTGAATAGCTAAATCATTTAAAACCTGATAAAATACTACTGAATTAGATTTTATTCCCCCACTAATAATAATAATAATAACATGGAGACAAAGTTTATAGATGATGTACAACTGATATCACTTGAAAGGAGAAGGTTTTGGGCAGACAGGTTTATGTCACTGAAAACTAATCCTTAATTTTTTTATAAGAAGTATCCATTAATTTAGTTAAAATTATATCTGCCTACAAGCTACCTAAGATAACAGGTCCATTAGAACAATAAGAATAGAACAAAACAGAACAGAACTGCCTGATCAATTCAGGGTCGACCAAAATATAAAGCAAATCATTAAGGGCATTGTCCAAGTGCCTTTGAAACACAGACAGGCTTGGGGCATCAACCCACCCTCTAGGAAGTCTTTTCCAGTCTTTCTTACCCTCTTGGCAAAGAAATGTTTCCCAGTGTCAAGTCTAATGCTCCCCTGGCACAGCTTTGAACCACCCCCACACATCCTGTCACTGGACACCAGCGAGAAGAGCTCAACACCTCCTTCTCCACCCTCCCTCCTCAGGAAGCTGTAGAGAGCCAGGAGGTCACCTCTGAGCCTCCTTTTCTTCAAACTAGACAACCCCAAAGTCCTCAGCCACTCCTCATAAGACATTCCTTCCAGTTCTTTGACCAGCTTCGGTGTCCTCCTCTGGACACACTCAAATACTTCAGCGTTACTTGAATCCACCACAAAAATTAGGGTCTTTTGTGTTGGTTCTGCCAGAAGTTGTTGAAGACAGCGTTCATGATCATTCTGCTCCTTTTGCGTGTTTACTAAGATGGTACTTATGTTTTCCTTTACCCTGCAGCAATCAGGTTGTAAAACAGCATTGGCTTGATCCCAAGGCCCTTGTCACTCAGCGCTCTGCTCAGAGCTCACCCTCTTAGCTTTCCTCAGTGTCACTTTATGTGTATTTCTCTGCCTACATTTGCACTCCCTTGCTGCTATTACCAGTCATTTTGGTCAGCCTGTCTCTCACACATAGACAACAGGCAGCTGCAAACACATCTTGTAGACCTGAAACTTTATTTTTGTATCAAATCTATGGGGAAGCTATTGGACTATATCAACAGCCTGGGTTTGCAGACTATTTCATGGACAGTCGCTTTCCATTTTTCCAGCTACACATTAAATGGGTATTTTAATGTCTCCAAAAGTTAGGTATTGTGTACAGATTTCAATGTGGTGTTACAACGATTCAACCGCTACCACAATTAAATCACTACTAGTATAATGTTCAGTCCTGTATGTTTTGATTTTCTTCACAGATATCTGAAGTGAGCATCATTAGTCTTACTTTACAACGGGAAAAACTGATGCACAGAGAAGCAACTGCCTCAAAATGATGCAGCACCTAGTGGTAAAGCAGAGTACGAACTCAGGTCTTCTGGGAAACCATATTCACTGCTTGCAATGAGTGACACTACTAATTTTCACAGAATGTTTCACAGAATATTCTGAATTGGAAGGGACCCACAAAGATCATCGAGTTCAGCTCTAAAGTGGATGGCCTGTACAGGGATCGAACCTACCACCTTGGTGTTATTAGCATCATGTTTTAACAAACTGAGCAAATCTCAGGGCCATACGTGGCAGCTGCAATATTTTTAAAGTAAAAATCAGTTCTTCTTTTGAGGTGTCTTCATAAAAGAACATTCTTGTAAGTTTTTTTGAAAATTCTCTAATGTAATCAATTGAATATTCACTAAAAGGAAGCTGGATCTTTAACAGTTCAAGTAACAGATATGTAAGAAAATCCTCATTGTACAAACAATAGAAGAATACAAGAGTCCGTAATTCAGAAACAGATGTTCTGTCACTCTCCTAAATTCTTAATGGTATGTGAGGAATCCACTAGCAACAGAGGTGCACGTCTGTGAGCACACATGGATGTACATTTTCATTCTATGTAACTGTGACTACAGCAATGATGTGAATCAAGTCTAAACCAAAACAACCACTGCTGGATCCAAAATAGGTGAACTAACATGTTACAAAGCAGTTTTCCAGACACTGTCTACAAAGTGAGTGTTTACCTCTGACAGCGTAGCCATCTTTTACTGATGCTGGAAATGGTGGTAGATTATCTTTTGCATATACATCTTGAGCAAGGACTCGGCCCATTCCATCTAGAAAAGAGAAAAGACCATGCTTGGTGTCATTACAGCTGCTGAAAGGGGGAAAAACAGTTAACAGCTGCATGCCCTGATAGGTGAAATGTATATGTATGGACACATAGATCTCTCAGGCTTTCGATTTGTGCCTCTGCAGAAAAGAAAAAAGACTGGAGTCTGAAAGTACTGATAAGGGTTTTGTTCAGTAAGCCTGAGCTCCTGGTTATGGTGAAATTGCCGACAGTAGATTTGAATGCCAAGTATCCAAACCCAAAGGTTTGGATAAAAACTGTGATATAGGATCAGACAGGAAAACAAGTTTTTCTCTTGAGATCTCTTAAAGTTATGTATGTCCTGTATTTGCCTTTAGTTGAATTTTTACAAAATTTCTTTTTTAAAAGCCATTAAAATGACATTACAAAAGTGAATCCTGTGCACAAAAGGTGAAAGGTGATGAATCAAGGACTCAACAGGAACAACGGGTAAGTTTTCATAAACTGACAAAAAAGTTCTGCAATAGATTAGCTTTGCCTAATTGCTGAGAGCATCTCTGCTTAATGGAGGGAGACTGCACATAAGTGTCAGGATTATTTATGTAAATTTACACTGTTATAGTTATAAATATTTTAATAGCTGTTTCAAACATACTCTTTCTTTTCACTTAGTGACTATGACTGATGAGTTGCAATTTGGCTCAGCTTGCCTGTAGAGACTGATATGAATTACTTCACCCTCAGTCAAGTGGCTGGTGCTTTTATGGCACCAGCAAGAACAATTTTTTTTCAGTATGATGTGGAACAGAATAGAAAATATGTAATTTACCCCTTCATAAATGTGAGCATGAGAAAGCATATTTATCACATGTGTGAGCAGATGGCCTGGGAAGGGGTATGTGGGTCAGAACTACTGAGACTGGCTTGATTCTAATATGTCTAAGTAGAAGGAGGGAAGCTCAGCTCATGATAGAGGCCACTGCTCCTAGAGTGTACTGTGGCACAAGAAGGCAATATCCAGCTGAAAGTATGAAGGAATGAGAGGATGCAGGAGTATTTCTACCAGGAGAATTTGCATGGATATGTGCTTTAGAGATTATGATCTCAGAGACATGCAAAAAAAGAGACATGCACAAAGTGTGCTTCTTATTTTACATACAGGCAAATCAGTGTGGTTCTGGATTCACTGGGAAGGTAGAAGACTTAACAGTGCACACTAACAGGACAGCTTTTGTTAAAAAGTGCACCTACTTGATTTGAAAGTGTTCAGCTCTTTCAAAGAAGTGAAGTGGCATTATAATGAAGATTTTAATTATTAACACAAAGTGATTTATTTAGCAATTAATTATCCTAACTATAACATCATTGTGCTCACATCCATATGTATTAACTTTCGGCCTGAAGTTAATATTCATGATGCATTTCTGTAATAAGTATTGCCAGGAAAATGCTGATAAAATGCTGATAAAACCTGTCAAAGCAACTAGAAAAGCACCGTAGTAATGGCCATTAATTCACCTGTGCAATACTGCGTATCACTGCCTGTGATACACAATATACAAGTTATTAAAAGCTCACAGAAGCTTGTACACTTACACTGAACAAAAGGATGCAGAAGCAGACATTTAAATTATAGCAGAGAAAAGACAGCTATCAAAGGCCTGGTGAAAACACCCTTTGTTCAAAGATGCACGAAATCTAATACAAAAGTGATGCTTCTAATTTTAGCAGGCATGTTGTGTCTTCCTTTTGCTTCTTGTCTGCAGGCAAAATCACACCAATTAGAGCAAAGTTGAACAGTATGTTCTTGGCATTCTGCCATGCAATATTTGAAAGGAATAAATGGCCAGCCAGTAAGAGGAATGAATTTCATTATGGGGAGCAAAATGTAAGAATTACTTGCTGAAGCAGCCTTGGGCATTTAAAATGAAGCAAGTCAGCAACTAAAGGACAATCTGAAGTACCTCTGTACTCTCTTTTATTTAAGCAATTATTCCAAAAATACTTGACCTTATTTTGATTAATTGTAATTCATAAAGATGTTCTGAATTATTTTAATGTCATCAAACTGGCCCTTGTGATGCCCATAGCTTTTTAACACAAAATGGAGAATTACATTAAACTCACTTTCCAAATGTGGGTATTTGCTAAAGCTTAGGTGATGGAACTGGTACAGTTCTGTGAAGAACTTTGATTTCTCAGGGTATTGATACTAGGGTACAGCAATGAGACAGATCTTGTACTAAAGGCGATGGATTTTGTAAATACTGCCCTGGTAGCACTTCACTGTGATATGAAAAGTCAATGCTATCAAAACAATCAGCTAGGCTCTTGGACGAGACCAGAAAAAATGCTCTGCTCTCAGGCGTATGTCTATGCTTAAGCCCATAAAGTGTCCTTCTGGACTGTCCTTTAATTATCAGTTAAACTTCTGCCTCTTCTTAGTTTCAGAAGAATGATCATATTGTCTAAAAGCTTAACCTTACATGTGCATGGAGCTATGTTCAGGCAACTGAATTTAGTTGGAATAAAAGGCTAATTGGAGGCTTTATACCAGATACCAATGATGGCAGGTGGGAAATAAGCTTCAGGTGCCTTATGTTTACGGCACTTCTGTAAAACATTTTACGACTGTCCCTTTTTTATTTTAAATATGAAAGGGGTCAAATTACCTACACAGTTGCTGAACAACAAATTTACCAGTGTGAAAGTCATGCTTCAAAGAATAACTTTACTTATCCTCCCCCTTATGTTAGGAGAAAATAGATAGATTTGAGAGATTACAGCATACCTTGACTTAATCAAGGATAAAATCAGGACTGCACTGGCTATTTTTACAGAATAACATTTGGCAGCTTTATTTATGAGGATGAATGCTATGCAGTATGTTTAGTAATGTAATTAAATCAGGTTAAATTAATTAGGTAATTTGCAATCCTAGAACTTTACACATTTCACTTTCTTGCAGAGAAATTGTGCTCCTGAAAGACAGTTTTCTGGAGCCTTTCAGGTGTTAATTCAAGACACAAAACAACAAAGAAAACAAACATAGCACTACAGTGTTTTTCTGCGTACAGTTTCAGACCTCCAGGACTACATTTTTATTATTTTCCAAAATTACAGGTATATGAACTGAAAAGTAAATGAATTGATAACTAAATGAAAAACTCAATCTTTGCATTCTTCAAAATTAACATCTTTTATCAAACCCACATGTGTGTCCACACATACATATGCCTATACAAAACAATCCTTGTATGACATTATGGTAATCACTGAAGAAGTTCTGAAAATGTGTTTTCATCTCGAGATTGGTACCCATAGATTAAATCCAGAGAACTGAATTTGCAGTACCACAGACACAGCTGTGAACTTCAGGAGCTCACCTATAGGCTAAATCCTGAAATTTCAAACTATATACTGGAAATCTTACAGTGCTGAAATGAGAGTATACTTCTTGAAAAATAAACTATGAGATACAATTTCACACTATGTTGTAAACATGTGAAGGAATATGTCTTTGTTACTATCTTCATTATTGGTAAAATTATGTGAGTATTAAATCAAGACTCTGTGTCTGAAGCTCATAGGTATGGTACTGCATACAGCCCTCTAAATCACTATGTCAATATGAAGACACCTTGAAAGTTTGTGGCAGCACAAAGATTTGGTGAAGAGTATGAAAACTCTGAGCTTTCAAGCCAGAAGGCAGAACATTCTATTCAGAAACCATTTGGACCTCTCTGGTATCTGTAGTCCACCAATGTCCTAAACCTTTGGCCTCTTGAGGCTCATAGTTCCACTACTTCTTTGCTCACGACCTTACCTTGGGACAGCCTGGAAGAATCCCTGAAGGAGGTTTCCTCTCCCCTGCCTGCTTTAGGTTGACTTGTCAGCACGCTTTCAGTCACGGTTTTGCACCAAGAACATTCTCCCATATAATGCCTAGGCTTGGTAAGGCATAGCAGAAGCAAGGGAGGCACCTAATAGGCATTTTGACCACTTTTTCAGGAGGGAGGATAGTTTAACTGAATGAATGCGAGATGTGCCCTGCTAGTTCCTTTCAAGGCCAGAAAATGGCTTCATTTATCCCTACTTCTTTATGAGTGTAGATGCAGTCACAAAGTCTGATATTTTGCCTGCTGCTTGGTGTCTTTGAGGACAACCTCGCTGTATAAATCAAAGCCAGATACCCTTTAATTACAAAGTTTTGAAAAATCAGACATTAAAAGGAAGCAAGTATCAGAAAGTGATCAAATGTAGTGGTAGAATAGAAAAGGAATTGTTGCGTTTATGAGAAGAAGAGGAAAATTCTGGAATGTCTAGTAGGCTAAGCAGAAATTGGAAAAACAGATTAAGACGAACTGTTAAAGTTATAGACATGGGAAAAAGTGACCTGGAATCACTAATCACTTTGCTTTGATCATTAATCTCAGACTGGAAAAGGGATTAGTGAGAATCTCCCATAGTAAGAGAACAGAGTGAAACGACCACAGTACAACTTGGAGATAACTTGGCATCTACAAAGTCCAGTGTTAACTCAACCACTGAGGCAAATTATGGTCGAGTATAATATGTTTGCTGCATATAACACAAATCAGAAGAAAATTCATTTACACATTTACACGTACATTTTATTCCATTACAAACTCCTTCAGGGAGCAGCACTGAGTTCAGCTGACATTCTCCTAACTTGAAAGGAGATTGCCCCTATTATTGGCAATTTCTAAAGCAGTTTGTCCTAGAGAAAGTACTGTTTCAGACACCTCACAATGCTAATAAAAGAGCAAGAAAATTGTTAAATATGGAAATAACCACCCTAATCCTCACAAAGAATCCGACTTAAAATACCTCTGTAATTGATGATTTCTGTTCCAAGCACTGGGGTCATCTCCAGAACTGTGATGAAGGCCTTGTCCATAGAGGTCAATGGGAATGGGGACATGCGGTGTCTTCTTGCTACCTTGGTAATGTCAACAGCACTGTGACCTGCAATGAGAAAGAACCAATTTCTGTATGCTACAACGTGCACATTCATATAGTGATGTTAACTCAAAGCACTTTACTGAAACTGATCCAGCACTTTGGTGTAAATTAAATTAGTTATCACTATTAAGCATTCATGTCAGACACTGGGAAGGCACTGCATTCAATTAGAATCGGAAGAGAGATTTTAAACAAACTGAAATTTACAGCTGAAAAAGTTTACAGAAGTGTATATCCTTATTTATAATGAAAAACATCCTGGAAGTCGTGATGAGCACAAAAGGATCGGTTAACCCAAAACAGAAACCCTTCAAGATGATTGAGTATTTTACTTTGAGGATGATAATCTGAGGCTAATTCAGTTCTATGAACTATGAACTCAGGACAATGCACTCCATTCTGTTCTCTACAAGTACATCCCACTATGCTCTGTGCTGTGCACAGATAAAACATAAAAATGGCCATCGTGCCAGTCTGCAATCCAAGAATGAGATGGGAGTCAAAAGGTTTGAAAGGAGGATAAAGAGAGCACAATGAAATCACTGGGCAGGCAGGACAGCAGACAGTGTCTCCAGCTAGCAGGCATCCTGCCCATTGTCAAGACTTTGTAGTCACCGTAGTAAAGTGTTCTTTAAATGTATAACTTGAGTGAAGGCAGCAGGACAGCTTAATGGAAACTTACTTTGCCCAACTATGAGGGACAGGAAGGGAGAAGATACGACAGAAGTTGTTTGAAAATGAAGCCAGCAGCATGTTTGATTTCATGATACTTACTGAGAGAGTAAATAAGGTGACAACAAGCTTTGAAGGATTTTGGAAGGGAAGATAAGCAACTGATGAGAGAACTATTGCAGGACTACATAAACAAGAGTAACAGATAAAAACTAAAAGATTAAGACAATTACAGTTGCACAGCATCTTGAAAGGATTTACCTAGAACAAGAAGGTGTTTATGAGAGCCAAAGTGAATGATGTTCTATATGTGACATGCAATGATATTCCTAAAGCAACATAAATTATAATAAGAAAGCATTAATAACAGTAACTAATTGTAATGACATGATTTTGCTTTGCAGTAGCTCCATAAAGAATCCATTTGCTGCTGCACATGCCTTCAAATGCTGAAAAAAAATAGATTGCTTTAAGTGTTGTCTTCTAATAAAAAATAACTAAAAAGTAGTAAAACAACCTAAGTTCTTCCTTCAGAAGAGATGGTTTCTTAATTAATCTGTATATACAATACTTCTTTCAGGACTAGCACATGCTTGCCTTTTCATGTGGGAGATTGTTCATTAATTATTTTTTGCTACCAATAGAGTAACTATCTTTCAGAGGAAAACGTGGAGACAAGTAAAACTTCCCATCTAATTCTCCTAAGAAAGATTCTGGGAGAAACTATTTGAACAATCTCTTTGTATGTATTTAGAGGATAACATGATGATAAAAGCAGGCACTGTGAATTTGCCAAGCACAAATAATTTTTAATGGACTAAATTCCTTTTCTTTAATATAGCAGCTGGCATTCTGAGGAAGAAAGGAACAGCCAGTGAGATATATTCTCACTGTATTAAGACTTTGCACACTCTTAAATCTCATTTTCTCATATGCACAGTAGGGAGAAATAATCCAAATGTAACCATAAAAGTTTAACAAATGGAAGAACTGCAATCCTGGTTTTAACAACAGGGATGTCCCTAGCAAGCCTACGTTTCCGATTATTAGGCCTTTATTTGTTAACAACCTCATTAAAAAGGAAAAGGACAGGGAAGCATTTGTGAGATACAGTCAAACTTCCCATATCCTTCACTGCATAGACAAAGGAACACTGCTCAGCAGCACTGTAATTCCTGCAGGTCCAGCAGAATCCACACATTTTCCTGATGTTTTCTTATAAATTGGAAAAAATGAAGGAGGACGCTAGGAAAAAATCTGTCACGGCAGTGAAAGCTGAGGGAATTGTGTGGCAGTGAACAACTTTGATGTTACAGCCATTAGGTGCTTTTATGTTTTACTGCTATCTAAAACTCACTGTAAGCTGCTTCAGAGACTAATATTTCACCTCTTTAACCCTTAAAAAGCAAACAAATTCAGAGCTTTGGCATGTTTTGAATGGTGCCCAGAGTGCTACCTTCAGATTCAGAAATCTGTCCCTAATACATGTCATTAGCTTAAGCCAAGGGTTCTGTTAAAATCTGAGAAATGCATTTTTCAACACAGACTTTTTTGAAAATAGATAAAATTTCCTAATTTCTGACATCTTTGTTCCAACACCAGAAGTAACACAAATTATTTCTGCAAGAGAAGACAAGAAAATAAGGCATCTTTAGGTTTAACACTAGCATGAATAACCTTAATGAAGAAAGGAAGAAAGACGCAGGTGTAACTGCTAACCCTTCTCTCTCTCTATTTCTTCCTACAAACAAATGCCAACTCTTCCATTAGAGGTATCACACGTTTTAACAGACTCAGAGACAAACAAATAGGGATTTTTTAAATTCTAAAATTACTAAATGGTACTTTTTAATTACAAGTGACACTAAACAACTCCTCAGACTTTCCCAAGTTATCTTTCACTAACGTGAAATGTCAGATGGCTCTAAAAATAACTGCTTACATTAAGCTGCATTTTGTATGACAAAATAATCCCCTAGCTTTGAAGCAGCTAAGTCAATTGGTTGCATAAGGTAGAAAATTTCTGACAGACCTCTCTTTTATCACCAAAACAACTTCCTATTCCTGACATTAGATATATATGTATATAGACATATAAAGATATATACACACACACACACACACATGGTGGATCAAATTTTACATAGAAAAATTACCATAAAACAAAGGAAAAGAATTGTGCAAATTAAAGAACACATCATTTGGATCAAATCTGAATTCTTAACCTTTGCATTTTTTGGTTTGGTTTTATGTAATCCAACATTCAAATTCATGCTCATGAAAATAAAAATTATGTATATTCAACTTGAGAATTGACTTTGAGCGTTGATTCTTGGCCATAAAACCTGGACACACAGGATCATTTATGACAATACATGACCACAAACAACACAGACCTCCATGCCACTGGAAAAACAACTTGGAAGAATAAACTAAAAGATGACTCTCCATTAATACATGAACAATATGAGCTATTTACATGTTTATTTTTGGACTGAATTTCACTGTCTTCAGTTATTAAATTTCATCTGCAAACCCACTTATGTCCCAACCATATACTTCTGATCTGATTTATCATTTCCTGTCTCCTGAGTAGTCTTAGTTCTCAGCAGAGCTCTGAAGTTTCAGTACTTACTTGCTCTGAGGATGTTCTCCTTGCTGCTGCACCTAGACTGGACCTGCAGAGAGAGCACAGAGTCTATGAGCTACAGAAGTTAACAAGAATGCAAAATACAGAGATAAAATGGGCAAGCTCCTGGGATCTAAGACAGAGGCTACACATATTTTCAGCAACATTCTTACATATTTTGCATGAGATAAGTGTATTTATGCAGAAGGGTAGTAGCTGATGGTCAGAATCTGATACAAGCAATTTGATTCCACACCCCTCCCGTAAGAAACAAGATGGCCTGAGGACAGTAACAGTGCAAAATCAAAGAACAGAGTGCTAAAAGTCACATGTTAAACTTCAGTTGTTAACAAAATATACACATTTTCTTATACAGTTGTAATTACGGTAGCTTTGAATCTAGGTCTTCTTTTATGATTAGACAGAATACTAACATAACTAACATATATTTTCGTGACCTGATTTAAAATTCTATTGTTGATATATTCAGGTATTATAGAAAGAGTTTAAAGTGTCCAATATTCAATTTCAATTGTGTTGATACTGAAGATGTTTAATAAGAGCTCTTCGCAATTGGATAAGCAACTCACAGTTGTATAAACAGCTCTCAGCTGAAGCCAGATGAATTTACTCAGCTGTTACTGTTTGGTTAAAAGAAATGCTACATTCAGTATGAATTTTACAGTGCAATTCTACTTTGAAAAGTAACTGTGTTAGAATGGCAAATTTGTTTCTCAACAAATTCTCTTTGTTGATGCTTAGATGCCACTATGCTATTCCAGATAGTCTGATTCCAGGGAAATTTGACTATTCACATTAGTTCAGTATTCTAGTAACACGGGATATTTAGAGTTCCATCTATTTACCATGCAGATTTAAAAAATAATTGTTTTTTTGAAGAGTATCAGCACTGTAAACAGAACACAGTTTAAATTTTATCTATACTGAGGCATCAGCTCTTGCTAATTCCTGTCAGATTTGGAAAGATAGCACAATATATAATAACCCTGAAGCTGCAAGTTTTTAGATGAACTACTGGCAGGCCAGCTGACTGAACCCGCAGCACTTGAATAAAAGGTATTTTGTGTGGACAAAACCCCAGCTAAAGCAAACTTCACAAAAAACCAAACCTCTGAGATAGTAATAATGGAATCCTTCTCTTCTTTACTTTATTGACAAAGGTATTTTAAATTTCAGTGAGAGTACTAATATAGTAAAACCTGTACATGTGGTGAAAGAAGTGGAATAGCACAGGTGATGCTAAGGGTGTAATTTCCCAGCAGAACATTTGTCTCTGCTGAAGGAGCAGAGAAGTGAATCCAGATTATCTTTCAGACCTCACTTGGAATTTGCAGTTACAGGAGAAATTGCCTAGAAAGTGAATATGTACGATCGAACAACTGACGAAGAGTGGTACATGCTCAACAGCCCAAAAGCTGGCTTTAGAAAGGAACAACCATTTAAGGCTGAA
Organism: Xenops minutus; assembly: GCA_035221455.1. Lineage (NCBI taxonomy): Eukaryota > Metazoa > Chordata > Aves > Passeriformes > Furnariidae > Xenops > Xenops minutus. Next base: position 30,225,023 of record JAWWEE010000158.1, read on the forward strand.
AGTAACTGTGCCCCAGCTTCTGAACCTCTTTCTTCTGTTCCACAGCAGCTTGCCCCAAAGGTATTTTCACATAGAAAAACTGGATTCTACAGCGCAACACAGTCTACTTATTGTAATGGAATAACTTATGGAAAATAATGTTGCAACTTAGAGTGGGTTATGGTGTCCTTCCCTGAAAAAAACTCTTGTTTAACAAAAACAAACAGAAAAAACCCAAGCCCTCCCCCCTTCCCACCAAAAATACTACACAAGAAAACTGCAAACAAAGTATCAATGATGCCCAAATTTGGCCCAGAGTTGTTTCACCAGATTTCAAAGGCATAATAAAAACTCTCTCTGGAAGAAGTAAATATTTACCCATAATTTACCAAAGGACAATTCTGGACCAAAAAGATGGTATAATGGTAGGAAAGAAAGCACAAAAAAAAAAAGAGAAGCAGAGTTTAAGAGAGAGAGGGAGAGAAGGAGAAGGAAAGAGAGAGATAGAGAAGCAGGATGGATGTGGCAAGGCAGAAGATGGCGTGTGCAAAAGGAGACATGGGTCTATGTGTGTAAGACTACTGTTTAAAATGGAAGAGGCTCTCTTATTTCTCACTGAAAAACATATGAAAAGAGAAAATGAGGAAGGGGCCTGCTGCAAAATAACCAAGCGATTCAGCAAACTGTGGAATGAAACTCAGTGAGATAACATAGTCCTAAAGAAAAAGGCAAAAAACCAAAAATACAAAACACAAACATTTGAAACAATCTACTAAAAGAAACTAAGTAAAATATGTGATCCAAAGGACACAGATAAAAGCTACTAGAGAAGAAGGAAAAATGTTAGCAGACAAAGACAGTGCTAAAGAAGTAAAATGGAAGTCAAGAGAGAGTCTTCAACAAAGTGGAGGAACAGAAGGAGCCCAAACCCATAGCGCAAAGCAATGTTTGCGAATGGAAAACAGCTCCTTTGAGCAGTAATAGTTACTCTCGAGTTGTAGCCTCTATTCCTCCTCAGTTCATCTTTAAGCCCTTCCAACCTATAGTGGAGCTAGTGTATGGACAAAAACAAGAGATTTATAATGAACAGAGCAGCTGAGATTTGCAGATCAAATCTTCTAATATAAAAAACGTGTCAACAAAGTTTTGCTCTTACAATGTCCAAATGACAATGGTAACAAAAGACAGCTGGCTTCACATACAGCCTCTTACAGGTCATTTTTTTAATTCTGTGCACACAGAGGACTTTATATTTACTTTTTTGATTTCTTACACGCAGCCTACAGTTTCCACATTATCACTCACCTGATGGGCAACATAGGCAGTATGAGAAATAATTTGCTTCCCACAAATTTTAAAAGCAGCTGTGGAAGAGGAATCCATGATAATAAAATAAAAGGCTTGGTCAGCTAGACTTGATCGTTTCCCAGCCTATACTCACAGCTGCAGAATACAAACCATGTTTTAACATAACTGACATAAAAATTAGTCATTACATAATACTTCTGTTTAATATGAATCGCACATTCTTATCCTAAACATTAGTTTTAACCAAAACTCCAGTAAAATGATTTTGAATAAAACCCACCAGTTTCCTAACACATACCGTTTTGGCAGCAATGGAGCTTTGTATAAATGGGGTTATGTGCTTTAAGTGCCTTTTATCACATTCATTATTTGTATGTTTTATTACTTTTTTATTTGTGACATTTACAGAAAATCTGTATTCTTTTCACAGCTATCGTTAAGTGAAGAATCCATATTACATTGCACATAGCACCATGACTAACTGGGGAGAGTTAGTAGTAGTAGTATTTACTATAATTCTTCTCATTCACAGGCAGTTACAGAAATAACAAGCTATGGCTGTCTTTCCTTTCACAGGGAAAGTATAGATTTATTGTTTGTCCATTCTATAGCCTCTTTGCTCACAATCTATGTTGGCAGAGGATCCACTGGGCCACCAGCCAGTACTGCTCTCCTGCATAGTTCAGACAGAACGTAATCAAACCCAAAGCATTCAGTTCACATTACTCTGTTTTTTAAGCAAACTGGATTTTATGTTCTTGAAGATAAAAATTCATTAAGCGGAATGCAGAGTAAGCTTTCTCCCATAGGCTGAAGTAATAAATAGAATGTGAAATAAAGTACTAAAAAATAAATTAAGGGAATGGTAAAACAAAGAGTTCTGCTGACAACTTCTATCTATCAGTCATGATTGATCTGAAAAATGACATCAATGACTATACTAAATTGCATTTATTTAAATTTACATGGTATGTTTTGCTGCAAATAAAAATCTGTCCACAAAAAAAATTTTTACAAGTAAAATAGAAAGAAGAAAATTTCATGCTACAAGTGAAAAATTCATGTGAAAAATAATGAAAGAAGAGAACTGAGAAACCCTTTAACACTTTACTATGACTGTTAGGAATTGTTAGAGAAATTACTTACCTTTTTAAAGTCATAACAAGATTAGCACAGAGTATTAAGTCAGCTCTTCATTATGGGAGGTACAATTAAAAGCCATTGGTTATAATAAAACAAATTGCTACACAAAGATGAGGAGTTTCCAGCCCAATATGAAAAGCTAACTCTTACGGGAGTACTTCAACTCACTGTTACAACATGAAGAACAACTCAGAACAATGACATCCAAACATGATTTATCACCAACAGAAAGAGCCCATTCCTCTGGAACACAGAGCCTGCAGGAGGCTGACCCATAACCTTTAGCATTTATGGGAAAGCACATTGCTCCACTTTGAAGAAAGCATGCAGAATGTGGAACCACCAGCAGAAACCCAAACATACACAGAGGACTAAGGTACAGCACAGGGAATGAGTTCGCCAAGCTGTAATGAAGGAAGCAGGGTATGCAAAGCACAGCAGCCACTTAACAGCTTCCCAACCGCATCCCTCTCCCTGCCGCGCCGACACCAGGCACAGCCCAGAGAACCTTGCCTTGAAACTTCAGCAGCTTTAGGAAAGCAGCGTTTTCTCTGTGATGTGGCAAAGTATGCTGCTGCTGGGGTTTTCCCTGCAAGTGATTTATTAGGAATTACATGATCTGAGTTCTGTACGATATATGATGGCACAGACCAGTTGAATGGTCTCTGAAATATTTGCCTGCTTTAAACAGATTTCAAATCACACGTGATCTCATTTATAACTGTTGGGTTTGCACAGTGTCTTTTGCCTAAAATACATTTTATCCTCTACGAGTGCAACATGCATTATTCAGTGTCTCTAAATAAATACACAGAGGAAACTACACCATGAATAACAATGTCTCAAACTGGTATGATAATAGTTTGAAAATTGATTTTGGCCTGTTATTCTAAACAATATCCATAAGGTTAAACTCCGAGCAAATAAAAAAACTGCAATGAAATACGTTGGTTGGTGTCATTAAAAATGTTTTAAATCTAATCTGAGGAACAGAGAGAATTGCTTTAAATAAATCAACATGGAATATATTTATGAAGTTGTTAAAATACATTCACAGGAATGGCTTGCGTTGGAAGGAACTGTAAAGATCGTCCAGTTCCAGGAAAAAAAAAAAGTATCTGGAATTGCATACTTCAGAAAATGTTCAATGAAGTATTTAAGGATTAAATAATCCTATTACAACACGCAATCTTCCTGTGTCAGGAATGCATTCTTATTCAAATGGAACTTTTACACTGAGCTGAACACCTGAGGTCTTAAGAGAATGCTTCATGGCCATCTGAATTAGGACTAAAGTCAGTTCGAAACAACAGAATAATTTTTTCTTGTTATACTGAGACCACCTCTGAAAGGGAAAGAAAAGTGAGCACAAGGAACTTGATAGCAGCAGACATTACTCATTAACACAATTTTTAAAACAAGCAGCACTGATGGTGAGATTCACCTCATGGAATTCAAATATGAATAATTCTACACGAGGAATCACTCATGTGGAGTCAGTGGGAAGAAATAAGCAAAAAACCATTTGAAGCCAAGATGATTTTAGGAGCAGATTTTTGCCACCTGTTAAGTGTTACGCTTATTAAGTGTTACTGAACACTGAACAAAATTAATTTTCAAATTTCGAATATGTCGTTATGTCTTCATCCATGTATTACTGAGTTCTCTGAGTTTTTTTCTAGTCACCTACACTTTACATACAGATTTATTCAATTTTGATAATTGTTTCCCAGTAGACTATGAACACATATATGGAATTTTATGGTCAGATTAATGATTCAACCTAACTACTGTTCAAACAGGACAGTGGATGTGGATTGATGAATACACCATACAAACATAAGGGCTGAATTGGTTCCTTTTACAGAAACAGTATAAAAGAAAGATATTATCCAATATTTGGAATAATATGGAATGAAAAGGCAAAGGGCAGTTTTCTGGGATTAATCATCTCTCAGCAGAAACTGACCTTATCCTGGAGAGGCAAAACCAAAACATTTATTACTAGAAGAGGACTAAAAAAAAATCTCACACACCAACTAAAATCGCAAGCTGGACATCTCAGTGAATGAGGAAACAGGAAGAACTATGATACTATGATACACCCAGCAAAAAAAAGGGGACAAAATAGCAAACTGCTGGTCAGCAAGATAATGGGAAAGCAAACTGGCTCTACAAACTGGCAGGATAGGCTTGATAGTGGAGAATAAAAGGAGGCAAAGGGGGATTTCTTTTCTACGGAGTAATTTTTATGAAACATTTACATTCGTGTGAGAAAAAAATATGAGCTGAATTTTGTGTTCTCAAGAGCATGGGGCAGCATACAGATATGCTGTATAAGTAACACTGGAAAGACAGCACATTTCTGTGGTATTTTAGGGGCTGCTCAGAGCTTATTCAAGGTTGTACTGCTTTTGTTCAGAGAAGCTGCACTAATTAAAATACCCAAATATGAAGAGGTCATACATCTTGTATAAGCTAAAGCCCTTATTAAATCAAGTCATCGACTTAATTTTTGCCAGATTTGTGCATAAACTCCAACTGGTATTTCTAACCTGTGCTACCAAAATTTGCCTGGGATTTGTAAAGACACAAGAAACTTCTAGAAACACTGAACTTGGAAAAATCAAAAGTTCTACTACTTGTATTATTAGCTATGAACAAGATCTTTATTTGTTTGAGTGAAAATCTTCAACATTCCCCAAATGTCCCAGAAATATTCTCCAGTTTGAGAAGGAGCTAGTGTAAATAAAGCCAAAGAGAAGAAGTTGCATTTCCTGAGAGATACAAGGGAAACAAATTCCTGTTGTCCTTGTTTGCCACAGAAATGGTATTTATTTGCCTATTTTCACAGAATTTCACACCCTGACAATTCAACTGACAAACCACTTAGCCTTACAAGTATGTGTTAGATGTCTGAGTTATACTCTATCTGACCATTTCCTTTCCATATTAACCAGCTTTTTAAGCTACTGTCAATCAGATGTCAATCAGACACACAGGAGATGTATAGAGGTCTTCAAGCACATCATAAAATACTCTCTAACCCTTGGCATACATTAATAAGGTTGTAATTTTAAAAAGCTTCACTTCTGTTACAAGTATTTTGCTTTTCAATGAAATTTCAAGTAGTTACACATTTTTATTTCTTGACCCAGCAATAGCCAATTTCAATGCAGCATTAAAACAATGAAATATCCACATTACTGCAAGAAATGGAAAGTTGAATTGTATGACGCTCAAAATAAAATTTCAAAATAAATTCATTCAAATATAGTCAAGCAAAATTGTCAAGTTTTAGTGAAACAGCATTTAGGACAGGTCAATGTTAGGTGTGCAACTCTTATTCTCCTCTGACATGCAGGCATTGTGATTTCATCATAATTATTTTCAGCAGAGCTTCTCATAAGGCAAGATAAGGCTATTTAATTTTACTCTCCCTGCTCAAAGCCTAGTTTCATGTTTTACTTACTAAACATTATCCAAACCATCTTCTGTATGGGGAATTATTTAGCTCTTTATAGATTCCTCTGTTGTACTCAGTTCTATAATATGAAACATTGCAATATACATGAAGGAATTATTTTTAGAAAGTCTTTGTGAAGCAGAGGCATGACTTAATTTTACAAATGGGAACCTGAGACACGGAGACATCTTGACTAAATTTACTTGACATGCCTACCTGACAATCCAGTTGGATGACAGCTGCCATTTATTTCAACTACATTTGGAGTGTTCAGTGTCGAATCGTAAAATCCTTTGCATTGGAAGGGACCTTAAAGATTATCTAGTTCCAACCCCACTGCCATGACAGAGAACCTTCCACTAGACAATGTTGCTCAAGTCACATCCAGCCTGGCCCCCACAACTTCTTGGGGCAACCTGTTCTGTGCCTCACAGTAGCTTCATCCTAACGTCTAAGCTAAACCTACCCTCTTTCAGCTTAAAGCCATTCACCCTTATTCTATTACTACTAGCCCTTGTGAAAAGCCCCTCTCCAGCCTTCTTGCAGTCCCCTTTAGGTACTGGAGGGCTTCAGTGAGGTCTCCCTGAAGCCTTCTCCAGCCTGAACAACCCAAATTCTCGCTGCCTGTCTTCACAGGAGAGGTGCTCCAGCCCTCTGATCATCTCAGGCCCTCCTCTGGATTCCGTCCACCAGGTCCACATCCTTCCTGTGCTGGGACCCCAGACCTGGATTCAGCAGTGCAGATGGGGTCTCACCAGAGCAGAGCAGAGGGGCAGAATCCCCTCCCTTGCCCTGCTGCATTGGATGCAGCCCAGGATACAAGTGGTGTTCTGGGCTCCAAGTGCACATTGTTGGCTGGGGTGTGACACGAACATGTGGTGTGACATTGCACAGTACGTGTCTCAAGAAGGACACACAGAGATTAAGTACCCTCGAAAATGGTGCAAGAAGTTTTTCCACCAGGAAAAGTGAAGTCAGCATTAATATGGAGCCAGAACATGCAATACAGGCTTCCTCGGTACCCACTCAGACCCTCCTGCTACAGCACCGCACATTCACCCTGGCTGCTGCTGCTGGGAAACAATTCAGTTCTCTTAGTATCTTATGACCTGAACCAGTGTTGGTGGGGAAGGGGCAATTTCCTGTTGGGAATGATTAGCATTACAGCTTTTGCTGTTACGTGCTCCTAGGCCTAAGGGCCTTCTTCATCCCTTTGCTCCAAGGTCCGTGGAGTGAAAAAGCACCTCTCCACTGACATTTGAAGGAGTCTGACTTGAACTTTTAACTGCTGACAGGGCCTACAACCCTGACTTCCTGCTTGCAATCTTATCTTCCTGGAAGATAAGCCAACCACACAGGTAACATTACTTGCATCGCTGTGTTAAAGGAATATGAACACATGCAAACAGAAACAAAAATATCAAAACTTAGAAACTCTGTTCTGTGACTCTGTGGCTTCAAAAGCCACCAATCAAGTGAGCAGTTAACCTTCAGGCCCAAAGAGTCAACAAAAGGTCATCATCCAATTTCTTACATTTTTTAAGCATCTTTAAAGTTAATTTTTATCTTTTTCCACTGGTCTTTACCAGCAATTTTGGTTGGAGATTTTATAGTCATTATCATTCTAAAGTAAATAGTTGGACTATTTTTTTAACTATATGAGGAGGAACAAAACATGTTTGCCCATGTGGTACGATCATAATTTCTGCACTAGCATAACTCCAAAGCAGTTATTTTAGTTAAGCTTAATATTTTTGTTTGAGCTAAGAGCATCACATTTGAAGGGCTTCAAGTACACTCGTACACTTGTTTGAATCCCAACTTAAAAGAGCTTTATTCATTTTTATACTTAAAAATGTCCAAGTCTGAGGTTTTGGCTGAATACTGTATACATCAGTCACTCGAATATACACCATATGTAAGATTATTGTTCCCTGCCTTTATTAGTTTTAGCTCTTGCACTTGAAGCCCTTCAAATCTGATGCGCCTAGCTCAGATAAAAATATCAAATTTCCCTAAAATAAAGAAGTTGTTTCCATGTTAAAAAACTCCTTTTGAAAAACTGGAAAAAAGGAAGATAACATAGGGAGCAGTGATAGGAACGCACCGACATTTGCGCTCTGCATTACTGATGCTGACACTGCTGGGTATATCTGATTTCCATGTATTAAAACAGACACTGCCCACTAGAGATACATGTAAATTAGATCGCATGAATGGCATTTCCTAGCAGTGATTACTCCAAAAGCTGTAACAGCAGTGTAATAGAAGATTTTCTCTACTTTGATTAACTGCTATTTCTGAATCTAGACTAATTTTTCCATAGATTCTATTATTGAAGCTGACTCTGAAGAGTTCGATTGCCTTGGGAACTGAACCTAGAGAACAGCTGCATTAAGTGTTATTACTAGTGTAACAGAATGCAAAATAATGTCTGGCTTCTCAAGCAGACTTAAGTAGTAAACAAATAAATTCTAAGCACTGTATGCTGGTGAACAGCTTAATTAATACTGGATTTAAAAAGAAAACAGAGGTTGTCTAGAAAAGAAATCTCACAGTTTTATCTAGTCAAGCCAAAAAAATGGCAAAAAAACTCCTCTGCTTAAATGGATGTATTTATAGTGAAATAATGACAAGACTGACTTTGGAAAATGCAAAGGAGTCAAAGCTATAATCAGTCAAAAAGAAAATGACATTCATAGCTCTCTGGCTTGATCTAATTTGTTTCATAAAGGATTGCACATCTCTAGCAGGGTGAAATGTCTTCCTGTTTTGTAGTACAAGAAGCAAGGGGAAGAATTCATTAAAAATTGAAACACGAAGATTTGTCTTGAAACAAAAAGGAACTTTAAAGTTCCAAATGGGGAAGGATGGAAATTATTTCTGAATTGCTTGGGGTTTAGAATATAGAAAAGTATATTACATTATCTGGAAAACAGTTGTGATTTTATCATTCAACTTCTTAGTGCCTGTGCTTCCTAACAGACACTGCAACATTTCTTAATGAATTTTAAAAGATTAATTATCTAAGATGTCATTAATCAAAGTTATTAATGTATACTTTGACCCATTATTGCAATAGCATACTTTTCTTCCTGATGTAGTTTGGAAGGTTTGCAACACTCTATTTTCATATGGCAGAGAGAATGCTAGAGAAGGTATTTTGTTATCCTAATCCCAAAACCATGAATGAAGATAGAACCAGAAAAACTATTTTCTACAAATAAGGAAACTACATCACCGTTTTTCATAAATTTTTGCATTTTAATGTGCACTGAGGAAACCGTGTTTCTCTAAAAGTAAGAATTTAAATTAATTTGTTTTTCTTAAGCTTAGAGTGAGGGGGTAATAGTAGCAAAGCAAAATGCAATCCTTTAAATGGCAATGGCCAAATGGAAAGCTCTGACCTCCTGTTGCTTGAAAGAGAAATATGTACAAATTCTAATTTTACTGAAAAACTCAATGTTCTATTAGAGACAGGAAACAAAACAAACCAAAAAAGCAAAACCACAGAAAAACAGGACTAGATTGTTCCAGCATAGTTGGAAAACCCCAAATGATTAGTGGACCCTTATTCGCTCTGTTGTGTTCATTTATTTCTTGGAAAAACATTATTTCAAATTTCAAAGAGCATCTCTACAAAGTATATGGCATTCCTAAGGCAACAAGATAGGCAATCTCAATTTAATAAAGCAATTTTAGTTCAATGGCTCAGTACGTTTATGTCAGATCTAATGAAAGAAATTCTCCACCTGCTGGACTTCTGCATGAAATTAGAGAAGAAAACTGGAGAATGGCTCACATTTACTTTATTTCTGCTATGTAGAACAGCTTTACAACAGGTATCAACAGTGAACTTAACGTCCTATACCTAAAACTAAATTCTAGCTTCTATGCCAGTGGTAAACATCGGAAAGTCAGGGCTGGGGTTCCTGGTCTTTCAGCACTGCCTTCTATTCAACCCAGCCTAAGTAGGGGAACCAGTCTCTTACCTGGCTTTAGTTCTACAGAACTAGATTCAGTTATTTACAATATCTTGTAATGTATACTAGATAAAATACTTTAACCTAGAGCACTTAAAAATCTTCATGTGGTCTCTGAATGGTCTTCTGAAGTCAACTACCTGCTGCAGGAAACAGTATTTCCTCTTGTTCTTTGAATACTGCTACTTAATTCCCTGTGCTGGTTACTCTCTATTAGGGAAGACAATGCAGGTCTCTGTTTTATTAACAATGCTAAGTATACAACCAAATCCCATCAATCAGTGTGCAGCCAATACATATTCCAAAACTATTTTAATGAAAATAATATACCTTGTGGGAGTGAAAACTAATGTAACATTTAGCAAATATTTCATGATAAAAGGCTTCTTGTTCTAACCACTCAATGAGGCTAAATAAAACATATGACAAGCTACAGACCTGAGTGCTTTCCTCTTTGGAAAACTTTATTTGTTTAGAAAACAGGAATAGCAGTAAACATTTTGATGCTGCTATCCTTCCAACAGGCAGATAGATAGGTTCCCTTCCGTAAGCTTTTAGCCAAACACAGAGCGCATGCAAAAGCCAGAGGGCAGGGAGAGGGAGGGAGGGGGAGAGAAACGTATATCGGTAATAGAAAGTCTGAGATACAAATGAGAATTAAAAAATGGGGCCATTGCATAACACTACCTAAGTGTAATTTTATACATTAGGAGACTATGGACCTTCACTGGACAATCTGTTTGATTTACATTGTGTATGATATTTTTAAGATACAAGCTGATGTCACAGTACTTCTGAAAATTCATGTGAAGCCAATCTGATTTAATAGTTTCTTAAGTGAACTACTGCTATTTAAAAATAAATTACTATGTTTTGTGACAACTGGATAATAAGTAAATTACAGATATATTATGCACATACTGCAACTGCTGTCATTATTAGTCCTAATGAATAATTTTACTCTTAAACAAACCATTTAAGTATTCTTGCTAACATTCACAAAAATTAGAGGCATGAAGCTAACTGGCTTTCATTAAAGGTGAAAAACTTTATTGCACACTATGAAATGTAAAGAGAATATGAATTTATGTATTATCCTTATACCATTTTAGAGCATTAAAGCTGTACTTCCTTGACACAGGGAAATCACTTTTTAAAGAAACTCACTTCAATTTACTGAATTGAACCAAAGACAACACCACATTCTAGCCAAGTGGAATTGTTAAGGTGCTGACTGGGTCTAAAGGGGTATAAAATACTACTGCCCTATAATGCCTGGAACTCAACAAACTAGGAAAACCTTTCTGTACCTAAAAGTAAGTATAAGTTTCTAAAATCTTTTTGCTCATTCCTCTCAAATAGGCCTCAGCTGACCATATCTACAGTTTCACCCAAGGAACTGGTGACAATAAAAGAGAACAGGTGAAAAGCTTTTTTCTAATTATTGGACTCTGAGATGCAAAATAGCCTCTACAAGGATGTTTTCTATGAAAAAACAAAAAAACCAGGCAGCAAATTCTGCCCCAAATTCTTCACAATGCAGAATACACAGGTCCCGTTTCTCCTCTGCTGGAAGAGCTACTTCTTTAATCAAGGGCCTTCTTTGTGACAGCAAATCCTTGATAGTACACTCACTTTCCTTTTCGGCAATCTGATTTCTACCAGTGCCAATTAATCCAAATACAGAGCTTTTCTCAACAATTAAAATTGTGAGGAAATTTTTTATGGTGAATCTAATACATCTATTTCCTAAAAAGAGATTTCAGAAATCATTTATATGAGGTTCTCTCCTTTATCTTTTGTTGTACCTCTGTCAGAAGGCACATTCAACTACATCTCCACAGCATTGAATCCACTTCTCTCATCATTCTGTTCCTGATATCAACTGAAGGTCTAGAGCCATTTGGTGATGACTTGAACATAGAAAATTAAGATGCTCCAAACTAGGTGCTTTAGGAACTAGCTTAAGAAAAATATTTTCTTGGAGTAAGAATGACTAAAATAGGTGTGGACATAAGAAACAACCTTGAGATCCTATCAAAAGTGTGGTCCTTTTCCCCCCTCCTGGCTATGAGACATTATGCAATTCAGTATCACTCATTTTCTTCCCCTGATCAAAACTGATGACAAGTGTTTGGACTTGATTTAACAACACTTCAATTTAGGAGATTTTTTTTATCATGTCATTTAGAGGTCAAGATGTTGTGTACTCATAGCAACCTTTCCCATTTTCCAACATAGTAGCCGATGACATTAAGCTGTATTTCCGAATGAAGAGTCTCTCACAAAGATGGAAACTAGACTATAAATCCTTTACAGACCCCAGAGAACCTCCAATCCCTTCTTGTCTCTTTAAATAGCTACAACTGTCACAGAGATCTTCAATTTCAATTGATTTGTTCCTTTGGATCTGTCACTGGCTAGAATGGCCTATTCGAAATACACACGGTGCTATCCTGCCACCAGAGAATAATGTTTCTGTATTTTTTTTACACCTTCAGTCTGCAGTTTAAAACAGGGCTGTTTAGGTCTTGTGCTGCATGTTCTGTGAGCACAAAATTCTGCTCAGCTAGAAACTCTTTAGCTGCATCACAAGATCTAGTGCACCAGCCAGCCAGGTTATCTGCATTTTAGATACAAAGATCTTGCCCTTGGACAGAGTATAAAGGATGAACTGCTTGCACAGTCTTGCACTACCGTCCCCATACTTCAGCTAGCAGAGTCTTTACTACAAATTGCAAAGCAGTGATAGCTTTGGAGAAGGCAAAAACCTTTTGAAATCTGATCAAGCAGGAGACCCACACATGCTGATGAGTCACCAGCTGCAATACCTTGGTTTGCCTTTCTTTCAAAGGCAGTGATCCCTCTGTAAAGTGGAGGGAAGGACAAATGGTTGCAGACAAAGCATGAAGAGTCCAGTTTCCCTGAAAGTGGCTTATTGACTTATATGACTAAGAGTATGTTAACCATTTTTGCTGATGTGAACTATGAAATGCCTGTTGATCCACTGTTTCTTAATTTCATACAGATCATTCAGAGGAACGGAGTGAGGATGGCTCCTGTCTTTCATCTGTAAGAACTAAACTTAATTTCTTGCTCCTATATTAGCTTACAAAAAAGTGTCTTTGTATACATGAGTATAGTATAATTTATTTGTTCCATATTGGTATTTGGATGATAATAATGATAAAAACAGTGAAGCTTTCATATAATTCAGTAATGATAATAAACTGCAGAATACCTATCAGGTGCTTTTAAGAATACATACTTGATTATTTTTAAAATTACTTGTCTCCTGGTGGAACCAGGCAGCAACTATTGATCTATCACAGAAAAACTGATAAGCATCTTACTTCCTAAGAACTGTTCTATTAGAACTTTTGCCTATGAAACACTAAAACTAGGAAAAAACTTTCTGTTACTAAGGATGAGGAAGTGCTAGGAATGATTGCTTGAGAAGCTGAAGCTTTTGAGAACAAATTACACACACATCAGCAAGGTCCCGGTTACTCACAGATCTTTCTGCTTACAGACAGAGTGATTGAGCAGGTGAGCTCTTTATGTTTGCATTTGGTATAACTTTCATGAGGAGAATATTCAGATGAGGTCTAGAACTTGTCTCACAGTGTGAGATAGAGCAAACTGTTAAATTTTTATGAGATTTTGTCAACCTTAAGGGATTATTTTAAAAAACAGAATGAATAACTGTATCTGCTCAAGACTGATTCAGTATAGCAGAAAACCTCAAGTTCATCTTTTTGATACTCATACATTTATCAGTTACAATAACATACTGAAGCCTAATCTTTACACAGCAGGGCATGGAATTAATTTGACAGTATTTTATAAACTCTGTTTCTATCCCATGATGTTGTGAAATCTAGTTTATCTTAACATATTTCTTCTTCTTCCCCCATTCTAATTACAACTGAAAGTATTTTTATGTTCAAGTCCTGTTAAGATGGTACTTATTACAACAGATGATCATGAAGCTGATACGGAAGTATTAAAAATGGTATATGCATTTTGGCAGGCAGTGACCCAAGCCAGAGCTTTGTGAATTAATAATGAACTTCAAATATAATGAACACACCTATATCTAGACAGGTTATTAATAATCATAACTTGATGGCCATCTTTACAGTCTTTCCAGTTCCACTATTAGAAAATGGGTTAGACTAACCGGTGCAACGTTTTGCAGCCTGGACATGTTTATTATTTTTATTTTAATGTAAGAGATAACTAAGGATGCTTTTATCATACAATTTATGTTCCCATGCTATGTAGCAGTTGCCTAGCTAAACTATACATCGTGGTGGCCCCAGACTGGTACAGTGATTTTGAAACCACGCTGAACATGGTAGCAGATTGATCATGCAAAATCTGCCCCCCAGCTGATTTTTCCCCACTTGTGCACAGTGCAATGCAAAAAAAAAAAAAAGAAAAAAAAAGAAAAAAAGAATAAAATTAAATAAAATCAAAAAGTGTGATGGGTGAGCAGGTCGACTGTGTAAGAGAACACGTGCAAAGTATACCTCAGAAACACTATAGGTGGATGAGCACGAAGGGAGTCGAGCCTGGTTGTGCAGTGGGGAAAAGAAAACATTGTTAAAAAAGAAATGGTGGCACAGTAAGGGTCTCAGAAGGTTTTCTGTATAGGTGGTTCCAGCACTGAGACAGTAACAGGGGGTTCATAAAGTTTCCACGACCAGCTATTTCAGAAACACCAAATTTATGCCTTTTAAGGTGGAAGCTTCTTAAAAGTGTTGTATTTGACAAAGTATTAAAACTAATGATGAATCTGAAGACAACTATGAATCCTTCCTCCTCTAAATAATTGGCAACACTATCCTTAGGACAATAAGGTATTCTAGGATGAATCTTTACCAATGTCCTTCACTTAAAACTATTAGTTTCATTCTAACTCTGAAAAGGGTACAATGGGAAAACCCATTAGAGGTCCTGGATATCTTTATATGAAGACATACTCAGAACCAGCATTTCTACAAAGGAGGTTTTCCTTCAATCTCAATGCCCCAAAAACCAGAATAAATTGCAAAGTTCAGTGACTGTTGGCCAGACACAGGTTAGTAGAAATCTGCAGATTATGCCTCTAAGCAACGTGAAGTCTGTGATTCTTGAGGGACTCTGTCCACTTTCAGAAGCTTTGAGTACAAACATAAACTAATTGGTAACATTAGTTTTACTGATTGCTTAAGACATATTTTGTTTATACAGGATAGTCATTATTCTAAATATTAATCATTCAGACATAACTTCAGTATTAAAAAAGGACTCTCTGGTAATTTACAGGACAATCCTTCCTTTGGGTGAAAATATTTCATGTTTCACTGTCTGTGAGGAAAGACTAAAAGCAGCCTAATAAGTGAAATTTAAAAAGACGTGGTTCTTATAAATGCACAAAAATCTTCTCTTTTTTCTAGGAGTGAAAAAAGGAATTATCAGAAGCCTTAGCAAAACTTCCTTAGACTCAACAAACTGTACAGTAGTTTGGATACATTTGTAGTAAAGATTTCCACCTAAGTTATTAGGGACCACTTGCTTATTCAGGTTTATAATAGACTGAGCAGAGAACGTGGTATTCATAAGAAGTCTCTCAAGAATATTCTTCAGTCTTAAAAGTGTATTTAGTATTTTTTCATTGAAATATAAAGTATCACTTCCAAGTAATTTCTACAGTCACACTGGTCTGTGTTAAATTATGCCTCCATTATATATTTCTATACAACTTTTTCTCTTCCTTGAAAAGTTTTTAATACTTGGGAACTATTTTTGTTCCTTTCTCGCATTGTGTATTTAATCTGCTCTTTTAGATAATATTACTATGGAAATCTGAATCATTTATCATCTTAAATATTCACACATTCAGCACTTTCTTCAACTGATTAAATGTTTTCCTGCATTGAGAAGAATTAAGACAAAACCAGAAGATTGCTTTAGACAAATAGCAAGAGTAAAAAAATGCAGTTTTAAGAAATCAATTATTAAAGTCTATTTTATAATTAAATCAAAAAAGAAAAACAGCGATTCTCTTCTGACAGAGCAAAAACTGTTCCTACATTGTTTCTGAAATCTTTGTAAGAAAGATAAGGTGTGCTTTTGCTCAGAACAGGGGTGTCGCTATTCACCTAAGACTTTTGGATGAGTCTCTAATTAACATTCTCAAAAATAATGTCCAGCCATTGTTCCAATGGTTTGTCTTTCAACAGCATGGAAAAAATGATTAGCTTGGGTTTCACAGGTGAGAACCCAAAGTCCGTAGTAATAGCAACAATCATCACAGAATCAGTTCTTTAAGTATGAGCAACCAGATTAACAAAAACAACAATGGCGAGGAGGTTTGGAACCACAGACAAGAAAGATCTGAAGAACTTGGCTCACCTTGTGTACTCCTCACACCAACTTACAAGAGGGATGCCAGACACTTGGGTACTTTAATCTCCTCTTAGACAACTACTGTAAGTAGAATGCTATTACTTTCCTTGACCAAGTATCCTGTAATCTAATTATCCCTATTTTCATTAGTAATGAAACCATTTAACTTCAATTTTATTCCAATTAGGACTTAATATCTTTCAGTAATTTTGTATTTTCTTTTTCATAGTTTCAATTCTATAGAAGCAGATGCTAATATTCCCTTTGATAAGATACCAGCATATTTTATTTCTTCCTATGCTCAAAACCACACACACACAATTTGCCATGATCTCCTAATCTTACTCCAAATTCTTTTTTCTTATTCCTACACATATGGACTCTCAAAGTACTTATTTAATTTTCTCTAAGGATGAAACCAAAGGTATACTAAAGTGTTCTAGTCTCAAAATGACCTAATGTTCTTGAGGAAAGGACTATGCTCACAGCACACTTCTGCAAATGGGGATTGCTGTTTATCTTCAATATGATCACACAATGTGATTGTTTAAACTGCTGCAGACTTATAATTTCCTGATCATTTCTATGTCATTGCTTTCTTGCTAACTAGTCTCCATTTTTAAGCATCTGCTTCATTTCAGGATTTTGTAAGTGTACTGCTTCTGTGCTATTAAAATTAAATGTCTCCTTTTCCAAGCTCCTTTGATGTTTCAGCAATCTATGACCCACTCTACTTACACTCTGTTGTCATATATGAACTTCAGTGATTGTTTCTTCCAGTTTGACAGAGTGGGCAGCTCTCCGTATTTTCCATGCTACCTGACAACCCCTACATATTACATTAGGTGAAGTGAAGGTGCTAATATTTGGGCTCTTTTC
The DNA here is from genome assembly GCA_035221455.1 of Xenops minutus. Classification (NCBI taxonomy): domain Eukaryota; kingdom Metazoa; phylum Chordata; class Aves; order Passeriformes; family Furnariidae; genus Xenops; species Xenops minutus. Next base: position 30,242,177 of record JAWWEE010000158.1, read on the forward strand.
CCCTATGAACGTTCAATTTGAGGAGTCAAATTGTCAGTCACAGGAATTTCCCACTGTGAGAATGATTTTAAAGGAGTTATGCCTATTTACACCAACTAAGAATCTGGTTCAAATGCTGCAAGAGCAATTGTTTGTCAGTCTGAGGGCCTTACTGGCTTGAGTCCGATCTTTAATAATGGGATATTAGGATCAAGAGTAAAAGTCACATAAATGTAATCCTTCATCATGGCCAAAGAAGGCAGGTACTTAAAGTCAGGCAGAGAATGAATGCAGGAGACCACAGACCCTGAGAAACAGAGGTCTGCATGAGAAATTATAATCCTGGTTTCATTTAACACAATCTACTGACAGTATTTGGCCTCTGCTATGAATTCTGAGAACAGTTTTCCTGAACAAAACCAGAACTTTTCACTTGGAACCATGCTGATTAAAAGCCACAAAAATTTGGCATATCACTCTGCACAGAACTTCTATACTTAGATTTAATCTTTTTCCTGATAGGCTTTCCATAACATTTTTCTACAAAAATTAAACTTGCATTTAAAATTTTCAGCCTGCACAATTACAAAACCAAAACAATAAAATCTTCAAAGCAGAGACTGAAGTAGTATTGTTTTGATGAATTTCAGAAAAATTCCACACTTTCACAAGGCTATCAATTTTAGCAGGTATTGTCAGTTCTAAAATATAAACCAGTCAACTCTTTCACTGTTGATCATGTCAGCCTATTTGCTACTGCTACATTAATGTGAGCAGTGGGGGAATACTAACATGTCCAAGTGATAGAACACTTCTTTTTCTAAGCAGTTCGGTGTCAAACTGGTCTCTGGGAGGGATCAAATGATTAAGTAATGAAAATAACACAAGATGAATGAATTTTTCAAGAAAAAATGCAAGACAAATTTTAGGTTAGGACAAACTTTCTCTGTGTTACTGCTGACACTAAAAGATACTAAAAATGAAAACTACTCAACCTTCAAAATTGTTTAATTAATTCAAATTTTCATGCAAGTTTTCAGCGCAATTTTATTTCAAGTATCTGGCAAGACTTCTAAATTTTGGTGGCATCTGGGATATTCTGCAGAATTCCAATGTTTCCAACACATTTCCAATGGCCTGTGAATTTAATCTGGAAAACACGTCTTTGCAATTCATTCTGGAACAAAGGTTCCACCTTAATGGTATTTTGCAATACAAAATTGTGCAATAGCATTTCATTGTCACTTATGGAGCTGGCCATCAGACACGATATGCTCCCCCTCCCATACCATTCAACACTTTTGCCACACTGTAAGAGTATCAGAAAGATACGTCTAAAACCCTTCCCAAAAGCAGGATGGAAAAGATGAAAATTATTTTAAAAATGAACTATTAACAGATTCCTCATTATTTTCCCGATTCTCTGCTATTGGGAATTGTTCACTATTTCTTTGATCATTCATTTGTATATTGCCTTTTAAAATGCTGTCTTATACACAACATCCATTTTTACCGCATGAATCGGAGCAGCAGTAACAAAAGCAGCAGATTTTAGCAATGTGTCCTGCTTGTTTTAAGAAATTTAAAGGCATATGCAGAATATATGGAACATGGTTTTGCTTACTTACATTCTTTACTGACTGACTGACTTACATGGTGTAGGGTATAGTCACAAAATAACAGATAAGGGGGCACAGAGGAACAGGACAACTTCATGACAACTTATGTTGTTATGTTCTCATGACTAATGTAGTCACAGGTTTTAATTTGAAATCTTTCCCCATATGATATTCTGTATTAGAGATTTTTTTTTATAGTGTAAGATTTTGTGGCATAATTTTTTTCCTGGCTTTAATTTATTCTTAAGTACTAAATAATGAATTTAAAAATTATTAATTTAAAATAAAGGAACTTGCTTTATCTTAATTGTGACTAATAAATTTGAGTTGCTACCAAATCTGAAATATGACACAGTTTATTTCCCCCAGAACATGATGCTTATAAGATTTGCCAGGAAAAAGATACTGTCCTTTAATCAAATTTATTTTATAGAAACTGCAAAATATTAGCAGCTTGATTTCCTTGTATTGGACCTGTAAAAGATTATAAACTCAAGAACTTGTATTTGACAAGCAGTAATCAACTTTATGTCAGATACATAGCTGGATGTGCAAAAACACCCAAAAGGGGTAAAAATTATCAAATCCTTATCATTACCAGAATTATCTTGCACTGTATAACCTTAGGGAATTATGCATTAGAATGATAGTGCTGAAAATGACAACAATCATAGTGTATGGAAGACAAACAGGACATGAATCTAAAGAAATTAGTCAGAGAACCTTCAGTGGACGGATGTGCAAAGGGATAAAGGGTTACTAACTTTCACATCTACTATGCTAAAAGTGTAATTGTTTTCCTAATTTTCATTATATACAAAATTAGGTGGCTTAAAGTCACTTCCACAGAATTGCTGAAAAGCTGATTTTAATTTCGGAGTTGAACTACTAAACATGAGGTACTGCTGTCTGTAGTGTTATGTTGGATTTGACTTGCTTTATAAAATATTTCCATGAAAAATGGGCAACTTTACAGGGATGTCATGACTGATATACTAGATTCTAATTAGTTTTTCACAATTTCTTTTCATTAAGGAACAAATGTAATGCATAAAAAATATGCTGCAGAATTTTTTGCATTAGTCTGCTACAAAAACAAGCAACAAAATTTTCACAGCTGTCATTCAGATAAATATTAACCTAACCCAAAGAGATTGAAACTAGAGAACCTAACCTAAAGAGATTGAAACTAAAGACAGAGATACATGTGAACCTATATGCTTTTGGGTTACCTTTTATCAGCCATAGTTTCTGGTTCAGGTCAGACTATCAATCACTGGCAGAAGGTATTTTTAGCCTATAAATTAAGTGCATTTGTTTTATTTGTTGATAAGTTTAATATTCAGGAAAACTTTTAAATATACAACTTCAATTTTGGAGAGGGATTTTTTTTTTAGTTTCTGTAAAGCCAAACAGTTTGATTAGCACTCATTAAAATGCAGTAGGATATTCTTCTAAACAAGCTGTCAATTAGGTCAGGTTTCTCACATATTAAAATGAAGCCCCAGTCAGAAATGAAAGAAAACACAAAGGGAGAAAGAGAGAGAGAAAAGGAAAAGATGGGGATGAGAGGACAAACCAATCAATTTGGTGTTACCAGCCAGCAGAAGTTTTAAAAAAATCAGATCACCAAGCGAAATTGTACATTTACTCGGAGAGAGCAGCCTTTGACATTTGCCTTCTAGGTGATCTCTAAGCTCCTCCAGCTTTCAGTGGAACTACATGTAAACATCAGAAAATGAATTCAAAAAGCAACCTGTTCTTGTCATGGGCATTTTTCTTAATTTTTCTTTTGTTCTTTGTTTTTGTGTTTTGTTTTATTTTGTTTTAAATAAGTCATAGCATAACACATTTCTCACTGCCAAAACATTTCAAGACATCAAAGTGCTTTGAACAACAGGACACAGAAGTTCAGTAAACTTGAAATCTGGAAGCAAAGTATCTTTACCTAACACGGATCTTTCCCATTACGGAAAAAAATATTGAAAAATCAAGGGAACTATCATTCTACAGCTACTGAGTTTCTGCTACATTGTTTATTATGTATCTCTTTATTTATTTGCTTGCCTGTTCCTAAGGAATTATGAGTCTAGAATTGTATGTGATGACCCAAGCCTTAAGATGCACAGGTCACTGCAGTTACACACACAATTTTCAAAACCATCATAGAAACTGCTGTCTTGTATTTTTGTCCTGAATATCTCCCACTGAAACAGTGTCTCATTCATGTACAGTGCTCTTCTCATCTACAATGCAGATGAGTAATTAAAACCTCTTCCCAAATCACAAGATGAAAAGATAAAGCCTCACAGACAGTGAGGAATGCTACAAATGCCTCTAGCTAGAACTTGTATAAACAAGTAGCAACTGGCTTCTTTTTCTACGTTGAGATCAGTTTAAGTAGTGGCATTACCGGAAAGAGGTGCATAATTAATCTTTTCCCTCCCCTTCTTTGTGCTCAGTGAAATAATATTTTCACAAAGAGCAGCTGTAGAACAGAGTTAGAGAACAGAGAGGATGGCTTGTCCTGGAACAAAGGCAATACACTCACATACAAAACCAAAACCAAAGCAAAAGATGAAAAAACAAGAAGGCAGGAAAGGCAAGGAAAATACAGAAGAAAAAAATAAATAATTGGTGCTTGAGAAAGTGCTAAAGGGAAATAAAGTGGGGAAAAGCAAAAAATTGGACAGGTGAAATAGAGGCAACTCTTGAGACGGAACCTAAACAAAATGGCTTGGACTGCATATGATCAGTGTCTTGGTTCTAAACCATTTAGCAGGGTGGAACACTATGCATGGTGGGTACTGGTTTAGATATCTGCCTCTTCTGTTAAACAATCTAAATATTTGGGTATGTTTATACAAACATTAAAAGGCAGGAGATACTAATTATCAGCAAAACAGTGGCTCCATTCTTGTTAGACTCATGTGAATCTCTCCTTTCATCTTTAATTACTCTGATTTTTTTTTTCTAATTTAAAGACTACATACACATTAAACATTCAACTATCTTGTAATGGTGTTTTGCAGAATTAAAAGAAAAAAGTGTCAACATTATAAGAGTTTAATTATATTTCAAGATGGGAAGCAGTAGTTTGAAGATGAGTAAGTCACTTCTCCACAAAAGAGGCAACAAACAACATAGATCAGAGAAGTGATTTAATCATGATCACCAAAATATAGGCACTTCAAGAAAGTTGTTACTATCTCTTATTTCTGGTGACATCCAAAGCTACCTAACTGGCAGCCTGCCTTCAGTAGGTTGTTCTATGTGTAGCACAGAAACAAACAAAATGTGACCCAACAGCAATAAGAATACTGAAATAAAAATGATGGGATGGTGAGAAATGGAAAAGCCCCTTCCCTCCCTCCCAACACCTCCCCCTTCAAAAGGAAAAGTGTAGGCTATAGAAGAAAACTTGCAAAATAAATGTTAGAAACATATTTACTTTGAGGGATCCAACTCTACTAGCAACTCCTTTGCTTTCATCCGGCCGTCTAATTTGCTACAATGGGGGAAGATGGGTAAAAAAGACAGAAGAATAAAGAAAAAGTGAACTTAAAAAAATTTCCACACAATCAGTTAGCAGTACATGCAAGACATCAATTTGACTCTCTGAGACACCTCTAGAGGACAAAGACACAGACTCTAATTTCCGAAATAAATGACGCTTCATCATGGCATTTTAAACTTGCTGTGCTGATCACTTTTATCTCAATACATTACCAATCTGGCACATAAGTTGCATGCTGAATTCACTGACATTTTTGAAAGAATACATGTTACTTATCTGGTTTGGATATTAAGAATAATGAAGTTCTAAAACTCTAACTGAAGAAAAAAACACCCTATACGTTCTACACATAATACGATCAGAGTGTGCTATCACTGGGAGCCTGCAAGTATCATGACTGATACTTGACAGAATGCAATACAGATTCCTAGTGACCCAGGCCTAGAGATTTTAGCCACTGCTATCAAGATTCCCAGTTAAAAATTATGCTGCCCAACCAGAAAATTTTAATGCCAGACCAACATTAGATTTTTATTTTAAATATTTAAATATACTACATACATAATCTTCAACATCTCCTACCTCATTACTTTCCCTTTATTATTTCCTACATGATGCAGAGTATGGAAGAAACAAATGAGGTAGCTGCTCATAAGGCTTCGTGTTGTCAGAAGCACGTAAAGTAAAACATTCATTTACAGCAAAACTTCTTTGTAGAATTGCTGAATCCGGTAAACAAATGTCTTTTACTGATAAATTGAACTTGTGTAATTTGAAGTAGAGAAGACAATAAAAATTACTTTAGAAATATCCTTCTAGTCTGAGCCAAGACTGAACTGAGAGTTTTTATTACTTGATGGTTGTTTCACAGCTTAAGTAAAACAAAATCCCACACAACTGAGGTGAACCCTTTCAAACCACACTATTTTTTCTTTAAGAAATCTCATCAAGGAAGCCCAGGACTGAATGAACCATAGAAATTCAACTAGGCTTTTTACTCTCTGGAGCACACTAGCAGAGGCACAAGTTGAATTGTCCCGTTTCTTTTTACCTAACCATGCAAAATGGAGAAATTCCTACTCAAAAACCAGTCCACTGAATGTTGGGTTTTTTTTAAATTGCATTCGATTCTCAATAAAACAGTGCAATTAAGCAATTTATTAACAATTTCAGTATACAGTTCTGATAGGATGTCCATTAGCAAAATACACTGGAAATATTTATGGTAATTGTTGCTTTTCTTCCCTGGTCTTCTGACACTAAAATAGCATCTGATTTGAAGTCTCAAGTGAAACACCCACATTACTGTTATCATGGGACTCCAAGTAAATCTCCAATCAATTCTAGTGTACTGACTAAGAAGAAACTGTCATTTATAAATAAAATATGTCTCCTTTAGAAGACAAATTCAATTAAAATATATGCAGTTGTAATCTAGTTGTTATATATTTCTTAACTGAGGGGAAAAAAAGGAAACCTCACTTAGGAAAAAAACATCCTTATCTGAAAACATCAGGAGCTTGGCTGAGATACTACCAGTTCCAGATAATATGACGTAATCCACTAGAATCCCAATTCACCTTACCAATTTGAAACTTTTTTCATTAATAATATATTTAGTTTTGTTTTGAAAAATGAGAAATAGGAGAAAATAAATGCTTCTAATCTCACATAATAACATGGAACCAGTCATTAAGAAAAATGCTACATAACACAGAAACCTGAGGAGAAGTTGCAAGTGGCAGCAATATGCACTGCACTTCAGGGGAAAACTTTCTCTTGTATTACTCACCAGCATGGGTATTGCAGCTACTCAAGTTGTGCTGAAGGTTTAGGATTCAATCAGAAATGAGATTGGAGATATTACAGGTGCATAAAACTGATATTAGTTACTCCTTTCTTCAAAATATATATAGAAACACATACACAATGTGTACGCTGCAAGCAAAGAAGTTATAAATGCTTGGACATATAAATTACAAGGAGATAGCCTAAGGTCACTTTTTGTTTTACATCCATGGCACAGTTAATATACATGGCAATGTGTTTTCTACAGGAACCTTACACAGTGAAACTTGAATGCTTCTCCAGGGATGAATCAGTGTTATATGAGTATTGCAGAAACTATGCTACACCTGTTCTGGGAATTAAATAGGCCATTACCAGGAAGGGAAGGGACAGTATGAATAAAATACAATTTTTTTATTTATTTTTTTTTCACAGCAAATACCACAGAAAGGAATTCAGATCTATCCTTATCTTTCTCTGGTAAAATCCTGTATCATGATCTAGAAGTTGACTGATAAAGTACTAATTCAGAAAACATACACTCCTTGTTTTTCAGAAACTCAGCTAGACACAAGAACCCCAACACAGATGAACACTTGTAGCTATAAAAGATTACAATGAAGGATGCGTATGTTCTAAATCAAAAGCATCTACACCATAACACATGCTAAATAAGTGGATTAAGAGATGAGGCAGGAGCAACATCAAGTACCAAGTTAGCAGCAAAATGTTACCTGAAAGACATGAGAGTTTTGGAACACTCTGAAGGTGGTGAATGAAGATACTCAATGCAATGAAGAAAGAGAGGTGCTGTGTAGGAAACATTCCAGGAAACTAGCAAGGTACTAGCAGGGAAACTAGCACTGAGAGTTAAGATAAATGCATTATGTTTACATCACAAGGGAATAATAGGAGGAGTTAATAGCTAAAGATTAGCCACTGGTGTCCCTATCCTGGTATCTGAAAACAATGTGGAGTTACAGTTGGAGTAGAATGAGACAGGAAGCCAGTGGAAGAAAACTTAGGAAGCAGGGAAACCAGAACCAAAGGGTGAGCAAGGAGGAATGCTCAAATACACTTAATGGACTCGGTAGAAGATGAGTGAACTGAAAATATTTTCTAAGCACAAGTCTCACATATGGTTTCATTATTATTCTTCTACTGAACAGAGCACATGAGAAATGTACCTGTTTATCTTCATCCTTGATTTCATTACAGAAAACAAAATTTACAAGACCTCATCTTAAATACATATCTAAACTAGCAGTTACACTTATGATAAAGAAAGAACAGCTCTGAACAACTAGCTAATCTGAGACTCTGCCTTTTGTTAGATTTATTTAAAGGAAGAGTTCCATAACAGGAGAAACAGCCTCAAATACTTAAAACTATCCACCTTAGACTCCTTCCCCTTTCTCAAAATATACTCTCTTTGGGCTATTCTAAAGTTTCCGTGATTACACTCTGACAAAGAAATTGTAATGTTGCAGGACTTAAAGCTTTCAGAAATGTTTCCCCACCACATTCACTAAAAAGCCAAATCCCTGACCGACCTTTTTCCAAAATCCTGGCCAATATATACATGGTTCATAATGACAACACCTTTTTGATATGATCAATTTAGTAAATTCTGCAATACTCAAAATGGAAACTCTTTACAGCAGTAATTAAAAAAGAAGTCAAGGACCTTATTCAATGGCCTGGGCATGCAATATTCAAAGCACAATAATCAAAAGTGAGAGATTATATTGCACAGCATCCAAAACAAGGTTAGTTTATTTGCTGTACAAGTAAGAAAAACATAACTTCTCCTACTTGATTACTACTGCAGAGATCATCGATGAACAGTGACTAAAGACAAAATATAGAAGAAAAACATGGGATTAGCCTCCAGTTCAGGTTACAGAGATGTTCTGTGATTCAGTGAAAAGGTGGGTGGATGTATAAAGCAAAACCAAAGAGCTTAATATATTTTTAATGCTGCAGCAAATCAATTTATTTAAAGTTAAAAATGCATTATGCATAACTTTACATTCATGTATGAAAAATAAACTTGTACTTGAAAGTATTTACTTCTGCACTTTTAGGACAGAAAAACACCAATTAAATGGGGCTTCCTAAATAAATAGGGAATACTTTCAAAAAAAGGGAATATAGGTTTCTATAAAAGAGACATAGATTCTCAACCAATAGATATATTCCTGCCTGTGCATTATACTGCAGTATAGTATAAAAGTTTTATTAGGGTTGCTGCACTTCTCGATAATGGTAAATCTACAAAAGCATAATGTACATGAATGCTAATGAATGCCAATAAAACATCATTATCATACCATCACAAATTCTGTTCACACTACCCACAATGTTTTCTTTTTAAATGGGCATTACTGCTTACACTGTTCCATATGCAGATAAGGGAATAAACAGTGCAGGTGCAACAATCAGTGGTAGAAAGTAATGCAATTTTCTTGCAGTTTTGAAGCTAATATCATCACTAGATCAAATGCTTTGTTGATACACGTAGGGGCAAAGATAATGTAACCATGCCCTTACACAAAAGACTTGGTATTTTACAGCAGCTTAGTTCTTCAAAAATATCTATTGACGTCAGTGAAACTTAATGGTCAGAAATCAAATCCAAAAGCTGGCAGATAAAATGCAGAGTCAGGGAAAGAGACTACAATAAATACAAACATTACACAGTATGTCTCCATTTGTAGTGACTTACATCCTGAGTGCCATTAAACTGGAGATCTGGGCACATGAGAGCTGGGTCCTCACTTTGGCCGTGCAGTCAACAGTTGCACAAACCTCCTGCCCCACAGCTGGAGGTTCCTAAACCCTTCTATGGGCTCAAGCTGCCTTTTGGCCAGTTCTTCCTGACCACAGCCCTTTCTCTTCTCATAATGCCAGTGCTGCCTCCTGCAGCCAAGCTACTTCCTACTCTTCTTCAAATCTCTCTAGGCCCTGCAGCCTCCTCACTCAAGAGCCACAAATACTGCTTTGCTCTGCTTTACCACACAACCTTTGCAGCCAGTTCCTCTTCAGTTCAGTACTTTAAATCCTCACGTTTCAGACCCATTTGAACATATTTTCACTGTCTGCTGACACAGTTCTTTCCCCGCCTATGCTTGCAGCCTCATTGATTCTCTGGCTTTCCCCACAAAGAAAAGCAGAATTTGCACCTCATGCCCCTTGTAGAGCTTTTCAAGACCCAAACACCTGTCACATATATCAGAAATCTGTCTTGGCAAGCAGGAAAGATGGTCATATTTAAGGAAAAAAACAAACAAACAAACATGGTAAGTCCTAGGTGGTGAAGTTTTGCATTCTTTTTATATACCTTTCCCAAACTGACAATTCACTTCTGAACGTGCTGCTATTTTGCCTCATTGTCCTAAGCTGAACCGAAGTTCTAAAAGCTGCAGCGCAGACAGGGCTGTAGCACATCTAGTGGAGGACAGTCCTTTAAACATTTTTAGACGCTAAGCCAGATCCTATCAAAGACACCTTGGTGGTCACAGTGAAAACTGTTGCACGAATGAAGTCACTTAGAAGCAATCTGATGGTGGGACAGGTAGGTTACAGAGCAAACCAGCCCTCTGGTGGGGTTATAAAGCAAGTGTTTGCTCTCTTTGACCACTTCTAGTAGCAAAATTAAGGGAGAGGTGTTTACACTGGGGTCAGTGTAACAAGGAAGATCTCATCTTTCTGAAAACACATGGGCCAGTGAGACTTTAAAGGAAAGAGTAAAGCTCTTTAAGTGTATTTAAGACTTGTTCTCAAATATCTGCAACAGCCTGTACTTTATCCTTTTGACTAGACAGGGCTGTGTTTAGAAAATCTGTGTAAACTTTCTTGTCACACATATTTCCTCACATTTACACATCCTGAGGAGTTCAACTGTAAAAGGGGAGCAGAAGGGTTGATAAGGATACTGGAAAAGGGTGTATCCACTAAAGCCATAGGAAACCATTCAAGCCTGAGAGGACCTTGGAAAACGAAGTTAAGGTAGAAAGATCCGGGATTCAATTCATGTTGCAGAAGCTTCAAACAATATGACCTTTAAATGGCTAAGTACTAACAATAAGCTGGGAAGTGACCAAGGTCAATCTTTGTCCATAGTGACAGTGCCGCTGAGTGAAACCACTGTCCAAAGAGACTGCCTAGTGAACTTCATAAAGCAATGTGTTGCAAAGAACTGCTGTGCCAATGCATATGAACTCCTTGCTCAAAGGCACTCCTCAAGGTTTGAAAAACTGTTTACAAAAGAAAAAAAGCAGTCTTAATTAATAAACTGCAATGAATGGTGCAGATTTGAAAACAGCCAACAGCTGTTTTGAAATCTTGCCAAACCTGTTACTGTTTCTTACAGGACGATTTCCACAAATTTGCTGTAGGATAATCAAGTGGGAGGCGCTGTTTCCAACACTGTTTCCAACATTGGAGAGAAATACGTTCCAAATGTAAGCACTTTGAATGTCTCACCTTAAGGATCCCTAATTTGTCATAGACTTTTTCCATAAATACATTCCTACAGTCTCCAGTACTGCTAGTTTAAATAAAAAGCAACATACTGAAATGTATGCAGGTTTCAGTAAATGTAAATATCAATGAATGCATAGAGAATTTCTTGTCCAATAACATGCAACCCTAGTGTGAAAGGGATCAGAAATAGAGCCACTTCCACTCCTTTCAAACAAGCAAACGTACTGTTGAAACCTAAATGAAGAAATCAAATTCTATCCTATTCATAAAATGCCCCTTTTAAAGAGATAATACATATTTTGCCTCTTAAAATGAAACTAAATGGGTGAGGAAAATAGAGGCAATTAATTTCAGATATTAAAGATCATTTTGAATGTAACAAAAACGAGGATTCATTTGGATCATTGTCATTACCAATAATCATCAGAACATATTCTAACACCAAATCCTGAGGCATCAGAGGATGGAATAACATCTTCATGGTCATACAATTCTGAACTTGCATTTTAACATGTCATCAGAATTTTGTCATAATTTATGCTGCTACAGTTTATTAATTCTGCAAAGTCAGAAATGTAGAAAAAAATTAAATACTATTTGCTTATACAATCTCTTCAAGAAGCAAACAGAATGAGTTAAACTGGTTGCTGATGTTCAAAATGGGACAATCCCCTGAAGCACTACAGTGCCTTCTCCCTTTTCCTGTTGTAGAAAATTTAAACAGGATGAACAATCTTTCATTAATATTTTACTAAACAAAAAGTGGCACAACTCAATAAAAATTTTCTCAAACACAGGCAATGCACTTGGCACATACTAAATACTCCTTGCAGATCCCAGATACAGAACAGGATAAGAATTGACCTAAGCCTTACATGGTTTTATTTACAAAACAAAGGGCTTCTAACACCCATTGTGAGAAAGAAGGTAATTAGAGGGGTACACAGACAAAGAAGTTGAATTTAACAGCATGAACGGTACTAACAAATTTAGAATGGCTGTTTATGAGAAGGCTGGACAAGCGATTGCAAAAAACATTCTTTAGATTATAAAAACCATTATTTTTGCCATCACATTTTCCCCTCATTTCCTAGCACTGTTTCTAGGTGCTCGGTGATTGTTAAAATTTAACAGGGCTATTTAATGGAATGGACTTGGGATGCTAGGGGTTTCAAAAAGGCTTTCAAACCCCTCCAGATAAATTTACTTCATCTAACTGCTTAATGATTACTGTCCATTTCAGGTACTCTGAACTGTCATTTATTGCACTTAGAACAGATAGAGTAGGACCACACCAAAGAAGTACAGCAGCATTAACTTACTGCATGCATCTTCCTCTGGTATGGTTACACGGTGGGCTGTAAACATGTGCACAGGATTGTTTTTTTTTAATAAAAAAAAATCATCCTGAGCAATAGAGAGGCACAGATTGAGGATTACACACATCAATAGGTAGAAGCAAGAACATTAGGCCACATACCAAATTCTCCTTTTCCAGCCAGGAAATAAGGCATGGGAACTTGGCAGAAGAATGCTACAGAGAAAGCATCTTGTGCATTTTTCTAAAAACCTTCTGGGAAGTACTTGCTAAATATAGCTACAGTACAAAAAACTAGATAATCAGGATGATGTAAGTACATACTAGACATGTGAAACTTTCAAATGCTGCTAGCAATTGCTCAGGCTAAGTCCTAAAAGAAAATACCTTGTCTTTTCTATCTTGGGAAAGAAAAAAACCATATGAATAACTATGTCTACACTTGATGGGTTGCTGTACTGTCTTATATGAACTTCGCTACAGCATCATTAAATCATTTAGTCTAATAAGAAAGAAACAACTAGAAGAAGATTGTTTATACTTACAGGTACATTTTTAAATTTTCTGATTATTTTATCAAAAAAGAACATAGCAGTAGGTGATGTGGATTCTTTTTTATGTCAACAGTCAGCAAAGGAACAGAAGCAAGCCTTCCCATACCTGAGCTGTTCATTAAGATCAGGGTAATATATGAATGGGCTACAACACTAAAGAAGAGCAGAAGAAAACCGAGTGCCTACAAACAGAACATATGACTATGTGAAAATTCAGCCTATAAAATGCTCAGGTTTACTCTTGAAAGCACTTTTTATAAATAAGATTAAGTCAATTGGCGTAGGTAATAGGAACTAACATCCCTAAAGGAAAAAGAACGGAGATGGAAAGTCAATATTTCTCCAAGAGGCCAACTCCAGCAAGACATCAAAATGATCCCCAGGTGTCAACAAACTCAACAAGCATTGGTGAAAGACCAGAACTAGAGATAATGAAAATGGAGCTTGCAAACAATTCTGTATAGGTGCATTCACAGTAATTTCTAATTGAAGACACTGGATGAAAGACACACGTAACTACATTGCTGTTGGGGAAAAAACCAAAACCATCAAACAAACCCAAAAAACCTCATCTTGCATTACATCAGAATTCAATCCAGAGATTTGTTTTGGATAGGAACTGAAAAGGTATTGGTAAGGAAACTAATGTGAGAAGAATGCACATATTTTCCTTTTTTAAAGAAAATGACAAACTGAAATTATGAGAATTTGGAAAAAAAAACACTTGGTCTTTGAAAACAGTGTAGTAAGAAATGAAAACTCTTACTCACAAGACTAATTGAAAAAAACATTTCAAGAAGGAACTGACAAATTGATGCAGCATAAGCATACAGAGATTAGAACTTGAGCAGTGTATGTGTGAACCAGGATGTATGTAGTGAAAGATTATTCTCTTCTGAGGGGATACACATGCAGAATAAGTTGACATGTGAAAAAAATAATGATTTCCAGGGAAAGACTGAGAAACATTTTCTGACATGTCTGGAAGTTTCACTGGAGTCAGGAAAAGAATGAAGTTCTGTAGCTTAATAAAACACCACCTGGTTACTAAGAAAGAGCAACATAAGGATATTTTGCACATTAGAGCTTCTTTGTATGATTCAATATATAACAGGTCTGAAAATTAGCTGATTCTATGAATGTAAGAGCTCTTCTGGATCTGATGCCAATTCCCAGCTACTCTAACATCCTTCTTTAGTTCTGCTATAGGCAGTTCCGCATGAGGAAGGGGAGGGAACTGGATTTTGGCGCTGCTACACTACTTAATACTGACTCCAGTTATCAATAAATACGGTACTACTGGAAGCACAGATATTCAATAAATAAAGTTGAGTCAAAGAAGTACTTCCACTGAAATTCAATGTTCAGCTTGCACTTGACCCCAGTCTTTATTCTTCGTCTCCAGAGACTTCTTGATGGTTCTATTTTGGTACTAACAAAAAAACCCCCATAAAAGCGTACCCCTGTAGCTTTTGACCTTCCTACACAGTGAATCTTTGATTTTGGAAAGGATTTTAGTACCTTTGCTTTTATTATTTATGATGTATTTGAGGGTTTTTTGATACCCTAAGCACACTGTTTGTTTCTCAGTTACAATGTCTCACTTTTGAAGCTGCAGTATGTTGTTAACTAAAAACCAGGGTTTGTACCCAAAATGCAAATTAAAAATAAGACTTGCTAGGGATCAATTATCCACGTGTTTTGCCAGCACAATACAACTTAAACAATGATGGAAAAAGGTATTGATTATATGAAAATATCCTAGTATCTTAATTAGTAATTGATTTGAAAACCAGTGCTGCACTGGATTGAGAAGAACCAGGGGGGAAACAGTAGAATGACTATAGTGTGTTAGTAAGCAGGATTCCTCATCTTGAGGCAACTCTGGCTACTTTGTGCTCCAATACACATTCTCTCAGCATCTTCTTTTACTAAATATAATCTTCACTAATCCTAGAATGTGAATTAAAAATTTTAGAGGAAATTAAATCCAGAAATAATCATGAAAACATCAGAATTTTTAGCAGGATCAAGTACCTAACTATGCCTATGTGTATTTTCACAAAAAACGCCCAAGAAACCCTTGCAGTGCTTGGGGTCTGATTTCTCCTAGGTAGATGATCCTAACAATTTAAAACATCCTTTGCACTTTTCCATGGTCCTCAACCATATCATAGCTAAACAGCTGTGCCAAAGCACCTGCTACTTACTCAAGGAAGTTCCTAGGTAGAAAAAACTTCAGCACATGTAAACTCAATAAATAAAAAGGAAACAAACTTCACTTGGAAATTTAGTGTATGTGTTCCAGCTTTAAAATATATTTACATACTTGCCCTATTGCTTTCACCTTGATGACCACCTTAAGAAGAAATAGTAAGACTCAAGATGAAAAAAAAACCGCACTTAAATGTACACAGAATATCTACACTATGGATAAAATTACAGTTTGCCAAAACATGTCTCGAACAGCATCTTATTATTAACTAAGAATTTCTGGTAAGTGTCCTGATCTTTCTTCTACTGGAAAATGCTATTTCTACCAAAAAATTAGTAACAATAATTGAAAAAACATCTTCCCAACTCCACCTGCTCCCATCTGCTAATGCCGTTACTTCACATAGGAGTTGTTTATTGAAAGTCACAACACTAGACTGAAAACATAAATCATAATTTGGTTTAGTATAAATCTGTAGCTCATCTGACTCTGTGGATGTTAATGTACACATTCAGCATTAAATCTGTGGCTCATGACAGGTGTTCTAGGCATAATTTTTTCACTGGAAGCAAGCACAAGAAATGATTGAAATAATAAGATATTTTTTTGTCACAGAAATAACTCCCATCAGTCTTTTATTCTTTTTAAAAAAAGTTTAATGTATTTTTTCTAGGCTATTTAATTTCAGAAATTCTCTGCAACTGAAACATTTACATAAATTACAAGTATGATACTTTTTACATTAGGAGTATTAGGTCTTTAGATGAATGTCCATTTCCGAATGACAAAGACAACAGTTCTTCAAAGAAGACAGTAAGTTCCAGAAAGTGATCAACTAGCAAAATTAAATGTACTGTGTTACAAAGAAGGTGTGGATGGATGGAGCAGTGGACAGATGGGATGACCTGTGTCTGGAGTATCCTGTTGGATGGTTACAGGCTCTTCAGGAGAGATAGGCAGAGCAGAAGAGGCTGAGGGGTGGAACTGTATGTTATAGAACAGTTAGAATGTACGGAGCTCACAGTTGGCAATGGCACAGTTGAGACCCTCTGGGTAAGAGTCAAAGGGCAAACAAATAATGTGGATGTCACTGTGGGAGTCTGCTATAGACCTCCCAGCTGTTGAAAGGGACCTGGCGGTCGTGGTCAATGGCAAGTTGAATGTGAGCCAGCAGTGCCCTGGCAGCCAGGAGGGCCAACCCTGTCCTGGGGGGCACCAGGCAAAGCATCACCAGCCGGTTGAGGGAGGGGATTGTCCCACTCTGCTCTGCACTGGGGTGGCCTCACCAGGAATATTGTTGGCAGTTTTGGGCACCCCAATGTAAGAAAGACATTAAGCCATCAGAGAGTGTCCAAAGGAGGGCAGTGAAGATGGTGAAGGGCCTTGAGGGGAAGCTGTATGAGGAGCGGCTGAGGGTGCTGGGTCTGTTCAGCCTGGAGAAGAGGAGACTGAGGGGAGACCTCATTGCTATCAACAACTTCCTTGTGAGGGGAAGAAGAGAGGCAGGCACTGATCTCTTCTCTATGGTAACCAGTGGCAGAACCCAAGGGAATGGCCTGAAGCTGCACCAGTGGAGGTTTAGGTTGGATATTAGAAAGAGGTTCTTCCCCCAGAGGGTGGTTGGGCA
>JAWWEE010000158.1:30259381-30313168 GCA_035221455.1 Xenops minutus
TGGATATTAGAAAGAGGTTCTTCCCCCAGAGGGTGGTTGGGCACTGGAACAGGCTCCCCAGGGAAGTGGTCACAGCACCAATCCTGACAGAGTTCAAGGAGCATTTGGACAATGCTCTTGGGCACATGGTGTGGCTCTTGGGGATGGTCCTGTGCAAGGCCAGGAGTTGGATTGGATGATCCTTGTGGGTCCCTTCCAACTCAGCATATTCTGTGGTTCTGAGACTGTTTTGTTAAGACTTCAAAAAACTTCTGAAAAGTAGCCTTGCTTGCTCATTTTAGCTGTAAAATAGAGCCCATATACTTTTCTTACACAGATATCAAAAGCTATCTATCCCAACTACAAACATGTAAGGATCTAACTTACACCAAGGGTTTTGTCTGGTTCAGTGTAACTAAAAATGGATAGCTAGGGAACAGACAAAAACCCAGCGAGTATAGAGAGAGACTTTTTTTAAGCAGAATACAAGGTGTTATGGCAGTGAAGTAGCAAGATGGAAAAAGAAAAACATACTCTCATCTTAAAAGTGCTATTAAAAGTTCCTTAGGATCCTTCAGGATAACACTGGAAGAAACTTTGCACATTGAAGTGGAAGAACAGAACATCAGTGAGACTGGATCTTGTGAAGTGAAATACTTTGAACACATCTTGTCACTGAAATGAATTCCTGGCGATAATTTAAAATCTGTCCTTGGTCTTTTAAATTTGCTTTATTTGACTTTAACACACAACATTGCCAAAAATTAAATATTGATTACACCATTTATATAGAAAAGTGAAGACTTCAACTTGAAAACTAATTTTCTTTTATACCAATATCATCTCCCTAAGAGTAGAACGAAATTAGAAGTTTGAAAGAATGACTCAGGTCATTTGCTCTGGATATGTTCTTTTAAGTTATCTGAAGTTACAGATCTAAAATTTCATACTGTAAGTGTAAAAAACCCCAAGAGTCAACGCTAACAGAAATATAAAAAAACAAATACAAAAATACACTAGGTAGCATATTGCTTTTGTGTCTGAAAAGAACATTGCATTTTACTTGATGAAAATGCCAACGAGAAACACACACAAAACCACAGTAAGATCTTAAAACCTGAGTAGCTACTGAAAATTACAAGAAAAACTTGCAAGCCACACTGTGTCATCCTAAAGTTTTGTCACATGAGTATTCATCAAATTCATCTAACCTTATCAAGAAAGCAGTAAAACTCCTAAAAGATACAACTATATTGTAGAAGATAAAAATACCTGTCACAATCACTATCAATTTTATGGTTGAATGACTCAGAAAGGAAAGACTGCTAGTGCAGTCTTCCTCTGAGTAAAACTTAGATTGCCTCTATATGTGAATCCATCTTCTATAAATATGTTTAAATATTCTTAGAGCAGTGGTTGATTTTGTTTGAAACTCAAATACAATTTAGAGAAGAAAGTTGTACTACAAAGATTTATTAAAAGCTAACAAAAGCTGGTTTGCTTAGTCTTGGGGATGTACCTAACAATAGACAGAGTAGTCCCAATGGCAATTTGTCTTGAGAAGTTCTGACCTCGCAAGAGGCTACAGTGAAAAATTTAATTACTTCTTTTACCAGGAAATTATGTTTTTGAAGAGTGATTGAAATATCCAGGTTCAAACTCAATACTCATCATTTAGTACTTTGTTAGAAACAGAGATTTTCAGAAAACATGAAAAAGTGTAAACAGTAAAGCAAATTCAAAATATAATGTATTTTGTCTACATGATCTGTTTGTATATATAAACAACACTAGGTTTTCCAAAATATGCTTATGAAAAGGTAAAGACTTCTCCTAACAGATCAATCAGGAGCATTAGTGGTGCGTTCTCTCACACCTTCTCTCCAACACCCTCATGCATTAGTAACCTCCTGCTCACGTTCATTTAATAGAGGTGCTCCTGTCATTGAAGAAGCTGGGTTTTTTTTCTGACACACACATAACTTTCTGCTAGCCCGCAAATTCAGTAAGAGAAATGTACACTTGGGACAAAAAAAAAGCAGAATAGTACAACAAAAAAACTGGGATATGTAGCTGACAAAGAAATATAGTACCACTAGCTCTGTGCCTAGACCACCAGTCCAAAAATATATATAATCGAAGAAATAATTTTTTCCCCCTGACACTTCCTCATCTTCGTTTCATGTCATATATACACATTTTGGAGCCCTGAACTGAGTTCCTAAACCAGCAAATGAAAATACTGAAAAGATACACTTGCAGATTAAAGAAGAAAAAAAAAAGCACCCTGGAATATCAGCTGGATGCTGAAGTACAATTTACCTTTATTTTCATTATTGTGTGGATCAAGCGGTCCAGTGTGAACTTAGTTCATAATGCATTATTAGAAAGACAGGATCCAGAAGGAAAAACACAGTAAGTGAAGACATTTAAACATATTGATAATTTTGAAGAATATGAAGGAACCGTATTTCTTGACAAATTCAGATGGTGTTTGAGAACTTGGGGGTACTAAAAAGGGCTGAACAAAAAGATATTGGGTGGTTTCTTTAGTTTTTCACAAGTAGTATGTAAAATGAACAAAGCACTCTCTAAGTGGCAAAGAAGCTTATACTTTTGCATAAAATCCAACCTCTAGGTAATAGGAACAGATGACAACACCTTTCAAGTTTATTTTCCAGTTGGGTTTTTCTTTATCTTTGCCTAGATCAGCTTGTACCACCCATCTTCACAAGACATCACAGAAAATCTAGACTAGTTAAATGTTGCATGGAGATTCCTGTTATAAAAGTGGTGTGGCCTCACACATTTTGAGCAAAATCTATTTTGCAGTAATACATGAAAAGCAGGTCTCAACATGAAATACCAAAGCATGATCCAATTATGAAATGAGCACATCTCAACTAATTTACCAAACACAGTTTCAGAGTTTTATCTGTTTCAAATTTCTTGTAGATTCCTTCTGTATTCTCTGAATCTTTGAAGACAGTCTAAAGGAGTACATTTTACTTTGTAACATATAAGCTCTACTCCTTCCCACTGGGATAAACTTCCTAAAAACATATAGGCTTCATCTAGAGCTATTTCTCAGAAGAGCTGTCTCTTATTTACGCCTGTTACTGGTCTCCTTTGGTTTTCTTTGGACAATCCTATTTTGTCAACAGGTGTAAAACTCAGGGCAGTTTCTCTGTTTTGTCTTGCTGTTCTGCTCTATCTGGGTTTTTATTTTTAAGCCATCAGACAAGACATATTTTTTTAGAAAACAAATGAAGGAGGCACTTGCAGATAGAATTCACTGAACAATCTTAAGAAAAGTGGACTATATAATGAAGCTCAAGTTTGTGTCCATCAGAGTAATTTTAATTCTATTACAGTAAATGTGAGTACTGCATAAAATAATCCCATAGGTTAAACCAAAATATTTCTATGGGTGGTTGCCAATAAATCTTGTTTGCTGATAGAAAAGAATCAGACAGCAGGAAAGAAGAACTAGCAGATGCTGGCAATCATTTTAGCCAGCAGAATAATCTTCAAGGATCATGAATTAGATAAGGAAGAATGTTATTATTTGCCATCTGCTACTGGTCTATTAGTATGTCAGCATCTGGTGCCACAGAAAGATCTTTGTGATATGAACACACAAAGTGAATTCAGACAGTTTTCTTCTGCTGGAAGGAATTCTGCCGAGGTTAAACACTACAGGCCTTGCCACTGGTCAATTTGCTTAGTTTTACATGTATGCTATTTAAAGTTCAATAAAAATAGAGCATAATAGAGTTCACCTCAATGATTAAATAGTAATCAGTAAAAACTGAATAATAATCCCACAAGGTTGGCATTAAAACTTTCTTTCAAATCAATTTAGGCTGTTTTTTGTTTCCAAATGTCAGGCAGCAAATATCTAAGTTTGAGCAAAGCCAGTTGGTTTGAAAGTGTCTTAAACTGATCAGTAATAAAGTGGGGCACAGACCTGCCCCAGCCCAGGCTAGAAATTTGCACATATATTTTGTTGACAAAATACTACTTGCTCAATATCATTACTCAGTGGCAGGATTATCTATGTTCCTGGGGATACTAAAGGATATTAAATACATTTAAGGTGCTAACAATTTCATATCCACTACGTATTGCAAAAGATAACATGAAACTTCAATAATCATAAGGTGTTGGTGGATCCATATTAAATTGTGCAACAATTGGAACAAGCTATACTGTCTTGTATTTATCTATTATGTAGAATGACACAGCCCTTACATGCGAACCAACCTTGTTCAGCAGAGGCAATACACTGATCTGATAGATTACATGGCTGATCACGGAGCTTGCAAGGCATAAGTGTACTTACTTTTGGCGTTGGGCAGGATGCAGTGGAGAGACGAGAGGTGGCCTGGGCACGAGGAGATTCTGAAGGAGTAGTACTGAGGGAGGCTGTATCACGTGGGAGAACCTGAACACCACGAGAGATGATGGAATCTGGAATCTTAAAAAGAAGAGATGGAATTAATAGTAAAAAAATATACTGTATAACTTATAACCTTACATCAAAAACATAGGAATACCTCAGTTTGCATACCTCTCTCACATTTCGTGCTTGGCAGTGGGTAATGGCACGTTCTCCTAATTTCAGTAACAAATTCCTAGCAAATACATAAGATCATATTCTAACTGAAGTAGCATAGAACATACTATTTGTCCTGAAAAACCTACTAATCAGATATACTACAACAGGAAATAAAAAGAAAATAACAGTTTTCCTCTTAAGCCTCTGTTTCAAACTCAACAATGACCAATAGCGATTTCTGCTGTGACATGAAGGGAGGCATACCTTCCATTCTCTAACTAGGGGATAATATTCTGAAAACAAAACCAATTGCTAGCAATGACTGAAACCTCTAAAGAAATGTCATGCAGTGAGAAAATTTCTCATAAGAAATCTCATGCAGTGAGTAAATACTTCTTATTCCATGAAGACTTTATTTCAGCTACAAAAATTCTTGATGTAAGGTTTGTGCTGCAAGAGCTACAGGCCTCTCTGGAGGAAGTAAAGGCAAAAGCACTAGAAACCACTATCCAAAGCCAATACTTTCTTTAAAACACATTCAGAGGGGAAAAATAAAAATTCAGCCCTCCACCCCACCCCGGATATTAGAGGGCATATCCCTCCTGATGAATGACTGGCAAACTGGTAACAATGCATGAGGAGAAAGCTGATGCACTCAATAATTTTTGCCTCAGTTGTCACTGGCAATCTCTTTTCCCACACTTCTTGAGCAGATAGACCTTGAGCCAGGGACTGGGGGAGCAAAGACAGGTGGACTGTTATGTGAATGCAGAATTGGCTGGACAGTTGCATCCAAGGGGTCAACGGCACAATGTCCTGACTGACACCAGGGACAAGTGGTGCCCCTCAAGGGTCTGCACTGGGACCAGTGTCACTCAAAGTCTTTATCAATGACAAAGAGGTCCAGTGCACCCTCAGCAGATCTGCAGACAATGCCAAGATGAGTGGTGCAGCTGACACACCTGAAGGGTGGGATGCCATCCAGAGGGACCTGGATAAGCTTGAGAAATGAGCCTGTGGGAATCTCATGAGGTTTAATAACACCAAGAGCAAGGTGCTGCAACTGAGTCAGGGCAACCCCTGGTATCAATACAGGCTGGGGATGAAGGGATTGAGAGCAGCCCTGCTGAGGAGGACTTGGGGGTGCTGGTGGGTGAGAGGCTGGACATGGCCCGACAATGTGCACTTGTAGCCCAGAAAGTCAATTGTATCCTGGGCTGCATCAAAAGCAGCGTGGGCAGCAGGGCAAGGGAGGGGATTCTGCCCCTCTACTCCACCTTTGTGAGATCCCACCTGGAATACTGTGTCCACCTCTCTGGTCCTCAGCATGGAAAGATATGGACCTGTTGGACAGAGTGCAGAGGAGGGCCACAAATATTATCAGAGAGATGGAACACCCTCTCCTATGAAGACAGTCTGAAAGAGCCTGGTTTGTTTAGCATGGAGAAAAGAAGGCTCCAGGGAGACCTTACTGTGGCCTTAGAGAAAGATGGGGACAAACCTTTAACAGGGCTTGTCATGATAGGACAAGGGGTAATGGTTTTAAACTAAAAGAAGGTAGGTATAGACTAGATGTAAGGAAGAAATTTTTTACAATAATAGTGTGAAACACTGGAACCGATTGCCCAGAGAGGTGGCAGATGCCTGATCTTTTAAGGTCAGGTCAGGTTGGATGGGGCTTGGAGCAACCCAATGTAGTTAAAGATGTCTCTGCTCATTGCAGGGGTTTGGACGAGATGGCCTTCAAAGGTTGTTTCCAAACCAACCTATTCTATGATTCTATTTCTAAGCTGGAATTTTAGTGACAGATCCTTTAGCTGGTGAAATAAACATAATTACACCAACTTACAACAGTGAAAAAGCATTCTTATTTTCAGTTATAAAATGAATCTATCATTAATTTTTATCTTCTGTCCCTTCTGTTCAGTTTTAAAGAAAAACATAGAGGAATGAATTTGAGAATAAAGCTTTCCTTAGCTCTAATATGCTGTCTTAGAAAGTTTGATGGTTCTTATTACTATTATTTGGGCCCAGTCATGTAGCTATCATCCCAGTTTTATAATTGACTAGATTACTATTTTAATGTAACGATATATTTATTTAATTAGTGGAAACTACTATTAAGACAGAGAAATTATAAATACCCCAGATAAGAGAAATGATCTCTAATTCTACAACACAAAATGTAGTAGATTCCACTGTAACACACTCTTTACAAAGGCTTATTCTGGTTTTGTTT
This sequence comes from Xenops minutus, assembly GCA_035221455.1. Lineage (NCBI taxonomy): Eukaryota > Metazoa > Chordata > Aves > Passeriformes > Furnariidae > Xenops > Xenops minutus. Next base: position 30,266,161 of record JAWWEE010000158.1, read on the forward strand.
TCACTATTTTAACCCCGTCCTTTTTCAGAAGCAGCAATTCTACAAAACCACTTTGCTCTCACTTCCTGCAATTCACTTTTCTAAAACAACAAGCCAGGAAGTGTAGACATTCAGATCTTTGAAGGAATATCTATACACACACATATCTTAAGATCTTTCTCCTCATTAAGAATTTCTTAGTTCAGCCTGATGTTCAAATTCCAAGTGAACCACCAGAAGAACCCTTGTGTCTGGAGGAAATAGCCACAGCAGACAAAAGGCAGCAAGAAATGAAGATCCAGTGACAAGCAAAATCACTAATGTTGGGCTTTTCCACAAGGGATGGTTTTTTTAAATGGAGATGCTGTTACCCAGTCTCCATCTAGGCATTTTGAGCATTCTTGCCTCATAAGACTTGAGGGCAAACAGAAGCCACTGGGAAGTATCTCCTTCTAGGAACAATCTTGAATCCTAGCTTGAATCCTTCATGTGTTGCATTCTTAGGACACAAGAAAGCTTTGCTGCTTGTCTTGTTGTAGTTAAAATGACCAATCTTAATACTCACATCATTAAATACTGGGGTTTTAATGTAATTTCCCACTCCCTCAACTTCCTTGGTTCCCATCTATAAATAACATCTATGTCTAACAGCAACCTTGACGAAAACATACTGGGTTTTACTTAGGGGATTTTATTTCACCATATAACCCTCCTCCACACGTTAAGAGTCTCTCATGTTCATAACCTGTTTATAAGCTGTGTGAAAACAGATCTTGTTCTCAGTGTGCCACCAACTGCTTCCTTTCTGCTCCACTGCTGTGTTTCTAGACTAACAGGGGTTTTTTGCCAGTCAATTTCTGTCAGCATTTAAAAATCTTAAGAGATGTACATAAGATGTAAATAAGTTCAATGATAGTCTGAACATTCAAACAGTCTGGAGTCAGAAGTACAATTTCTCTTCTGTTCATTTTTTTCTCCTGAAATCCCATCTTAAATTTGTTGAACCCCAAAACAGGCTGACATCCCTAAGTTTTATACTGGCATAGATAATACCTACAACTTTTAATGCTTCCTATTAATCTCCACGCCTAAGGATACAGCAAAAAATTACATCTTGAGAAAGGCATAAAATAAAAAAGACACAATAAAATATAGTTTTAAGTCTTCAAATAAGACATTTTTTTGTTACACTCCTCTGATCCAAAGCTGCACATATCTTGAGATGATTGAGTATGGTTCCATTACCCTTTTGTAAACTCCATGGCTCCACAACACAAATAACAATATTGCTTTTGCAAATGATACCAGTTCTCTCTAGGTTTACTCTGGTTACTCTAGGGTAACCAGATAATCCATATTGTCTCATGCCCTTCAGGCAAGAAACGTTTTATTTTTATTGCCCACAATATCGATCAATCATTGCTTCTACAATTCTATCTGATATCACCTTTTTCATAACAAAAATCCTCTCTCTTTAACAAAGTGACTGACACAATCCCAGTTCCCACTGAACCGCATGTGTAGTACTAATTTTTACCTGTGAGAAAATTAAAATGTAAGTAAAATTTCAGCCAGGACATTAATCAGAAAAAAAAAGCTGAAGGGAAAAGATGATCACGGGCATTTAATTCCAATGAGAATTATTGCCAAATCACCACCTTTATATAAAATACAATCACTGGAAAACAATCCATATATAAACCTATCTGGCAATTTAAGTCTTTAATCAAGGCAACTTCTTCTTAACCCCGTTAAAGAGGTTAATAAACCCAGAAAAAATTTCTTTGTTTCCTGGGGCATAGAAACCTGCAATAAAGAAGGGCAGGAATATTATTGCATTTTGGAGAGATTCTTTTTTAAAACTTTCAGAGTCACACTCTGAGCATTTAGGATGTCTCTCCCTAAAATATTTTACTCATTTTCCAGTTTCAAATAAATTTCATAGAGGGTAGAGATCTCAAAATGCTAAATGGGGTACAAAAAACTTCTTAGTTCAGTGAAAACAGTTCCTGTTTGCACCAGCTGGAATGGAAAACCTGTTGTAACACACTGACGGAGAGAGAAATGAATGAGAAATGAATGAAGTGACAGAGAAAGATATTCAGTCTATCCATCAGTTACTGCTTCTACAAATTTCATCTGACCTGACCTTTCTGTGAAGTACTTCTTTATCAGTTTAAATATTTGTGTTTTCAGACTAGAGAATTAAGCATTGAGAGGAAGGGAAAAAAGAAAAGATATGAGTTCTTTATCCTCCTCTGCCCAGGACAGGAACAAAGATTGACAGCGCTGGTGAGGTAAGAAACCAATCAAGTAGATGGTATTTAGAATGAGTGTTATACAAGAGAAAAAAATATCTTAAAAACACAGCTTAAACCCCACCAATAACCTACTAAAAAACTAACAACCTTCTGCTCTGAGTTTCAAGATCTGATTGGGATTATAGAAAGCATAAAAAAATAGCTCAAGAGTAATCTGCAAAAGGGCACAGAAACATCTTAATAGTGTGCTTCAGAGAGGCTACAATCACTGTCCTACTGATACTGAAGAATATGGTACAGATTCTAATTTAGTAACCTCAACTCAAAACAAATAAACTGCTGGAATAAATGGGTGTATGTGTAGAATAAGGCTGTATATATAGCTTTATATGCAGGTGTGTGAACTTTAAAGTCTTCACATTTCCTAAGTGACTTCTCAAGAGACACAGAATCATGTTTTAAATACAGAGGAGTTAGACTATTTGCCTAGGGGAATGGGCTCTTTCTACCATTCATTGAAATTGTTGCCTACTATTCACTAAAATCCAGTAACTTATTATAAGTCCACTGTATTCCAAAGACTCCTGAAGTCTCCTGTTTTTGAGAAATTCTAAACAGAAAAAAAAAATGAAGGAGAAACTGCAAGTGAAAAAAGCAAACTATGAATATTCAGTGCAAATGCTGTACTGTGTTGACAAAAAAGCTATTGAGAGAAAAGCAGCAAAGCAAGGCAAACAAAGGGGAAAAAGTTACAATTTCATAGCTCTAAAGCAGTAATTTTAGGAGATTATTTTAATTATATTCAATTAGTGAGTATATTAGATGATAAAGCCTATGACTAATCAGAAACACAGGCTTTATAGCAATTATTATCTCAGCAGCTAAGTGATTCAGACAAAACACATGAACTTTACCTTGTTTAGCCCTATCTCTTAAACAGATATTTTCTGCAGCATGTGCCCTAAAAGATGGCACTGATGTGTCTTTGTTAGAAGAAAATACATTATGCTGCCTGTTCACACACAGACTAGGAGGCAGGCAGCGTATTTTTAGAAACTGTTAGTGCAAAAGCCTCTTGAAAGTGTCTCTTACCAGCTCTGCTGCACTGCCTGCTGCGTGATGGCAATAACTGATGAGACCAGGGATGGGATGTTCACCTTTTGCCATGATAACAGCTGAACTGGTGTAGGATGGATGCTTCTAATGCACAACACATAACAGCTATGAATACAGTGACAGGAAAACATCAAACTATACAAGCAAATGACCAAAAAGGAATGATGTGAGAACAAGTGTGACACTGAAATGCCAAGCTCATATGAACACAGCCAGTTTAGATCTCAGGTATTTTCTGCCATTAAAAATGGCCTATGTCATTTATCTTTGCCTGTATCATAAGAAATTAAACAACTTAAAGTTTGCATTAATAAAAACTGATACTTGCAAATGATAATTACCTTAATTCATCCCTGTAAAGACATATGTAATCAGGATTTTCTGTATATTGGGAGATGATCTCCAGCTGCAGCTGTCTTAGAAATGTCAAGATGTTTCAGACCTGAATTCACATTTCTGGAGTTAGAATGTTGCTGCTTTGGTTTAGAAATCGTTTAATATAATTTTGAGTTACTTAAGACTTTCAATTCTCACAATAGGAATTAAAAGCACAGTTTGTGAAGTAAATATAGAACAAAGCAGTTTGGAAAGAAACCTTTCCAAACACATAGGGATACACTGTCTTCCATTTGAAAACTGAAGACATAAAACTGAGGTAAATACTTATATATTGCATCAAATAATACAATAATTATTTGGAAAACATTTAGAATTTGAACTGAAATAATTTTGGACTCTCCAATTTATTATTTTAGTTTGAATAACATTGATCTATAATTAGTGGTTAAAGACAAGGCTATAAATATGAAGATAGTTTGTTGCTAGAATTTCACATCTCTTATGTGGTCATGCACACAGCAATACAGTAATCTGAATAGCTTATTACTTAATCTGCTACCTATCTGCTATAGTTTTTATCAATGTTTTCAGAAACCAACACTTTAATTTCAAATTAGATATTATGGGTTAGAAAACTTCATGGCGATTCTTTAACATGCCGCCTACTGGACTTTGCATGTTCAGGTGTGTGAGTACTTTGAATGAAATAAAAACTGCTGAAAACCGTCTGTCACATCAGAACGGTATTACAAAAACATATGTTAACATCAAGGTAATAAATATAATAATAATTTCCCACTGATATTTGAAATCACCTACTGAAACAGAATTCATATATTTTTATGATACTGTATTTCTACAACACGTACCTTAAATACATCCATTTGACCACAGAGACGTCAATATATAGTCTTAACGTGCAAACGAATTTTAGTGGAAAGTACCTGAGACAGAAACTAAAGGACTCTTAGGGAAAGAAGCCAGACTCACTTTAGCTGCAATAGCTGCTGCTGTTATATGTGAAGAAGAACTGTCCTCTGTTGAGGCAACTCCGCTATCCTTCTTCTCTTCCTCCTCTTCCTCACACTGTACTCCTTTGTCTTCTGTCTGTTTGTGAGGGCTGGTGGTTGGAGGAGGAGAAAGAGGAGGTGGTGGTGAAGGTAGATCTTCAAGCTCATCGTGTACCTCCTTTACTTTTACAATGGCATCCCGCAAAAGATCAATGGCATGAGGTAGGGCTGGCAGTATAAACTGAAAGCATTCCTATGCACAACAAGAAGAGAAACAACTATGAAAAGTTACCCGCAGAAGTAAATAGGGCTTTTTCAGATTTACTCTTAAAATGTATTTGGGATTTAGATGCGTCTTTTCACTCAACCATAAATAAAACCTTACATGGCCTATGCAATTGCTTATAGAAGGAAAAAAAAATAAACTCAGAATGAGACCTGCCGACTATTCTATACATTTTTGTCTTTTTTTTGTGAAAAGACAGTAAATTGCACAACAGGGCTACTATAATTAAGCTAATACTGTATTAAAACTTCAGAAAACAAGAGTTAAATTTTTGTGAATACATAATGCAGAGAACAGTTCACAGCAGCTGGCAAAATGCTAAAAAAATGCAGAATAAAAACATTAACTATATCCCTGCAGGGATATTAGCTTCAAATCATTCCTATTATGCTCCCTCACAATTAGAGAACAATTCATAAGGGTTTCCATAATTACACTTTTATATAATTATACCCTTTTTTTTCATGGACTTATCCTGTATTTTGGAAGAATGACAAACTACACTGATGTCATTACAATGCTATGCAAGTCAGAAAAAATGGTTCATAAATAATCTACTTTTCAAACCTCTCCTTGCTCTATGTTCTTAAAAACAATCAGAAATTTTATTTTATACGTCTGGAAAAAGCAAAAATGCAGATGCCATGCAATTGTTCTTGTTCCATAATGGGCATACACATATATAGCCATCTATGCTGCTAAAATATGCTGGTATTTCATCAACTCAAAGAGGAACCCCAGGACGTCATGAACTGCAGCTGCCTGCTCAGATCAGGGTCAATATGAAATTCAGAAGGGCTTCTTAGGGCTTTGTTCAGTAAAGTCTTGAAAAAAAATCCAAGAACAAATACTCCACAACCCTTCTTGACCACCTGTTCTAATGCTTAATTAATGTTTTTGTTGTGTTTCTTTGTTTGTGTGATTGGGTTTTGTTTTGTTTTTCCATTTCTTTTTATCCAACTCGAAGCTACCTTCTTTAACTTATGATTAATGTATCTCATTCTTCTGCCAGGCACCTTGGTAAAAAGTTTTCTTCATGTCATCTGAGCACACTGCATATAAACATTAAATTATTGGAAAATATGGCAGGGTCACAAGAATGAATTGCCATGGCAATGCAGTCAAGGAACACACACGTCAAAAGACAAAGCTGGCAATTATTCCTTTTGTTTTATTTCATTTTCAGTTTTGTTTCAAGTATAAAAGAAGATTTTAAAAAATGCATTCTGAGATTTTAGAGTATCCAGAAAATAAATAATAAGAATTTTATAAATAGATACTGAAATAAATTATTTTCCATAAATGAAAATTACTACCTGAAGAAAATGAAGAACAAAGCACCTATCAGAAATCACTGGTGTTTATATATGCCTCTTTGTAAGTAAAACAAACACTATTTACTCAAAGCTTCTAAATAAGAACACATCATTCAGTTGCTCCTTTAAGAGTAACGAATGATAAGTTAGACCACCTCATAGAACTATAAATTCTTTAAACATTCAGTTTGGTACTGTGAAGAACTGGAGTAAACTAGATGAGTATAAGATGCTGTACATAATGAAGAAATATTAAAACATGTTTATAAAAATAATAAAAATTAAAAAATCCTTACTATCTAACTGCAAAATGCAGTTATTTTGCCTCCACAGTATTACTTTTTAAATGGTTTAAAAACTGAAGCATACAACCACCATTACTTCAGCAAAAACGCGGACCTCAAGTGATAAACAAGGAGAACAATCTCTGAACTGACCAATAATTGCAAAAAAGCACATCAATAATTGCCTCATTAGAGAAGCCTGTTCTCCACTCCTGCCACTGAAACAGAGCCTTGCTTAACTGTTGATGCATCAGTGCCCAGTAACTACTCTAAAAGCTCGTGTTATCTGTGAAACTCATTGCTTTAGGCAATTGCTACCACAAATACAAAATCTGCCATAGACCAAACAGTTTTAATAAGCGTCCAGTAATTTCACACTTTGCCCTCTTTCACAACATTTTTTGCAAGGCTAAAGAAAAAAAAAATCAGAAAAAAATGGAAATATTCTACAGATCTGGATTCTGTGGGACATGCCACACAAACGTTCTCTAGAAAAAACAAGGCATGCGGTTCACTTTTGAGATTAAGCATTCACACTGCTGTCATTAGTATTTTAATATCTAATTAAAGAAGTATGTAGACTGCTGCAATTTCATAGCTTAATATAAGTTTCTCATATGATCATATTTATACAATGAAATTAGCAAGTCATAAAAGAGAAAAATTAGAGAAAGTCCTGGTAACAATCTGTTTTTTTTTGGTTCTTGAGATTCAGTCTGTTAGGGGACAATTTTCTCTACTATTCAGCTTAAAAATCTTTGCTGAAATCTGATACTTTAAAGATGCTTTGTATTAAAATTGTGAGAGGACAGAGTATCATCATGACAGGAACAAATAAAACATCAGTTTATCAGAAGCTTACTTGTATAATGCAATCATATGACATTTTCTTCTTTTCCAGCAGAATTACCTTTTTTATTACTTACCCTATATCAAACTATTGTTAAAATACCTATTAACATTTTTTTCATTTCTTTTCCTCATTCTCTTTCTGCAATTTATCTGCCTTTACAGTCTGATTGCCTCAGGACAGAAAATGACAATTGCTTCTGTACCTAGCATGTTAGCAGTGCCACTGAACATAATAAAAACCATTAGAGATTGTAGGCTATTTCGTCTCTTCCATAATTCAACAAAAGAAGTACTCACTTCTGAAATAATCTTCTTACTGGTGCACCAGTTCTTTAACATGTGGGGCCCACTGCTATGTTAAATACATGTACATCCCTATGACTGACCACTCATAACTGCAAGAATTTCAAGAAGGTATACCCCACCTTAGCATCCTTCAATGCCTGTTGCATGTTTTGAAGACTTTTAAATTTCTTTTTAATTACAGCCTCATTAAATTTCCTAAGAAGGCTCTAAGGAACGGTAGGATCATAGGAGGGCTTACTGAGTCCTTGAACTGAAAAACGTAGACAATGTATCTGAAAAGCTATGGTGGCTGCTTGGGATCACAGTACTCAAAACATTTTCTCCTCAACTTGCAGGTGACAGCCTGCATAAACACTGTTTACTGATCTCCAGAGACAAGTCTTTCAAGAAACAGTGACTTCAGGGCTGTGCTGCTAAACACATTAGTACTGAATCCTTCGTGACTGGGTACTACTGGTTCAGAAAAATTCCACCACATGTGCCTTTGTGAGAGGCCAGAGGTAAAGACATTTTTTAACAAGGCCCCTAGCATAGTTTGAGCCCTGAAGAAATAGATTCTTGTGATGGGGGAATCTACCTTAGCAGTGTTGTATCAGGTTGTACAGCCCACTATTCAGCCTACCAGTATTTGTGTGAAGACTGTTTTCCTATCGGCCAACAACACAGCAATTAGTGAAAGATCTAGCCTTACTAACATACACACACACAAATTCCTGCTGAAGTCTAATTGTATTTCTGTCAGCTATACAGTCAAAAAGAAAGAATGAATAAAAACATAAAGTCTAACTTCTCTGTCCAAACTGAGCAAAATACAGAAAGAAAACCAACTCTATAAAGGGTGAAAAGTCTGATACCCGTATTGACGAGATTTTAAAAAATCCTCACTTTTAAAAATTCTGTTCCCTTTTTTCCCCTCTTGCTGATCAAAACTGGAATGTTCTTCATACTCCAGCAAGTTCTACTGTTCTGCCTTCCTCTTATTTCTGTGTGAAAAGAATGCTTTCTTGGAAGCTGTAGACAAGCCAGGGATCAGGTAGAGGCTAAGCAGAGACAAGTGTAAGTGGCCATTAGACTATGCATCAGCACTGCCTGCTGGAGTGAGCGCTTGCTTGCACTCCATGTAAGCAGTGTGTCCTGGTCACACAATACCTTCAGTCAGACCGGAATCGTGTTGCCCCCTGCCTGTTCACTTACACAAATACACATTTCAATTCACTTTTGTAAAATTTGTTGTAGTGGGCACTTTGTACCATTCAGAACAATGAGAAGTACCCATCATGATTCTTCATTAGAAGGTCAGTAAGAACATTTCTTACCTGTGATCCTTTCTTGCTACCTGGCAGATTAATTATGAGAGTTTTCCCTCTGATACCACACACAGGTCTGAAAAGGAAGAAACACAGATTGGAATCCTTGCATGCAACTATCTCCATTGTCAAAACAAAACCAAAGCACTTAAGATGAATTCTATGATTTACCAGATTTTGTAAACTTAATTTCCAATATATTTAATGATTATGTTCTTGTAAAACAACTCAGGAGAAGCTAAGCTGAAAAAGAATCAAACAAGGCTGACAGGGTCTAACATTGAATTGATAGCATGAAGACTGGATAGATTTCCATCTAGTAGATCTTATTAGATGTAGCTCCCTTAACTCTATTGTTTATTTGCATCCAATAAACTATTTGATATAGTCCCTATTTGAACATACACATGATCCTTTGCAGTGTAGTTGATGGTGTCAAACACTATGTTCCTGGCCAGGTAAAAATACCAAATCATGCTTGTTGCATTAATTCAAATATTTCCTTTTAAAAAAAAAAAAAAAAAAATGCAACATAAGCAAAGAAGGGACCAACTCTCAAGTGAAAATTGCAATTATGCAATTCATACCTAATTCTTCCTAACAGTTCTTCCCTACCCCTCAATAAAAGACAAAACTGGCTATGAAAGAGGGAAGTTTTTATTTCCTTTTTTTAATTTGTCTTTAGGGAATTCCTTTGATGTTCACACAAGACTCTAGTGCCGAATGCTTTCTGCCATTTACAGCTTGACTCTTCAAAATTTTAGCTAAATATTTTTCAAGAGAAAAAAAATTAAAATTGCTGAGTTTTGTCTTGAGATTGTAAAGAGTGCTTCCACTGTTTACAAAAACAGCAGTGAAAAACAGAATAGAAATGAAAATAATTTCCATTTATTACCAAAAATTTTGAGCCAAAGGACATGATTTGTTGGTACAGCACAAAGATGAAGAGCCTGAGTGAAAGAAATGTGTTCATTTATTCTTGTTGCAGTAGTCAAGCCTAGAGAGTACAAACTCAATCTAGCAAATCCCGTATGTGGGTTACAGTTTATGATAGATTTAAAATAAAGGAGATAGGAATTGTCCACAGAGAAAGAAAAATGAGGTGCAATTGTATTTGGCAGATAGCTCCTTTAATAGTCTTCTTGGCTCTTCTATTCTGCCTTAAATAATTTTGAACATTATAAGCTAAATGACCAGTACAACCACTCAATAATAAAAAAAGGATTAAACCAGCATTTCTTCCTCATGAAAACTGCAAGTTTTGCCTGCCAATAATCTGATCTAGTGGCTCAAGAGAGAAACAGATCTGGTAAAAATTTCTCAAGAGAGCCTGCAAAAGTAAGTAAAAGTACGTAAGGACTGTATGGCTTGCAAAAAAATATTGTGTGTGCTCACAACAAAAGCACACAAAATGTGCATGCATTCTGGGTACTTTCAGAGATATATCAATGATATTCCTCCCAAATGCTGACCAGTTGAGGGGGTGATGTAGATCTCATTCTCAACCTTGTGATGCAGCGAACAGAAATTAAAAAAAAGAATGAAAGAAGCCTCAGAAAAAAAGAATATGAATAGGAGCAAGGGAATGGAAGGGAAAACTGGATGTGGGAGAAAAGAAATGCAGGCCTGATGCAGAAGTAGGAATGAAGAAAAAATCAGGGAAAAAACCATGATCTCCTTGGGAAGAAAATATGCTGTTAAAAGCAGAATAGACAGCCAAGGGGACAGAGAGTGCTTTACAAAGCCCCAGTAAAGACTGGCATGGCACTGGTAATTGACAGGCAAGGAACTGGGTGAAGGGAAAAAATAATTCTGGGATAAGGACAGTTTGGGAATGTCACAGAGAAGAAATGGAAACATTTTAAGGAAACGTCTAAAAAGGTCTTCAATGCCCCAAGACACTCCCTGCTCGATCCTGGGCGTGAATCTGAACTGAGGACGAGTGTCGCTGTCCCTCATTTGTCCCAATTATCTGCAAACCCAGCCTACAAAATAACTTCCCAATGCCGGCCCATAGGCAGGAAGACAGCCTGTAACTTGTAACAATTTTTAAAAGTTCATGTGATGAAATTTCACACAATTGATCTAACATTTCCAAACCTGCAGGTGATTTATGGAAGAGTCAGCTTAATGTTGCATAACAGAACTTCTGCTTTTGTTTTGCTGTTTGAAAAGTCCAAGAAATTACATGCAGAATTATCCACTAGGACTTATTTCAAACTGAAGTCAGTGAGAGGTAAGCTTAGGGCAAGTGACATTTAATGTTAAATACTGTGAAAGGTTAGGGTCTACCTTTCCAAAACTGTGTACCTAAAATTAGTGTAAGTTTCTTATCTCTCTTATTGCGTGCCTTAGTTCTCATTGTAAGAGGGGATTACAACACTAACTCAATTTGCAGAAAGTATATGAAAATATATTAACAATTTGGGTCTTCAAATAATAATTGATATAAGAAAAAACAACAGAAAATAAGCCTGCATTCAGAGAAGATTCTGAATAAAGAGCACCAATACCCACATAGTGTTACACACAGGACAACAAACAAAAGGAAAGTAAATTTCTTTCCCCCATCTTTCCCCCATCCAATTTGCAAAGGAATTCTACAAAAAATTCTAATCATAATAAATATTGCATTCATGCAGAAGTGAGATTGCACAAGAAACCATAATGCTGTAATTTTGTGTACTTTATGATCTGAACAGTTTTATAAAATAATGGCCCTTTTGTAAGCTGAGTGCTTTTAGGCCTGTTCACCGGAAATTGTTTTAAGGCCTGATTGCACGCAGCATCTTTGCAATGTTATCTCCCATCATGCTCATTAATTACTGCTGAAAGTGGCTGTAGCTTAGGGGCCACTTTCTGTCTGTATGTCCAGAAGAGTCAGGATGTAAGCCAGCATTGTGGTTCCACTACCATTATAACACCCTTTCAGCCACCTGGAGCACACCACATCCTAGACCAAACTTGGCAGTGGCTATCCTTTTCTTGCTCAGAAACAGAACACTTACACTAGCCTTTCTCTTCCTGAGCAGCATTCTGTTATCCTTTCCCCTCAGATGAATCCAAACTATGATAGAACATTTCTATCAGATAAAAAACTGAAAATACTTTCTAATTAGAACAGAATTTGAAGGTGTTAACTTGGTAATGTTGCCCTTTCAGATATGTGATACAGGATATGGAAAGTTTTAAAATACCTTGTTGAATCTTTAAACCTCTCATCTAAATGTCCTTTAAAAATGCAACTATCTGAATACAAACTTGCAGTTTTGAAAGTTTCTTCTTTATTTCTTATATAACTATTTTGGTTTTATACCCTCATTATATGAGAAATCAAAAACCCGTAACAGCCATTGCTTCTTACTTACCTTGAAATAACATGTAAGTACAAATTAACTTATGAAAGGTATTGATATTGCCTATCATAGATAGAATGAGCCAAACTGACAGAATAAAATAAAAACCCACTCCAGAAAAAAATACAGAATAAGAGATATCACTTATAAAAATTACAACAACTACAGGCAGAGAAACAGTTACTAGTTACTTAGTAGGGAATACTAAACTCTAGGAGTTAAAGTATGATATCTGAAAGCAAGGAACAAAATATCATTTAGCTTCCTCCAAGAGCTTTTGTTGATACTAGAATAAAAAGCAATATCAAAACAATACATTTGTCTTTATCAAAGGTTGGGGGTTTTTTTCCAAGCGAAGCATTTTAGTACTTGATGAACAACGCACAGAAAAATTCTTCACTCACCATCAGAATGCCACAGTTCTAGAATGAAAAGACAGCTATTCAACAGTGTTCATCAATTTTACAAATAACATGGCACAGAAAATATGGAAAAATGCAGAGTCTAATAGAGACAACAAAGGGAATTAAAAGAGAGAATGCAATCATCATTTTTGGAATTTGGCAGCTTCTCTAAATTTAAGACTTCTAGTCTTGATAACAACGACAATACTCAGTAATTTGTGCATAGTCACTGGACAACACTATGTATTTCTAAGGAAAGAATTCACCTTATATTTTGAAGGGATTAGTCTTACCTAGAGAGCATGCCCAGAGGAGTTACATTAAGTGATCCCATCAGCATTGCCAGGGCCATCCCTGGGGCTTCTCGCTCTATTACTTCTTTAGTGGCCTGCAATCAAAGATTAAATAGCAAAGTGAGTGCAGAAGTAGAAGGACAAGAAAAAATATGAAACCAAATAAAAACCAAGTAAGAATATCTCCTTATTTTCTCCTGTCAAGAAGTGTTGTTGCTAAATTCTCAACACTGAAATATGTTATAGAATTTTCTCTTGGTTGTGTAAAATAGGGATAGACATGGGGTTGGGAAGTAGTACTGTTAGCTGCACTGTGAAGATTCCACTAGAAAATTATAAAAGTCAGGACCCTATAAATACAGAAAGTGTTAAGCAACACCACAGAAATAACCACTGCCTCGAACAGAAAGGAAGAAATGTTTGAGAATAAGCAAAGAAAAGACCAAATGTAACTGCCTGCTCTTCCTCATCAATGTCGTGCATTTTCCTGTTGAAATTTTCCCAGGCATGAGAAGGGTGAATCAGTCTGCGAGACAGAAATAAAAATTTGCAAAGGGAAGCCCATGTAGCAGGCAGGCAGGAAAAGAGTAAAATGGCAATGATAGTGGCCAGAGGCTGAGGCCTTCCCTTTCAATCATGTCAGCAAAACAGCGTTTCCAAATAGGCTGGTGGCTTTTATTCACAAGCAGTCCATATGCAGTGGGCATTAAGTCTGGAAGCAGAGTCTGAAAATTCTTGTCTTTTTAGTTCTTTTTCCACAAAGGGAATCAGATGAAAAATAATGCACAACATTCTGTCCTTACTTCCTACCACAAATTTTCTCAAACCCACAGTCTGTCTAGTTTCCCAACCTCTAACTTTAGTTACTACACAACATCTTAAAGGCAGGTTACAGTCCTCCCCACTCTTCATCTCCCCCACAGCAGCTGCTGTGCAGTGGATCACACTGGTTCATGCTCTGAAACAAGATTCTAACTTATTTGGCATAGCTAAACTGGTAGCAATGGTCATTGAACTGTGAAATCCATGGGATAACAGACAGTCAAACTACAACACTTGGACGGTACAGCTATCAAAACAGACATAGAAAAAAACATCTTAAATATAAGGATACGCTGAATTAGCTGAATTTTCTTGGTAGTTTGATACAGAAAAATAATAAAATGAAAAAAAAACCCAGGCAAATTATTTTGTGAGAAAGATTCAGTTATAAATCACATCCTTGTACTTTTGTAAGCTTTTAGTTTACAGATAAAAAACCAGAGTCCTAGAGAAGGAAAATGACAGAATTTACCCAATCTAAGCATCCCTATAAGAAGGATCCAGGAGTCTTATACTAGTCATATGAATAAAACTGAACAAAAAATATCCTTGAACAGTACAGATATTCAAGTGGCCATATTCTCAAACACTGTCACTTAACATTTACCATGTGTTAAAGCAACATGCTAGTACCAGAAGACACAAACACAGTCACCATGTAAACCTCCACGTATTTTCTTAGTAAGCAAACTGGTTATGTGCTCAGTTGTGGAAAGCTGGAACTTTGTTTTATGCAAAACCAAGCAATTTCAATTTAGTAGCTGATAGCACAGTCTCTTTTATTTGAAGTATAGCATGTTTGTTTTAGTATCTGCCATCCTCTACTCAGAAACAGAAAAGCCATATAAATCCAACTCCGTGACAGTGTTTCTACACAGGGGAAATGACAGAAGTGGTCTTGGAATGATGTAGACAGAACTAAAACTTCTTCATGGAGGGAGATTATGTTAGGATACCTGCTGAGGTATTAAATTATCAATCACATTCTTAAATACTTAAAATTCTTAAACTATCCACAGACCCAATGATTTTTATAATATAGAAGAAAAAGGTATTGCAATGGTGAAGAGACACTTTGCTGACAATGAAAAAGTTGGTGAAACATGTAATTCTCTCTGTGTGCACACATAGCAAGTCTATATCTATGCCTTTTATTTTCAGCTAATACCATATTTCAAAGCTATTCAAAACTGGTTTTAAATATAACGTGCATTTTGAAATTTGTTTTTTGCCCTTGAGCACAGCGACACTTTGAAGATATCATTAGCTACAATTCTAAACAGGCTTCAAAGGTAGTACAAGATGCAAGAGAGTTCCATAAACAATGATCCTGCAGCTCAGGGAGTCCTTCAATGAAATTCAAGTCCATTCTCCAACTTCAGAAGAAAAATGACCTTCACAAAATGTCACTGCTAGCAGGCAATGTGATTATTAAAAATGTATAGACTAAGCAACAAAATCTGAAAGGGCAGAAAGTCCAAAAAGCAGTACAGTCCTCAACAGAAGTTTCTAAAAATACTTGTTTCAAAATATATACGCTTACATTTATTACTGCAGGCAGACCTCTACAACCAGGGGAATGCTTCCGGTTTGCCTATTTGCAGCCTGACTGGGTGGATGTTAAAAACACTGCTGCTGCTGCTAAGGAAACCACTTCTACTGTGAAATCTGCTCTAGAAATCAGCCACTGGATAGCCCACTTCTGGGATACCCTTAAATAACACAACTTAAAATGTGCAGTGTATAGCAACTGAAATAACCATCACGGTGGGATGCACGCTCTTAATTAGCTATATATATATATATATATATAAATGAAGCTAACAGTGCTGCAATGATTTGCAGATAACTTTGTGTCTATCTGTTGCAACTCTTTGTTTCACCTAGCAATGTACCAAAGCGCTGGTGGCCAGGTTTTCTAATACTTCTTTCAGTATTTTTCCTTTGAAAGAAGGGTGGAAGAGAGATGTCAAACCTAGATTTTCATCTGTGTCCAGTTCAGGAGTTAACTGCCTGGTACCAGCACATGCCTTCATGGAGACTATTAAACAATTAGGGACTCAGCACTTTCACATTTTACCAGTCCTCTAGCCAGGCTGAGTTAAGACTGTTCAACCTTATTTCATGGGCAATTTTTTTGTTGGTAGTCTCAGCATCAGCCAGCTGTTGCCTGCTGTAGGGGGCCATAGTGCTGGCACAGAATGAATCACACATAAAGGCTGTTGCCCTCGGCTCTCTTACAACAGCGATGACGATGCTGCTGGGCAGAGGCAGGAAAAAATTAAGGTATTTCATTCAGAGCTGTCACACTGATGCCTTAATCAGGAGTGAAGCTATACACTGATTCTCAAACCTGAGGCTGATGAGTTTATAAAAGGTAGGTGGAAAATACTGGAGTAAAATTGCATAAAATACTAAAATGACAGCAAAGAAATGTCCCCAGCATCTCATGCACAAGGTGGTGGTGCAAAGAAGACAGACGCATACAGAAGGGAAGTGGAAGAGAGGGTTTCTACAGAAGCAGAAGCACTTGCATGTAATAGCAAGAGTTCAGGAGAGGGACAGAAATGCAAAAAGTCCAGGCTGGAGGTTACAAAGAAAGGCAAGGTTTGCAATTTAGATAGGAGAAAGGAAAGTGGGAAGAAGGAAGCTAAAGCGGAATGGCAGAATTGTGAAGAGGAAGTCCAAGCAGGATTGTCAGAAGGGCAGAAATGAGAGTTGAGCAAGGACAAATGAGTGAAGTGAGTGGGATGGAAAATAGAAGAGGAGATTGCAATCAGATGATTTTTAAGGTCCCTTCCAACCTAAACCATTCTATGATTCTACAAAGGAAGACTGCACAAGGCATCTTGGACAGACAATACACAAGAGAAAAAAACTCAGGGGAAGCAAAAAGTAAGATAGGACATGACAAGTGTCAGGCTATGGGGGAACCATGGAGAGAGACAATGGGACTGAAATAAAATGCTAGTTTCTACTCCAGAGAGAAGCAGGGACAAGCAATTTAATTATTTAGCATTTACTAATGATGTCTATGAGAGCAGTACTTCTTATATTTCATTGCTATATGAATAAATCCAATTGATTTTAAAGCACATTTTTGATTGTTTACAAAGTGCCTTTTTACTGGAGTTAGGGCATTATGTTCTCAAACCAACTGATATATTTTTAGATATCTTTGACGTAGTTGCAGTTGCTTAACAGATGGCTTGCTGCCAACTGGTTTCACAGAGTTCTTTGCTGCTTCACTGCCTTTCTTTGCCTCCACATAAATTAAGTTAGGTCAGTTCCTAACCTGTGGAAGATCTACCATGCAGTTTTTGGAGGATATACCCATTGCAGACTGATTTAATTAGAAGACCTTGGATTCTCTTCTTGAAATGTTCAGAAACTCCTTATCTTTGTGTTTTAGGTATTAACCACCGCAAAGTTTGACCTCAATAGTAAGTAATCATCTGAGACACTTCATACACTCTTCAGCAGTTTTTGGACAGTAATAGTTTCATTTCTTCAACTAAAATGCAAATGTGAGACCAAGAAGTCATATTAAATTCAATTAAATTAGGATGACAGAGACTGCCTCTGTGGAAAATATTATTTCTGTTGAAAAAGTAAAAATCTATGATTCCGGATAGCATATCATAGAGCTATATATGTAAATTAATGGACAAATTTGCAGATAATTTATGTTTAACAGACTATATAATCAGCATCGGTAATGTTGGATTACCTATTTGAGCTTTTCAGTGAAAGCTGAAATCTTGGAAGGGACTAACAAATGAAATACTTGTATACCCTCTGCAAGAGCGCTCATAGGCCACAGTCAAACCTCAGAAGAGCAGAGAAAGAGCTAGAGGGACAGATCAGTCAAATAGGCAACATAAAGGTCAGTCATGTCTGTCAGCCAGTTGTGTAAGAAGTGTATACTGTAGGAATAAAAACTGTATCTCTCAGCCTGGAGATGAGATGCCTTCTTCAAGCTTATTCAGAATACCTCTGCTGGAGACAACACATGTGCTATTAATTTTTATTCACAAATCAACTATTTCAGCTTATTGCCTACTCCCCTACTCTTATTTAGCAGGGGAGAAAATAGAGTCTACATGAAGTTAGACTGATCAGAGCTTCTCACCTAAAAACCACTATTTCTTCTCAATGTACAATAAGAAATACAGGTTTCAGCAGTTTGTTTCTTTCAGTACACTGAAAAGCTTTTGGATAAGGATCAGTTTTGAGTCAACTCATTCTCACCATCCTGCTGTCTTTCCTTGAATTCTTCCTATTCCCTGCCACCAATAACCTGTGTGATGATATTCTGTGTCTTTTTTTATGGATGTACATCTTGACAGGGACTGTGCTCTTTGATGTTTTCCAAAATCAAACTTCTTTGGTTACTTGCTTGGTTAACTTGACAAACTGATAAAACCCATCATGTATGCTACTGCTGCAGAACAAGCAAAATCAAGCAGGTTTGAAAGTCCCTCAACTTGTCATCAAACTTAATGATATTCTAACAACATACTGGCCCTAACACTTCTTCAGGGTGCTACAGTAAGAGGTACACCATGAAATGGCTGTCCTTTCATATGCATGCAATTATGATTATCATTGATTTCACAGTGTAAAATTAGATCCATGGAAGTCAAGAGGGCAACATATAGCTGCTTCTAGACAAGATGGATCCCAGAAGTAGGTGTTTGCTGTCATTCTAGAGCTTTTGACAAATTCACACCCACACCAATGAACCACGTGCACCTTAAAGAGTAATAGCCTGAGAGTTGTAATTTCCTCCAACAATAAGTTATCCATTAGTGCTAATGATGTGGGCCTGTAAAAACCCATCAGAATTTTTACAGTCCCAGGGTAGAAGAGAATAACTGATGTGAGGCTAAACTGAGCAGCAATCACTATCTTTGGGCTCACAGGATGGACTGGTGGTAGCCAGGCAGACACCAGGCCAGTGCTGACCCTGATGTGTGTGTTTGTTCCTCCTCACAAAGTGACTATCTAGCTTCTGCCTATTTTACTGCACAGTAAGAAACCCAGTATGAAATTGGCAAGCCTCTATTTTGATGTTCATGTTGGGTATTTTGGATTTTAAATGCAGTTATCTGTGTTAGACACACATAGACACATACTGACAGCACTCTCAGGCTTTTATAGCTATTTTTTTAAAAAAAAAACAAAAAAACCAAAAAATACAACATCTCTGATCATATTAGGGTGGCTTACTCTATCACTTTCCCCTCTTATCAATTGTGAGCTTGATAAATACTCCTCCAATAACTGACCTCATTCCATTTTCTTTTTCCTTTTCTTCTCCCAACTCAAATGTACACACAGCCAAAGGCGAAGGAAATCCTGATCAATGTAGCCAACTAAAAATGAACTCTACAAGCTGATGTATCTGCACCACCAATAATGCACTGACAATAATTCTGCAGCACAAGGATGCTGCTTGCACTCTCAGCATATCTGCGGTGATTCTGCTGCCACCAAGAACCTACATATCACAGAACGACCCTACAAAATTTATCTGGGTAGGGAACAAAAATGTCACAGCAATAACTAGTTAGGTTAAATACAGACTCTGTATTCTCTATTTCTCCCCATATCCATGACTCTTCCTGCAAATTGTGTCCTCTAAATTCCCTCACTCCCTTCACTGGGACCCATCATACCATTTATTGTAGCCTCATGCCCATGGCATGAGACTCAGGTGCCAGGAGTTAATTCAATATCCGCATTCTTTATAAACTGGTATCGGCGAATGATTTTATCAGCACAATTCCACTGTGTATATGACCAGAAGTACCTCAGACAATGCTCAATGACTTACACATGACCAAACAATGAATATATTTAATTCTTAATAGTTGGACTCTGTTGATACTTATTTTTGTAAGCAAATAATTGTATATTATTATTACTATTATAATAATAGTCATATATTATTATTATAATTATGAACAAATAAAGAGTATATTAGTTAATAAAAATCTTATTCTTTATTGTAACTTTCCTTAAAAGACTTTGTTTTCTTCAACTGGAATCAAACTAATTAAAATATTTATGTAATACCACTCAGTTTCCTTTTTAGATACAGCTTGCAAAACATTTGGGGTAAGATGCTTGACATTTTATATACAATAAAGAAGCTGAAATTTTAAATTAATATACAGAAAAACCCAAAATTGTGGCATTTGTAAATTCTTCCTCCACTTCAGCAGATCTATATCCAAGTTTTGAGATAAACCTGGTTGTATGTGATTTATATAAACTTCATACATCAGTGATTTGTCTACCCCATTTGTGTAATCGAAATGTTAATGAAATTGATGTATTTGGGCAGCAAACCAAAATATTGTGTCTAATATGTATTAAGTGCTAACAATATTTTTTTTATTCCTGATTGCTAAATGAAGTTTTAAGACCATAAATTTGTATAAAATATTTCCTATAGAACCTGATCTTCATTTTATGATACTGCCTACCCCCCTACATTGCCATAAACCAGCTAGAACAATAATTTTTACTAGCTGTTAAGCAAGCAACCAGGACACGAAACACTTTGCTGCACTATAAGGAATGAATGCATTTAGGCTCTGCGAAGTGGCACACAGCCCACCAGATGCAGTATGGTACAGCTGCCTAATGGGGTGTGTGAAGCCTGAGCCAAAAGGCAGAGTCTCTCCACTGGTGGAGAGGTTGGGAGGATTGGCTTGTTAAAACAACAGCTGGAAACAAGCTTTGCACTTTGTACAAAGAAGGGTTAGGTGTCTACTGCTTTTTTCAGCTCTTTTTCATGTGCAAACAAGAACAAATCCCTTTCTGTTCAGAAAAAGTAGTACAGCTGAAAACCTCCCAGTAGAGACAGTAACACCATTCTGCTATTATAAAAACACTGTTAAAATTTTATCTATTAATAATTACTATTAAGTTTTCCCTCAGTTACTTCAAACTGCTTTATATTTAATATCAAATGTAAAAATCTAGGAAATCTAGCCCAACTTTCACATAATCCTCTAACATTTGATGACAAGGAACAAAACCTAGAAAGTGAAAAAATTTGTTCTCTGTGAATCACAGTCATGCAGCAGAAATGAGAGGACTAAGTATGGGTATCTACAATATGTCAGGAAGAATTCTACATGACTGAACCAACAATGTAATGACCTTTAACTACTGGTATAACAACTAGGGAGGACTGTCTCATAAAAAAGGAACCTGGACAGTGCTTCTGATTATGTGTACTGTCTTCTAGACCACATATCTATAGGAAAGTGGAGTCAGGGTACAGTTAGCTTGATTTCAAAACTAGTGCCCAACTTAGATTCTTCTATAGAGGGGAGAGAGGGTATGTTTGTGGGTCAGGGAAGTATACTGAGCAATCAAGTGTAGAACTACAAAAGAGAAACAAAACTGCAACTTTTGCTTTGTTGGGATATTAGGAAAAGAACAGCCACTATTCTCTAGAGATCCTTACCAGTACACATAGAGTGAGGTCACCAAGTAGAGGCGTACACTGCTTTCTTTTAAGAACTTATATGGTCTCTTGGCCAGTGGAATAACCAAAAGTTTTTACTTGTGATTTCACTTCTATAAGTAAATAACTTTGCAATGCTTCAGCTCTAGGACATTTGTTGAAATTGAGATGTGGAACTCTTTTCTTTTGAGGATACTGTCTAATGTTTTCTAACAATCTCTACCTTCTGCCAAGAACAAATATGGCATACAAAATTTTGCACTTCTAAGTCTTCAGTCAGTGTCTGCCATAGGTAAAGTAGCTCCTCCAAACAATTTTAGGTCTCAAATAATCAATTTTGAAGATTTAATGAAAAACAATGCTTCCTAAAATACATCATCTACACTACAAAGGATGGATTAATGAGTGATAATTTTTCAAGAATACACCATGGCAACACAAAAATTACAAAAAGAACTTTACTTTCTGTTAAGATTCTCTTACACAGTATCTTTACTCCCCAAGTAAACGACAAAGCATCTCTAATAACAGCAGCTTTAATGTACTTCTGCCATAACATAAAAATTCTTAGAAAGGGTTCTTTTGTGACATCCACTGACGCAATTCACGTGTTCAGAGTCTGAACAGTTGTCAATTTTGGCACACACAAATGATGCTTTAATTGGAACTGAACAACTGAACAGATTTTGAATGACCTACTGCGCATTCCATCAAACTACTTCTTACACAGATTTATTTAACTTCTGGCACAAATCATACTTTTTCCCTCCAAGATTCTCATGGAAACAATTGAATGAAAATGTTTTTCAAAGACAAGATGGGAAGTACTTTGTTGAGAGTGCTGCAGCACAGAGCACTAAAACAGAAGACAGTAGAATTCCTAATGTATGCTGAGTGAGGAATATGAAAAACACTGAGTTTACCTTTTCCTCTGGAATTTGATTTTACTATTAAATTCATGGTTTACAATACTTTATTGTAATAGTTAATAATATAAAAAAACCCAAACCAACCCCAGTATAGAATACATTCTATCTATTACATTGTTTCAAAGATGTTAACTATACCCATTTCCAAAATACCAGTTTCTTCCAGTTTTAGAAGACATTAAAGTATCTTTCATGCACTAGGTCAAACCAATTTATTTAGTGACACTACTCAGCTGTGACAGAGCAATGCTTTCACATTAATACAACTTTGTATTGTATACACATATTCTGCCAGTTTAATTCCCAACTGCAAAGCTCTTTATTTTGAAACCCTGAAGTTCTTATAATGTACACACCTTTTCATTAATAGAGATATAGCAACACAGGTATAAAAGCACCTCCCCTTGCATACACTTCTCCTGTACTTGAAGCAGCAGACCATGTTGTGCAGAAAAATCTTTTTGCTTTCTAAAAACTCACTCCGTGTCCAAACTTTTTCAGCAAACTGATTTTTATACTAGAAGTGTGTAAGTCGATCACTGAGAAAAAGGGGTAGCTTTTAACAACTGGTAAGGCAAAAGAGATTTTGACAAGCACAGTGAGGAAGTTAGTTCTTGCTCTATGCACTCAAAATGTAGACAGGATTGGACTCTTGCTAAGCATCTCACTACTACAGCAATGTGTTGGCACTAAGTGCACAGCAACTACAAACATTATACTTCTAAGCAGAGTAACTTAAGTAAAAAAATCATACAGCTGTATTTCTATATATGGGTGATGGAAGACAATAATTCAGAATAACGAAGAATTCAGATGCACCTATGGTTAGCTGCCCAATACTATGTATCTGATTAAATTAATTCTATTTTAAAACCCCCTCTTCTTTATAAAAAAGTTAACAAGAAACTGAGACACCAAGTCTTTCTGAGGAAAATATTAGACTGTCTAAATGGAGTAAAAGCTATTAATTGATGAAAAACCTACAGTTCTAGCTAGGTTAGAAAATCCATCTTTGTTATCCTTAAGAAAAGTCAAAAGAAAACTCTACTGTTACACAGTTCCTCTTGCCAGCAAATGGTGATGAGTTAATAGCAGTTTCTCATTAAGACTGCAGGAAATAAAATTCCTAGGAGACAAACACATCTAAAAGAACTTCGTGCCCTGCTCTGTTGTTCTCAGTCCAGGAACAACCAATGCTTACCAGGAGAAATCAGTAAAAAATGCATGAATTGTAGAAGAGTCTGAAAAATACTGTAGTGTTAGGTCTTGCTGTTCACGATTAACTCGGTATACCACTGGATACATAAACATTACTTGGTTTCAAAGGAAGAACTGGTCAGCTCATTGTAAGAAGTAGCAATACCCCAATCATTTTTCACTCTTCAAAAGGGAGTTGTGGCTCAAAAACTGAGCCAAAATAAAAGGTCCAATGTCTAGGTTTCATTCAGCTTTGAAATCTGCCAAATATGCCACTTGAGTAATGTATGTGGTTGCCACACCACACAAAATAAAGCCTATTTCTTACTCAGTCTACCTGCAAAAAGGTTACAGGAAAAAAGTCTAATAAAGGTGTAAAAGTTTTTCCTGAAACCAAACAGCGAGGGTGGAAAAGATTGATCAGTGTTGCTATGATGTTCTATGATAGCAGTAAAGGCCAAATCAAACAAAAGCTTAGGTGCAGTCTCAGATAAAATTTCTGAACCACTGCAGAAATCTGACCTCATCAAACTCGCAAATGATGTGAGAGAAGCTCCAGCAAATCACAGAATAGTTTGAGTTGGAAGGGACCTTTCAAAGGCCATCTAAGTTCAACACCCCTGCAACAAGTGAGGACCCCTTCAGCTAGAGCTAGTTGTTCAGAGCCCCATCCAAGCTGACCTTGAACACTTACAAGGATGCAGCATCCACAGCTTCTCTGGGCAACCTGTGCCAGTGCCTCACCACCCTCCCGGTAAGGAATTTCTTCCTAATAACTAAATTGACACTCCTTCAGTTTAAAACAACTCCCCTTTGTCCTACTGCATCAAATCCTGGTAAAAAGTTTCTTCCCATCTCTTTTATAGTCCCCCTTTAAGTACTGAAAGGCTGCAATAAGCCCACCCCTAACCTTCTCTTCTCCAGTCTGAATCTATATGTGGGGTAACAGCTCTGCAACAATCACTGACACGCTACTTTGTGTATCCATATGGAGGAACGAGTCCTGAAGCCATGAGATATGCCCTGAGATATGTGGGAAAGGAATTAATGTGGGCAGGATGGCCGGCTGATGGGGGTGTGATACCCCTCACTTACATACACAGTGCCTGCCCCCACCATTTATGATCGCAGCAACAGGATATTTGATTAAAATCTCATCTCCACTTCTCCCAAAAGTATAAATTTTGCATTTGATATCCTCTTTGGCAGAAGACAAGAATACAACCCCATTTTTTAGACAAGTCAACAGGCTTGGTCCTCTCTCCTCCCCAAAGCTGAGATGTCTCTTTGTAAGATTTGTGCCTTTGAGTGCATCAGAGCATACCCAGAAGACCTGTACGTGGCACTATAGATTTATATTTTGTAGATCTAGTGCATTTATCGCAGTCGATCTAGATTAACGAGAATCTAATACATGTTACTTCCATGAACTATACTACTTATGAATCCACACTTGTGAAAGTCCTTATTGAATGCAATCAGACTTACAGTGCCAAATTGGTGGCAGTCAGAAAGTAAATTGGTTGCTCCCAGCCCCTCTGATCTCTGGGGAACAGCTGGAAAGCAAGGGAATTTATTCTCTGCCAAATGTCTATATTCTTCATGCAACATCATGTCCTCATTTTTACAACAAAAGATATTTACTCACTAAGTAAAGAGGTAACAGTAGAGAGACACTTGAACTTACTCAGTATCAATATTCATTCAGCGGATTGTTACACGAGTTGTAACATCAAAAGCCTTTGTCAATGATGACAATGCATGAAACAAAAGGCGTATGTGTTCTTCAGCACAACATGTTTAATCTAAGGCATTCTTGTCTAAAATTAACCAAACAATTTTTTCAGACTGAATCCAGAAGCAACGTACAAACATAAGAACATCTGAAGTTGATTCAAAGTTGATACGAGTATCAGACACACTCACTGTCAGACACATTATTCTTAAAAGAATGGCAAACTTCAACTGAAAGCAGTAATTAAGTGGATCAGGGCAGTGAAACACCTTCTGAAAATCCCATGGGCAGGAAAATACTTATATACCTGTCTTCTTTTTTTTGAGTGCAAAAGACCTGTATTAGTTAGGAATTTGTTTTCTTTTAAGAAACAACTAAAGAAATTAGGTGCTTAGAGGCTGCAGTATTGCTATGATCAGAAAGGATACCTTTAGAAAACAGGGAAGAAGAAAGAAAGCAAAAGGTAAAAGAAATAAATGGAAATTAAAAATTGCACTGAAGTCAAGAAGATATACGAAAAACAGTCTCTCTCTTGACAAATAATTTGTAGGATTTAGATACCAAAGTTCAGGAAATTACTGTGAGAACTGTATCAGGGTTTTTTAATCAGAAATATTAAGGAAAAAAAGAGCAACAAGAGGAATAAAACCAAGATACAATTAGGCTGATAACAGGAAATTTAGTTATCCTGGAAAGGGAAAGTATGAGCTGGAAAGACTTGCAACTCTTCTAACTGTTCCAAAAGCTACTTTTTGTTTGAAAAGTGCACAGGATAGACTAAAGAATACCTTGGAAAAAGCCCCAGAAAACAACAAAAAAGATCAAATTCTCCTGCTCCCAATCCCTATTTTTTTTAAAAAAAGAAGATAAAATAATGTTGTATATCACTGTTACAGGAATTTGATAGAGAAGACTTTCTTTCCAGGGCTTTGTATGCAAATTTTTCCATGTTTCTTTAACCAAATGTTGACTCATTTATAATACAAAACCTACAATGTATTCTTTCAACTTACCACAGATTTTTTTAAACTAATTTAAATATTTGTACCATAACTTGATCCCTTTCAGATGGAAAACTGATTTGTCTTGATATGCTACAGTGAAGCTGCCTGAGACAGCACTGCATCAATTCTGTGGTAGGTATAGTTTTCAACTAAGAAAATTCCATACATTCAAGAAAAAGCACTGTGTTCATTTTCCTCCAGTTTCTGCTGCTTTTCTGCATTTAGAATTTAGGC
Organism: Xenops minutus; assembly: GCA_035221455.1. NCBI lineage: Eukaryota > Metazoa > Chordata > Aves > Passeriformes > Furnariidae > Xenops > Xenops minutus. The sequence continues at coordinate 30,292,677 of JAWWEE010000158.1, forward strand.
AATTTGAATACTACTTGAAAAAAATGCCCACATTTTTCTGAGATAATATCAATTTTTAACAAACTATCTTAACTGAAATGATACATGAAACAATTACTTATGGTTCTTGGGATAAGACATGAGTTGTAGCAGCAGCCTGCAGTGTTAGAGTGAATATTCCTCCTCCCTTCCAGCACCTGATACACCTCTCAAACAACAGCCTGAGGAAGCATCACAGTAACACTGGGAGTTAAAGCTTGGAGAAAGATTTGCCACTGAGATCTGTTCTTGTCACCACACCCTTCAACAGCATGAAGCTGGTGGGAAGTGAGAGACTGCCAGCCTACCATCTTAAGAGTTTGTGAAGTTGTGAAAAAAATATGCTTGGAGAAGCAAGGGAGGGTTGGAAAGGCTGAGAAGAGAGACGACAGGAGAGCCTAGGAGACTGTAAAGCAGTAAAGGTGGACATTCATGTCCCCTGGTTCCTCAGAGCACAAGAATGCAAGTTCACTGGTTTCCAGAGACTAATGTGAAAACTAGCTCTTACTAAGAATGTTGTCAGCTATCCTGGGGGCCAGCCTCCACCTCAGCAAGCTGCTGTTGGGAGCATGGGAATAAGGTGCTCTCCCCCACAGTCTTCCGCTGATTCCACAGCTGGTCTCACACTGGTGAAAGAGGCTACTGACTCAGGGGCTGCTGCCCTGCCTCTATGCTTAGACATATTTCACATATTTAAGGTACCTTTGAAGAAAGCAAAAGTAGTAATAATATATCTGAAGAGATTAAAACCTAGAGTTAAAAGAGTACTGCACACAATTTATTTAAGTGTAGTAAGAATTTATTATGAAATTATGACAGGGTTCATTAGGACAGAGTATTTTCTCCAGTTTCTACTTGGTACTGGACTCAAAAGCACAATTAAAACCACACATAATAAGCTAGAAACTGTGACAGAGTTAGGAAAAGAGAGGTCAAATGAGTTGAATTAAAAGAAGAGGCAAGAAATCCTGCTTCTTATTCTAAGATGTGATAATGATTTATTCCCCTACTATGGACCTTACAGATATAGTCAAGTTCTTGTTCTTAATCTGTGAGAGAGTGGCAAAAGGTTTCTGTAAACTGGCAGTTGACCATTGTCCCAGTATAGAAAGAGTAAAAAGCAGCAAGTCGGACACACTGTGATTTGGTAATACACTACTGATCCAATGGCTTGTTTAGATTAGCTGTAACCCTGTATTTTAAACTAAGAGGTCTGTAAAGTTTCTTATTTTGCTCCTTTGATCCACTGTATTTAATGAACATAACTCTACACTCAATCCTTAATCTTTCTGAGCCTCAGCAACAGATTGTTGTTTCCCCTTGTTATTACCTACCTTCCATGGATTCTGAGAATTACTATATCAGTGTTGCAGTACTTTATTAGTATTGAATTTAACACTGAATACAGTATTACTGAACAGTAATACACCTATCGAATAAGGTGATGGAAGCAAAGACTAAATAAAATTCAGTTTGTTTTGGGTTTGGTTTCTTTTTTTGTATGGTCAAAAGGATTTTGAGCAGTTCAATGAAAAAGCTGAATGCTGGTACCAAGATCAGTTTTTGGCTGGTATGTTAAACTGAATCAGATCATGAAGGAGCCAGACAATATTTTTTCCCCATTCCTTACAATTCTTCTTAATCTTTTCAGATTGGTGCATATTTAGAAATCAAATCTAGGCAGATGGGTGGGACAATACGATAGAAATGCCAGGCACAACAGCAAGTGGACAGGACAGCAAAAGAGCAAGTATCAGTGAGTAAGCAGACTCAAAGAGCAGCAGGAGACACTGTATTCAAGGATCAGGTGAAAACGCAGGAGGAAAATGCCAAACATTCAGCAAGTTGCTAAAGCAGTACCAAACAGTCAGCAGGTGTGCCAAGCAGCAGAAGAGCAATTCCACAAAGTCAGCAGATGCACTCAGCAGGAAGGCAATGCCAGGCACTTGGAGCAGGAGACAGGGCAGCAGAAGGCCAATGCCTGTGTACAGTCAGATCAGAAGGACATAAGGAGGCGATACATGCCGTTCAACAGGTGGACGGGGCAGTAGGTGGTCAGTGTCAGGCAATTAGCTGGTCAAGAGGCAATGCCAGACAGTCAGGCAAAGGGCCAAGATTTCAGGAGGACAACGCCACACAGCCAGCAGGTAGAGAGAATAAAAGACAGTAGTGAATGCCAGGCAGTCCCCAGACAGACAAGTCAGAAAAAGACCAAAGCCCACAAATAATCAGATGCAACTCTCAGCAAGGACAAAATATAAGCTTGCCAAACGATTGACAAGGCAGCAGGGTGGCAGTGCTTTTTCAAAAACTTAGGATACCATGAGTGAAACAGTCCCAAGAATTTAGACGCTCACCCTTTGGTAATATCATTTGATCAGAGTGAACCATGAAAATCCACAGGAGAATAGCACACAAATGGAAACAGCAAATGAGTCTGACCCTAGCACTTGGGGAGGCCATGGGACCTTCCTATAAAACAAAAATATGAAAATCCACAAGAAAATCAAACAAATGGGAAAAATGTGGCTAAAACCTGTTTCTGATGATGATTAAAAAAGCAAAAAAATACTAGCAAAGAATTAGTTTGGAAATGATTGGGTGGGATTGAAGATGTTGCTTACCCCTCTCTGGAGCCCACATAATGGGAATGTTGGGAATTTCTGCAGCAGAAAAACAGAAGAGAAAAGGGATTTCTGACTCCCAGTTCAAGGAAAGCATGTCATTTTAGGACTGGGTAATCTCTTTGGGCAAAAAATAAGAATTCAACTGAATCTTTGCCCATCCCCAGATACATGCCTTTATTGAGGTTTGTGAAAAATTTAAGAAGCCCACATCACCTTCATCTCATGACCTCCCACCCTTGATCCCCAAACCCACACTTACCTCTAGCACCTCTAGTATAAGAGGGGAAAGGGGATGGTCTTGTGAGCTCATTCCCATATCCACTGCAAAATAGCTTGTGAAGTTGAACAGGAGTACCCATGAGACACTGCCAGCCATTTGTGAGATAAACTGGAGTTATCATTAACTGCTACTTGTTATTAGTGTATGTTGGTGCTTGAATTTGGCTTAGATACATCCACACTCCAATGAAAATAATCAGGCCTATGAATCTTGTGGGGTAGCCCTCTTCTAAGTGTGAAACTTAGAAGCACCTTTTTGTTACCTTGAATATCCTCTTCTCTTTAACTTAAGCACTCTGTTATTCAACATGGTTGTTTTTTTAAATAAATTTCCAGAAACATGTAATGAGCTCTGAAATGTAAGAACTGAGAAAATCACAGCAGCAATAAAGTTCAGTAATTTCACTCATCTCTCATTTTAGTCATGAGTCTTTTTATTCAGTATCTTCCTAGTAACTAAAAATCACCCAACCAAGAATTAAACTTTGCTATTTTTGTCCACTTACAAGTCCACATTTCATTTGCATTTATCTACCTGCACACTAACTTTTTATTGGCAACACTAAAATCCTTCGTTCCACTTTGACAGGGCAGTAATATGCAACAAGAAGCCAACTCTTCCTGCAAATTGTAGAGACCCTTAGATAATATAATCACTAGCTCTGCTGTGCCCTGCTGAATTAGGATTTGGAAAGGTCAGGAGAATATCTGTATGAACTTGCCATGCACTCAGACACAACCAAGCTTCTAAGGAACACAGTGGTGACAGGCTAAGCTGATGGAATACTGATCCTCTGGGTATCAGCCACTCATTCTTCCTCTAGCTGAGGAAGGCACAAGAATAACAGAGGTTAATACAACTTCAAATTTAGAGATTGGGGTCATAGAACAGGAATTTCTTCCATATCCAAACTTCCCTGTATCAAACATTACTATTTGGGTTTAGAACAAAATAGCACAAAATTTAAGGAGAGAAGGGCAAGAGACTTCCATCACATCATTAGCAATGGCATAAACCAGGCAGGAATTGCAAACACTGGGAGAACCTGAGATATTGGAGTACAAGGTAATTATAAAATCTTGTGATTTTGTGGCCAGCAGCAACTACAATTATTTGCACCACATCTAGAACAAAATTGCTATCACTTTCTCTCTGAAAAAAGATCTTTCAAGCTCAGTGAAAATGAACTATGACAAACTGATCTCAGCATACTATAAGAAAATGTTTATTTGTGGAGGAAAATCTGAACTTTTTAAAAATTCAGTGAAACTTTAAATGTCAACAATAAATAACAGGAGATTATGCATCTCACTATTAATTTACGTATTCCAATTACAAAATAACTGGGAAAAGAACATATGCCTGAAGGGACAAGAAGCTGAAATATAGTCTATATTAAAAAGTAATTATTTTCTTGTCCATAATTGGTAAGACTTTCATGCCTGAGCATGACAATAGTCATTTTGGTTTTCTATTTTGGTACTTCCACTGAGTCAACATTTTGTTAAAGCTTCACTGCTCCACGTGGTAGCAATCAGCAAAAGCAGATGAAGAACTAGTTAGAATCCTAAGAATAACTCCTGAATTCAGCTGCTTTCCAAGACTCTTCTAGTTGCTCTCCACTTAGTGGCTGGAAAGGCTCCTACACAGCAGGCAAGGAGCAAATGAGAAATTCTCTGTTCTTTAATAAGTATTAGTTTTAATGATCAACTATTTTAATAGTGAGTCATTTTGCTATTCTGGTGTGCTTATGTCAAAAGGACTAACTCACTCAATTTTTCATACATCTGAAATCCAAACTAGTATTTGCCCCTTAGTTATTATGTCTTTAAGCTGCCTTCACAGAGAAGTCTTCCTAACATGTCTATACAATTTTTTTATTAATTTTCCCCGTATTAAGCTTTTACTCTTTGTAATAGACCATGACCAGAAAAAAATTACACATTAAGGGCAAAAATTATGTAATTACAGGCCTGACAATGTTTTCAATATTATTTTGCCTTAACTTGATGTTTAATTTTTTCAGCTCCCTATTATCTTCTCTAAAGTGATGCTTTAATGGAAACTATTTTTAGAAATGCTAAGAGGAAAAAAAAATTCTAAAAGTTACAAATTGAAAATTTCATTATGCAGAAGTCCTATGGCAGGTCTGTTTTCCTTCCCCAGTTACAGAAAGGACTGCAAAATATATTCACAGTTGTGAATGTGGCTACATTGCTAGGAGGACACAAGCCAGTTAGCGGGGAGATGCCCACCTGAGCTGGGGGCTCTACAGCGAAAACAGAGCTAAAAGGCATCAGTAACACCAAGAGGAGGAGAACCCTTCTCTTTACCCCCCAAAAAAGCAAACTGTAATCACACTGGTCTTCTGGGTGCATTTTTGGAAGTATTTGAGTTTACTGGGATAGGAACCATTTGTCTACCCATAGGATATGCCAGCCTTCTTCCAACTTCCATTCTGAAATTACCTTTAAGAATAAAAGTGAGATTTCCTGGTTCATTACTGTGGCTTTGCCTCTCATTTTATGAAACATTCAAATCCTTCTCTGCTGTTTTATTATTCTTTTTAACAGAGCTTGCAAATATTTCATACATGTTTGAAAGTCAGAAAACAGAACTTCTATTTGCTATTCAAGAAAATCAAGGATAGCTAAAATAAAGCAAATAAAAGCTGATTCTCAAATGTGCAAAAATATCCAAAGGTGTAACAGGAATTCTATTAGCAATATATTTATGACATGATGGTCAGACAACTTTACACAGAAGGTTAATACATTAGTTGAGTAATTTAAAAGATATTTCCCCTGGCATACTCAGCCAGTATTATCAGGGCTTTGCATTTTCCAGTAAGAGACAGAAGCAATTCATGTAATCCTTTTGAATTCAGGAAATAAAATGGCTTAATTATTAAGTTCAGGATCCATTTGATTCAAACTATCTTTTCATCTAACACATACAGAACATAAAGCCAGAATCTAGTTTGGCCTTCCACGCAGGATAACACATTCAACATCATCCACGACTTCTGTAAGGAGTACAAGATAATTTGAGTGTTATAAGACATTTCTCCCACTATCAAATGCTTTTGATTTGACAGAATTAAAATAAAGAATACAGATCTTCTTTAGGGAATTTGTTTGTGTGATTAATCTCTTAAACAAACAAACCAACTCCAACACATAAAAGCCTTCCATTATGATGATTTCCTTGTCAGATTTTTCTGACTCAAGCTTTCATCACCAGCTATTTTTTACAATTCTCTTTGGTAGGCAAAGAAAGCCTTTGGTACCTTACAAAGCCTTTAGTACTGTACATTATCACTTTCCAAAGAAAAGCTAAAACAGTTAAACCCCAAGATATTTCCCAGTTTTCTTTACGATAAACTAAACAGACAGAGTTGTGTAACTTTCACAGAAAGTATCTCCCCTAGCCATCACATATTTTTTTGACCTTTTTCTATATCCACTTTGACGTTTGAAACTTTTTAAAAAGGAATGTCAGAAAAAATAAGCAGCTTTGCATTTTAGACACATCAATCTCATGTACAGACAAGTATTCTCTGTGTTCTGACTCCTTTTATTTTCCCCACGCTCCTCATAGTTGTCTATGTTGGGAAATCTAGACAGAAACAAGTTGAGAGATACACATTCTTTCAATCCAATATCTCAGCTGGACTGACAGAGTCAAAAACTGCTGTTTATGCAGCAGAATATAAAGAATTTACCAAGCCCTCTTTATTTATCAAAATAACAATTCTTCAGGAATATTCTCTCTGCATCTATTTCCTTCATCTTTTGGTGGTTTTTTGTTTATTTGGTTGGGTTTTTTTCTGGGAGATTTTTGTTTGTTTTGTTTGGTGGTCTTATTTTTTTGTGTGGCCTCTGATATTTGAGTAAATGGAGCTGAATTGGGCTCTGGCTTTCTTCCCCCTCACATTCCTCACTGTAGGTGTCCTGACGGCTTGCATGTGTTTCCATGCAGTGACTGCCATTGATGATGGCACAAGCAAGCCCTTCAGTGATCATGGGGTGTTACCCAGTTTCCCTGGTAAGAGAAAGAAACTTTTTAGCCCTTCATAAGTCAGTTAAATCAGTGTGAAATTTCTCAAGAAATTTCTCCAAAGAGAGATTTAAAATCTAAATAAAGAATTTTTAATCAAACTATTATTGCACATAAACATATCTGGGTTTTTTAACACCAAATACAGCATTTCAAATAAAATACTTTATTGAAAAATCAAAGCAGGCAAGATAAAGGTCTAATCATATAAGCCAAGAATTGTCTGGAGGACTAAGAAAAAGGCAATAGGATCTTACAGAGTAGCTGATAAGCTCCTAACAGAATAGTACAGAATTTGGAAGGAGTCTGTCACAGAGCCAATCTACTCTGTCCATTACTTAGACATATGTGTCAAGTTTTTGTAATTCAGACCCTTTAGGAGCAAGCTGGGTTGGAAACAATTTTCTAAGTACTATGAAGGCGTCAAAAAGTCTGATAGCAAGTTCCAGGATCAGACATCATCCATACACAGGATACTTCATTATACAATACCTCAACACAGGGAACAAACTTAACATGGAGCAAAACCTCCATTAAGAGATATGGAAAGCTACAGTCTTCATATAGACTAAAAAAAATATATATGCTGGGAAAGGCTATTAAATTAGGGGGCACCTGGAATACTGAAGGGTGAAAAACTGAAACAACAGCCTGGGTCATTAGAGGTTGTACAATTTCATATTATTCCTACCACAAAATTACTTATGCCCCATGTGAAACAAAGGCTTCATTCCTCCTCACTATGGAGCCATCCTGAAGTGACAGTTTGTAAAAAGGAAAAGAGTCTCTTTTGTTCCAGTGACAACACTAAAATATTGCTGAAGAAGGACAGAATCACTCCTATATCCACAACAAACAATAGTAGAAATCCTGCTGTTCTGGAAAGGCACTGTTTGAACCAAGGAGGACACCCTCCCCCCTCCCATATATTATTTCTAGTTTAAGTTATTACCTATTAAATGGAAATTGTTATTGGAAAGTGTAAGTCTCAGTGGATTTGGGTTAACCTGAGGGGAACATGTGTTGCTGTGAGAGTATGTTGTGTCACAAGCACCATATTTCATGAACAGAGTTAAAGGGAAAGCAACAAACAGACAAAACACATGAAAACTACAAATAATAGAGATTAAAAGGGTTGCCAATACTACTTGAGACAGAGAAATTGAAGGATACAGATATTATAATAGTCTGTGGAAATAAAATGGAATTTGAAGAAAAATCCTGAGATGCCTTAGAGAATGGGGAAAAGCCAGGTGACAGAAAATTTGCAATTGGCAATGATAATAAAAATGTTGTTGTAATTTTGAATGGAATATACAAAGATTTATGTCACAGCAGAGTTGGGACATTCTTCTCTCCAAACGTAGCTTCTATGTGGCTATGTTTGGAGCATTTTGTTCACTCTGAGCATGCTTTTTTCAGACAAATGCTGACAAATAGGAGGGAGTTCCAGAGAACAAGCTCTTTCCATGGACTAGAGAACTCTGATGAAAGAATAAACAAATATGCATATATTGTCAGATTAAATGAAAACAAGAATGTGTCTAAATACATTTAAAACTTATAGATACTGAAGAATATAAACAGCAAGAACCAAAAGAATCATTCCTATATTTTCCAGAACACTGGAAAAGGAGGAAGACTATAAGGAAGCATCTGTCTGGTTTTACACGCTGGAAAAGAGCTCTTCTGTGTTTCTTCTGAAGTAGTATCTTAAAATTTCAGGTTGAAAATTATGAGCAGTGTGGATGAACTATTTGTGAACACACAAAGTGACACAGCTCAAGAATGTCTAGCATCAGCTGAGGCACAATAAGCTGTTTTCTACTGCTATTAGCTACGTACATAACATTAGTCTCATAGCTGGGCAAACAAGACCTGCACAGAATCATACTGGAAACAGAGGATAAGAAAACAACTAGAAGTGGGGCAGACAAGTGACTTTTTTGGATGTACAATTTTGCAAAGGAAGAAATGTAAAAGTAGTGAAGACAGAAGATAGAAAACCGAGCAGAGCACCTGTATACATGAGATCTTTCCTTTCCCCTTCATACTGGCAAACAGCAATAGAGAAAATACGCATCTATCTCAGAAGGCTACATAATGATTGATAAAAATGCTACAACACTATTTAAAATTGTTCTCAAAAGTTAATTTATATTATTATCAACACTTTTTAAGAACTACCACTAAAGGATTGCAGTACAAAGGAAAAAATGTTTGTATCTGGAAATACAAAAGCCCCCTAAATAAATTAACTTGGGCCATATGTAAGGCCTGATCTCTGTCCAGCAACAAACACTTTTTAAATCAACAAGAAGACTGTACGAGCAGTTCCAGCAGAGGTTTAAAGACTATACCTATACATTATACATAAGACCGTAAAAAATGTGGTTATATCTAAGAAGTTAAGCCTACACTTCAGCTTTAGTCCAAATGCAAACTATCACTGACTGTCATAATAAAGAACTCCAGCATTCACTAATAACATCTATAACACAGCTACTGTCAAATTCAGCCATCCATTGCACGAATTTGCTTTTTTAAATATCCACATGCATTTCCTCACTTCTAGTTATACACTCAAGAAAGTGAAGGATATTCACACGGCTTAATTAAACTGACCTTCAGCCCTCAAAATGAGAACAGTAGGAGTAATTCAAAAGCTTCTCTCCACCCACTGACGAGACAGAGGCTATAAATTTAGGGATCAGAGACAGGTAAGGAAAATCAGATGTTGAAAATACACCTAAAATTGTCTGGTCTAGTACAAGAAAAATGTCATTACACATGACTAAAACAACTACAATAACCTGGTATAGTTCTAATATAGTGTTCAAAAGGCAAAGTGAGTGGGGGAACTTTTTTTTTTTTTTAACTTAATTATACATTTCTGAAGTATCAAGAAGCTATTTTTAGCTATATTATGATAGGCACTTAATTTCAATTTTATCAGTAATTACAAAATTCAATTAAGTCTTTGGGCTGTAAATACTCTCAGGAATTACCTTTGTCGTGTACATAAAATAGCAATTCTATATCTATACTCAGAAAAGAAAGCAGAAAAACATGCTTTCCAATCCAAATTACAAGAGAATTAGGGAGAAGCAGGACTGAAACATACCAGCTGAAATATGACCCATGAGACTACTCTCTCTGTTCTCAGGAAAAATACTGAAACATCTTCCATTGTTAGAGTCAATTCTTAGCAGTTTTAAAATTACATCTGAAAGATGACATCTCAATAGCACAATGTCATGATCACACCCTTTCATTCTCAGTTCAATCATGTGAGCATGCAGGACCAACACTACACATGGAAGAATTAAAAACAGTTCCTGTAACAATGCAAGTTTTACCAAAGGCTTGTTATTGCACATTTCACGTTGACATAATGAATTTTCCATTTTGAATTGGCTTTCTCATTGAACCAAAAGACATAAAATATGCGGACAAGACTTATGCTTCTTAACACGTTTTTTGCTATGACACATAGTGGCAAACTGATTTTCTTTCCTTAAAACATTTGTTTGAATGAATTATCTAATAAACTCTATCATAGGAACAGCCCTTATCATTGCCACTTTGTAATAAAACCTGGGATTCAAACTCTCCACTGTGATTTAAGTTCAGTACTGCCAATAAATTCAACTTAATTAAGTGAAAAGTGAGTAAATATTCTCCTATGTAAATTCTTTTTCAGTATGTGAATAATTTGACAGTCAGAACACCCAATTCTGTTATGACCAGCCCAAGTCTTGCATATCTGTCACATTTAAAAACAATGCAGTTTTTCTTCAGTGCAAGTTACTCGTGCTTTTGTATCAACATGTTTTCATTATATAAAGACACATTAACAACTCAGATTAACTTTCAAAACTCCTCAACTCATCAAAAGTGATCAAACAAATCCCCTCCCTCTGTCTTCATTAGTTTGAGTAGCAGCAATGCAGTGTAAGGAAAATACAAGGTGTTTATATGCAGAGTCCTCCTTTGTTTATTTCTTGTCCCAGATGCTGCCTGAGAATCTGTGGCTAATTTTTGGCACTGGCTGCAATGCTTCCTCTGGCACTACTGTCTAGGCCTATCCCTGCACAAAGGAAAACTGAAGCAGAAATTTACCCATCCTTCTACACAGCCCTGTTAACACAACCTTCAAAACCATTAAGTTAGTTTGTAAGCAAGATACTAATTTAACAAACGCACTTTTCACTTTTGGTGGCTTTAGCACAGTGAATAATCTGCAAACTCAGTTTCACTAGCTAGCACACTGTGGTCATTTTACACTGTTCCTATTTCCTGATACACAGAACCCAAGGCTTTAGTTACTCAAGATTTCTAGGACATAATCTAAAAACATCAGAAGAAATGAACAGGAGTATTTTGTTTATATGTTTCTTTAGTTACAGAAATGTTATACAATAAATTAAAAAAAGTTTGTAGCTTTCTAAAGGGAAAAAAATTTAAACTGCTGCCATGTGAACAGAACATGTGAGTAAAAAGCATTGTAGATACGCTAGAAAGAACTCAAATCAACTCCAACACAAAAGTCTAAGCAATTGAAAACTTACATGAGCACTTAAGAGAAATCGAGACATGTTACATTATGCAAATAAACACTTCAGGCACTCAATCTTAATTCTGCCCTTTAGTGAAAATAAGCAAACCAAACAAAGTATGTGATTTTAAAAGTTCATATTGATCTAATTTGGAACCATAAATACCAAAATATCTTAACAGCAATCATACAGTCATTTCATATGACAACTCATGGCCATGAGGTCATTAGGTTAAGTTCCCTTTTCTACCTCCCTACTTCACCTCCATGTAAGTGGAATGTAACCAGACTTCCTGGGCAACATTTACTGGTGCAGATTACCTCCACCTCTGTGCCTGTTTAGGTTTTTTCGACAATGTGGTATCAAGCAGATCAATATAGCTTTACAGGGATTTTTTTCTCCCTAGTATCAGCCTCTCAGCTATAATGCAGTATAATATAGATATAATATAATATATAATATATAATGCTCCAACCTATAATGCAGTAGTTGCCAATGCAGACAATTCTGCAAGGGAGAATTAACAGATTGTTCTTATCCCGCTTTTCCTTGTGCAGGACATAACAAAACCCACACAAGAGTTTGCTTAGCAGTGCTGTACTGCAGTGCTAAGGAAAATTATGCCAAAAAGCCATCAGAATTTTGTTTTGTAAGGGGACTGGAAAACCATTATGCTATACCACACTTTAGTTTGAAAATTATTTCGGGTCAGAACGCAAGGTCAGGGTAATTCTCTTATGCTATACTTTTTATTGCTTTTTTCTGCTTCCAAGTTGTGTATCACTTCACCTGTCCACAGATACTGCAAAGTAAAGTTACAGAGAAAATTAAACCCCTACCCCCACCCCATCTCCTCCAGACTCATACATTTCTACACCAAAGGGCAGATTTTTCTATTCCAGGACTATCTCACCTCTGGAGTGACATCTCGTGGTGCAAACCCTGTTCCTCCAGTTGTTAAAATCAAATTAAGCTCCTTTTCATCACACCAATCTATCAGCGTCTCCTGAAAGAGAACATGAATCCTGTCAGATCTAGCAAGCAATATGTGGGATACAGTTACCTCAGAAAATACCCGAAGACTTGAAAAGACTTCTTAAGAACAGGTACACACAATAAATACAAGGAATTGTAAAATCACTCATGCTTTTTATATAAAGATTTTACACCACTATTTATAACCAAGATAAGACAGAATAATGCAAGTATCCACACAGTAATTTTTTTTTGAAATGGAAACTGAAATTCTGCTCTCCATCTCTTGACCTGAAATGGAAAACAAGACCTCACAGATATTAATTTCTATCAGTGTTTATTTTGATATATAAATATGTTCTGACACATGCTAAAAGAATATGTGGATTTCTTTCAGATCACATTGTTGATTCTTGTTACAGCAATTTCGCTTTCCATGCTGCACTTTTTAATAGCCTGAAAAAAGCAAGAACCACATATTTGTATGCTTATCCACTGAAAGATGCAATAATGCACCTGATGCAACAACACAAAAAGATGGTCTATAATCACCTCTTCTACATTCCCTCCAACATCTCAATAGGAGTGTGTATATCCACTCCAAGGCTGGACTAAGAAATCTGTCATGTAAATTCAATGACTTGCAATACTGGATAATTCATGATACTAGAGAAGTGTTTAATTTTATTGACATTCAGTTTTCAAATGACTTTTTAAACTAGTTTTCAAACAGTGATAAAAATTTGACATAAGCAGAAAATGTATTTAATCTCCATGTGATGATATCACTTATCCTTCATACTCTACTGTGTGCTAGCAGAGCAGTAACATGGCTGCTTGGAGTGCAAAATTAGCTGTGGTGCCTGAAGTACGCTCATGCATTACACAGTGGTGTATCCATCTGCACAAATCAGATCAAATATTTAGACAGCTGCCCTCATTCTAGCACAGAAACCTCACTTTTTCAAACAAGTTTATGGCACATTTAAGTTTCTTGAGTATTATATTGGGGCGCAACGAATAGTTTTGAATAGGTGACTGTTGGCTCAAAGCTTATTATTTATCATGAAATTAGCTCTGAGAAATATACTGATTTTAAAAGCTTAAAATAAAACTGTCCAGAACATTTTAAAAAGTACTACCAATTTAGATTAATCCTCAGCTGTATTTTCCACAGGCTTAGTACTGCAATGTAACTTCCATTTAACAGAAGGCTTATATACAGATGCTTCCAAACTGCAGCTAGAATAACCCTGTCTGACTGCAAGCCCCACCATGCAAAAGTATCCAAGGATTATGTGAAGTGGCAAAGCCAAAGGTTCTGTATTTATTTCTTTTTTCTTTACTTATCCTTCCACTTTCTCTTTTTTGTTTTCTCTTTTCTCTATTAAAATCATATTCATCTTTTTACGGCACCCTTTGGAGGATGGCACTCTAATTAACTGGGCTGTGGATTACCAGAAGTTTGTTATACGAACATTTCAAATAAGAGAGAGGAACGCAGATAATGTCTCAAACGCATACATAAATGAACTGCTAAGTCTGGCTTTTGACTTACATTTTGAAAAAAATTTGAATTATGGTAGTAAAAAGCTTTTTAAGGTTTAAAACTGTTTGTTTCAGTAACATATACATGCATCAGGAAGTTTATTTCAAAGAGGTGGAATCTTCTCTATCATCTAAAGACGTATTTATCTTGACTTCAAATAAGTATGACTTTCAGAGAATACTTCAGAGAATTTCACTGTTTGGCAAAGTTAGACCTTAATACTGCATTTTGAAAATTATAATGAGGAAAAAAAAAATCTCAGCATGAGACAGGAGGGATAGATGCTGATGTTTTGACTTGGGTTTTTTAAATGAAGCATTTTTCTTCAGATAAATAAAACCTGTCAAACTCCATCTGGTTTTACAGAAAAAATATAAAAAATAAATACTTCCTCTGTTCTCATTTTGCTGCAGTTCAGCAATACTCCAGTTAATAAGGTAGAAAAGAGTCATGTGATACCCTACAAAAAGCTAACAAATCAGTACCCTAACTCTTTAATTAACTGAACAACAATTAAGTGCCTATTCCTGCTACTCCATCAGTGTACTTAGGCAGACACAGAATTCTCTATCAAGTTGTGTGTAGTTACAGTAAAGAAACTTCCAGCCTTTCAGGAAGAATACCCTTGACTATAAGGCAGTAAGTATGAGTTTCATTGTATTTTAGAAGTGCAAATTTATTACTGAAAAAGAACTGAGACTGATATTCAGCTGATTTACTTTCCCTCTAGCCCACAAAACTCTGCCTCACAAAACATTCTCACTGATGTTTTAAGGATCTAAAAAAGGAAGCCCCACACGCTCATCAACACTGGGCAAATAGCGGACTCATATTCACTTTGCTGCTGACAGCAGTCCAGCTAGTCTCCCTGGCTTTGCAGAGAACTGAATTTTCTGTGACTTCAAATGAGAATTTCTGTATGTCACTGACCTCATATTTGACTTTACTGATGCTATATAAGCGAAGTTGTTATATAACCTCTCAACCAAAGAAAGTTTCATTTAATAATTTTTATGCATATTCCTCCTCTTCTATTGTTTCACTGATGATAAGCTTTCAAGAGAAAATGAGACTAGGTCAACAGATTATGTAAATCACTGTCATTTCATTCAAGTCAATGGAATGATGCTGATGGATACAAAACACAGTATTTGGCTCTGAAAACAGTACTGTAATATTACCATCAAATTTTAAAAAGCCAGAACAAAACTCCACACCTCTAGAAGAAAACCCCCAAACAATAAATAGCTTACTATTTTTACCAATTAATACCCTAAACTAGCCTTTATCAGCTATTTTCTAATGTCAGGGTAGACAAGGAGAAATCAAGTTATTATAGACAGTTTATCTGGAAACAATTTTACTTCAAAAGGACACAACTGTGATTATAACCCTTCCATATTGCATTGAAGTCCTAGAGTAATTATATTAATTATGTTTTTTAGCTGCACAGAAATGTCAGCCCAACTGTCTTCTTAAACTCTGAATTAGATTTAGTGCCCTGCCCTCTTTACCTATTTCTCTTTTAAATACATTTACATTTCTCTCATTTAAATTAGTAAGAAATCTCTAGGTGTAATAAACAACTTATTTCCATCTCTTTCTCCAAAGAGCTCTTGTTTCTATCACTCTCCTCTCTCCCCCACTCTGGAATTACTTATTGAACTGCCCAATCTTGAAATTATTTCAGTTATGATACTGTTCATTGCAAACTTATGATCTGTATGAATTTTATCAAGACCAGTGTTGATTTCACAGGTGTAGAAAAATCTTGCCTCACTCTTTCTCTGAGTTCTTAGTCTTTCACATTTATTGATTTTAAGAACAATAAAGATCATTGCCCCATGGAAAAAATGCCTGCAGTGTATGACACAGTGCAGAGACCCATGTTTATTGCAGATACATGCCTGAAAATTCACACAGGCACTGCTGCATTAAGACACACGAAGTCCCAAAACTATACAGATATATTCTTCTGGCACCACACCTAAGCTACTGCAGCCTGAAATTTCAGTCAGTGAACGCCCAGAACACTTACAGACATAATTCCTTCTGCAGAGGTAGCTTAAGCATCTCAATGTTCAAGATGCAAAACTGCCTTTGGTCCAAGCTGCAGTAGGCAACTCACAGAATTTTGGTCAGTTCCTTCTGTATTTAAAACAAATTCCAGGACTCAGGCTTCTCAATTAATCACCTAAACTTGTTCTGGAGGGTTCAAGAGGCAGAAAATACATAATATTTTAATTTGGTAGGATTTTCCAGCAGCTATTCATGATTATCATGGAGTATTGTTGTGTTCCCAGTACTCTTCCTTATTAAATAATTTCTGTGGGATAATGCCCCACCATGATACCTAAGAAACCTGCTCACAGAACACACAATGACAATGGTGTCATTTTGTAACTCCATTAATGCATCACCCTCTAAGCTCCGTAAGAAAAAACAAGTAGGGATTCTTTTCTGAAATGAAAGGAACAATTCCCTGATCTTTGGAGATAACTGAAGTTCATGGATTACTTAGTCAATTTTTGGAATCTCATACAATAAGGTCTTAGTATAATAATGGGCACTCTACATTTCTGTCCCTGATTGTTGCTTCACTTAAATAATGGAGTAGAGCAGTTCTATATGTGTAATTAATCATTGCCTTTTCAGATTGACAGAGGTCACACATTCATTGACACAGTATCATAAAGCATGGTGTCAGCCAAAAATTTAAATTTCAGACCAGCTGCAAGACTGCTCCAGTCCTCTTACTGCTACCATATGGTTGTCTTCCACATAGATACTGAGACTGTAACCCTTATCTGGAGCAGAAGTACTACAAAGCACCCAAAAATGGTCACTGGGGATCTGACTAAATGTCTGCACAGAAGAGCTGAGGTCCTGCAGACTGTTGCTTTCCTATGATGCCGCAGTCTATGTTATCTCGTCTTTTTCCCCCCATCACTTCGCTATGAGAGTGCGATTACACTCCCACATGTTTGTGCTTCCAAAATTACTAGCATACATTTCTCCAAGTCAACATTCTGGTGCTTACCACTCAGATTAACATGTATACTTTTTGCTTATCAATACATAATTTCCTTCACAATACAAGGATTGTAAAAATCATATATATGCCTGTTTTCATACACGTTAGTCACTAGAATATGACATGTGCACCACTATAATTTAAAACACCCAGAAATAATAGGGAAATGCTAAAACCAATACAAACATGCAAGTTTTCATAAAGAATCCATACAGAATTATTTCATTCTATATTCAGTATTGAAACTGGTTAAGCAATTCTAGTTAGCAAAAATGTTTGGTATTTTGGCACATGCTAAATTTTTCTAGCACAGAGCAAACTTGAAGTTATTTCACCTTATATGCAATCACACATTAAGGACCACTTAAAATATGCAAAAATTTAACTGAAATTGCTGAACAAATATCAGTGTTAAATATGAAGTTTAATTATGACACAGTATACATTAACTTACATGGGATTTTGAAATACAATTAAGTCAGTATAAGCTAGTTTCCAGACATGCACACTATCCAGAAGTTCTCAAACCAACTTCAAGTGACTTAAAAGATTATTGTGGACTCCAAGAAAAAATACTGTTTAGAGATACAGAAGTATGGGTTCTCCAGAACAGATCTCAAAACTACAAGCTCTGTAAAGTTATGTAAATTCTATATTTGCAAGTAAATCCTGTTTACTCTAGGAAAGCATATTTCAAAATGCAAGGACAAACACAGAAGAATATGTTCTTAAAACTATAGTGATAACTTCCCTTAGCAATCCAAGTCAAATAAGAAAAATTCTTATCTAAAAAGCTGTGTTCTTTGACAATTTTGGGGCTCAAGCTAAAACACTGTCCAAAATAAATTTAATTTATGATGATTTAATATCATAACGATGAAAAAATTATAGTGAATGACAACATGGGAAAACATATCAAAAAAGGGAAAGTCTGCATAGTCACAGATTTGCTAAAAAACCCCTGGATGTTATTTTGATCACTGAGTTTCAGGAATACAGGAACTGGCACATTAAGATCTCACAACAACCTTTGCTAGGTCATGTAGCTTGAACTGCTCCAGATCTCAGTCACTAAAGATTAAAGCCTGATAGATACTATGACATGGAGAGCATACATCACTGAATGAATCAGAAATTCATGGCACAGCACACAAAGCAGGAGAAAAGAAAAACAGAAGGTAAGAGTAACCCAATTGTTGCTCATGGTTGTATTATTTAGGAGTTTGAATCTTCTCCACTGAGTGGAAAATCAAGGACCACACAAGAACATGGATACCTATGAAAAAAAGGCACTCAAGGAAAGAGCAGATTTCAACATTCAGCTTGAAAAAGAGGGAAGATCTTAGAAATGTTAATGTATTCTTGGAATTAATTTCCTATTTTTTGCCCTAT
Organism: Xenops minutus; assembly: GCA_035221455.1. NCBI lineage: Eukaryota > Metazoa > Chordata > Aves > Passeriformes > Furnariidae > Xenops > Xenops minutus. The sequence goes on from JAWWEE010000158.1 coordinate 30,311,170, forward strand.
TTCCTGTGAAGGTTTTGTTTCTTATGCTCACAATCCTTTTCTTATTGTTTGAAAGCTCCCCTGAAATGTGGAGGCGTGAAGATACTCATGTGTGGAGTAACAATTTTCCAAGTAATCAATCTCAAAATTATTTAAGAATATCAGAAAATGACAGTAAAACACCATGAAAATAAGCTTGGTGTTTTTTGACGTTTTCTATTATTTCCACTCCTTTTTTCCTTCCCCCACCAGCAAAAGGCAGCAATTTAAGAGAAATGTTAGGATTACATTCAGAGTGTAATCACTGCAGTCAAGAGACTTGGTTGAAATGCAAATACATATCTCAATGTGTCTAAATAGACCTTTTCATATTTTGAGATTTTACAGAACATAGTAAGTAGTCTTTTGAAGATTCTACAGATATATTTGCAGTTTCCAGCATCACTGTAATTTTGCAGTTGTTTTTCTAAATACTAAGCTAATGTATTAGAAGATTCATAAAAATGCAACTGTTTTAATGAAATGCAATACTAAAGAAGGGAAGCAATAAAAATGTACTCTATAAATGGCTTATTTTTCAAACAGAAATTTAATTACAGGCATTTTCCATTTAAAGCAAATTGCAGCTATGGAATATTTCAAGGTTCAACATATCTATGCAGTCTGTAACAACCTTTTTTAAAAAAAAAGTACTTCATGTCTTCTAAAACATACTATTCATTACAATTATCCCTAAAACAGGAGGAAAAAAAAGGATGCAATGCTCAACAGGGTTCATCTATCCAAATGAGTAGGGAAAGTGATGCAGAGATTTGTGTAAACAGTGACATGTTTGGTCAAACTACCAGGACTGGGAATGCCAAGACTTCTAAGGCCTGGGACTGGCAAAAGAATTTCTAGCTATTATGATGGAGAGAGATAAAGAGAGACAACATACAAGATTGGCTCCACAAAAGAGAAGTGCGGGTTTAAATGCCTTGTGCTGATTTCCTCTCAGAAAGACAAAGAAGGATTTCTTAATTCAAGCTAACTACCTTGACATATTAGTCTTAGCATAATTAACAAAAATAGTGACTTTATTGCAAGATTTAATAAATTACATTAAAAACTACAAGGAGGTCTAGGTCAGAAGCAAACCACGAGTCTAGATGTGCGCCAAGGCACAAGACTTTTATCCTTTTGTATGAAAATCTGTCCTCATCTCACGCTGGTAACCAGTGGCACCCTCCTAGAGCATGTGCTGAGGGCTTGAAACGATAGCTACTCACAGCAAAGGACCAGGCACTGCAGCATAACAGGTTTCTTCAGATACCTGGAGTAAGGGATGGAACTTAGAGCTGTCAGAAGAGTCAGAACGGGATATTTTCCAACCATGTCTGTTTCTTGAAACAGCTTTCTGAAGACTCTGAATTTGGCAGATACACATGCATGTGTGGGCCTGTGTTCACATGTGCTCATCCTGACATAATAAAAATGTATCAGCAAAAGCACCTGAGTTCAACATGTCTCATTTCTGTCATGCATAAAAGGCTTCTCTCTAAAATACAATGTTCACTTGCTCAAATAAATACTACAGTTTAAAAAATTCCTTTTTTATTATGAATTTATTTCAAAACAATTAAAAATTTAAGAAAAACAAAATGCCTCCTTGTCAGTATTGCTTTTTCTAGAGAGAATTTTGACATCTAATATATATTCCTTCAATTATTCCTACAACAATACAAGCTAAAATAAAAACTGGAATGAAAAGGAAAAAAAAGCATAAACCCAATTTAATTAATCCAATACTGCTCACTAACAATAGATAAAGAAAAACTTTCTTATTTTTTTTTAATTTTTATTTTTTAAATTAAAGCAGCACTTCAAAGACCTGTTATCACAACATATAAATGCTTGGGTGTAGAACCACAAACTTCAAATTAATTGTGCAGAACAAGATGGCTTTTTTCCATGTTTTCTTCCCCTTTGCATACATTAGTGTTCATCTAAAGTTGTTTAAAAAACTGTTTACTTTGGGTTT
>JAWWEE010000158.1:30319355-30348992 GCA_035221455.1 Xenops minutus
GTTCTGCTCTGCCCATCTCTCCAAGCTGTCAAGGTCCTTCTGAAACGCTGCACAGCACTCTGGGCTATTGGCCGCTCTTCCTGGCTTTGTGTCATCATCTGCCCCCTAATTCAAGTTATAAATGAGTAATTTAAAGAATACTGGGCCCAGTATTGAAACTTTGGAGACACTGCTAGTGACAAGCCTCCAAATAGACCCTGTGCCACTGATGAGTCATTTTTCGAGATGCGAAATCATAGAAAGCCCTCTGGACTAGGAAGTACTTGTTTGTTATTTTAAATAATATATATCATATATTAAATAAGATTTAAGAAGACACACACGGTAACCTTTACAAGAATCCAGAGTTCTTTATATAGTTGAAAGAAGAGTTCCATAAGAAATAATTAATCTTTTCAACCGTGTATCTCTTGCTTTATATACCATTATTCTAACATATGGTCTGTCACGTGAAAATGTTTATGTAAGTAATTTTTGGGGGTTTAATTGCAAAACTTACCTTTCTGAACAAGTGCAAATCACATTAGAGTCAACTGCTCAATGCAACTTAGAATAAAGACATCATCTCAATAATTAAAAATACCATACTGCCCCTTTCAAAGAGCTGTATGATCTCCCACACATTCTACTTTAAGAATTATGATGCACGCAGTATATGTTATCTCTGGACTACTGCTTTCTCTTGTAGAGACAATTGCCACTTTAGTGGTGGAGAGTGATGAAGAGCCTACACAGGCAGCACAGTCATTCAGATAGTATTTTCAGTAAGAGAGAGTAGGTGGCATTAGTGGATAAGGAAGATACGCAATAAATTTTATCTGTGAGCAACAACTGGGCAAAACCCTCTGGAAATTAAGGACTACACAATGTTCTGTTTATAACGTTTCTAATATTGCTGTCTTCCTGACCAGGAGACTATACATGAAGGAGTTAGCAATCCACACAACAACAGTTCCCCTGAAGTTCCCACAGAATGCTGCTCGGTGCTCTGTGCCCAGCGTGGTTTTCAGGGATGTGTCATGCTATGCAAGCCCCTTTGGCCACAGAACAGACTCATCCACCTCACTGCAATAGAGGAGCCTGTAGGCAGCTCCCACTCAGTACTGCTGATTACACCACCAGCATGATTTTCCTGTGTGTAGAAGTGTCACGAGAATTTCACTGGGGTGGACAAGTCCATCCATAGATTGACCCAATGCTGCACTAACACAGTTTCTAGTATCCAAAGGGAGTAAGATTTATTTGCTATCTGTATTCCTCCTATTACTCTGCTTTACGAAAGCAGGCATTTCATTCAGCTATTTGTTGTCAGGCCTTTCTTATTATGATCCAGAATGAACCTGGCATGCCCCTCTCTCCTGCCTTGCTGCCCTAGTACAGAATAAACACACACACCACACACATACACAGAGAATTCCCTTTTCATTTTAACACTTGGCACTTCTGACTACAGAAAGAGAAGTCCTTGCTTTTTTCTTGCAATTACTATCCAAGTCTTTTCTGTCCTGTAAGTTTTCTCTCCAGGCCCAGTAATACCTATGATATTTGAAGACATTAAAAAGAAATCAAAGATATTTTTCATCTGCTTACAGCTATAGATTTGTGGTTAAATACCAAGTCTACCAGGAATCCCATAATTCTATAGCAGCAATCTTCCAAGAGGCTTTACACGTGTACCCATGATTCTAAGCACAGTAATTTTGGTTTTGCAGCTGTAACCACCCAGAACGATCAAACCTAAAAAATGAAGCCAATTTCTAAGCCACTACAGCTTCTTAAATGTCACAGATCATTTAGTAGTCCCTTAAGTACTTTGCTGCTGTTTCAGCTTTCACTTCTAACTCCAAATGTAGAGATATTTTTAGTAGGAAACTCTAAGCATTTTTTGTCTGTCACCCAAATTTCAAAATATCACCAAGAAAACATCATAAGACAGTGGCAACACTAAATATTATTAATTCGAATGAGAAGCGTACAGCTTTCTACACTAAAAACAACAGTGACAAAACACTTTGTCAGACAGCTTCTTTTCTACCATATTTGTGAATTTTGGGAAATTTGAATTTCATGTATTTTGATCCTTTAAGAAACAAACTAATAATAAGCATGATAAAGCTAAGGCACAGGAAAATAGGTTACCCCTTCAATTAAATATACTCAATTAAAGGTCTTAACTAGCAAGTAAACATCTGGTAAAAATCCTAATTTACAGTAATGACATAAGAATACTATTTTACTCAGGAAATAATTGCAGGCTAACAAAATATATACGCTTCACGCCTTTAGGCTCCTTTTATTATAATGAAACTTTTGTAGGGAGGTATTAGATCTCTCACTGACCTACTTGTAGAAAAAATTTAATCAGTAATCTCTCTTTTTTGGATAGATCTCAGTGTCTGACTGAGGTTTGATAGGAAAATGTTTAATTCTTTTGCAAACTCTGTAGTTTGGATGTTACCTTTAGTTCCCTGCAGATAATCTATGATGAAGAAGAGAGATAAATCTGGTTTTCCTGGGGAGTTTCGCATGAGAGAAATAGCAGTGATCTAGAGAACCATTTTAAATTAACTGCTTATACCACAGTCTGAATTTTAAATGGATTTTGTTATTTTTATTTTTTACTGGTATTGGCAAGCTATTACCCACCCTCTGTGCTTGTTGGATGGGTTTGATGCATTGAACCTTATTCCTGATTTTGAAACCTACAAGTTGAAGTGATTTAAGTGTGACATTAAGTGTGCAGTCAGTGAAAAACTTGTGCCCAGTGTGTTAAATTTGAAGAACTAGGTTGTGACTGCTGCTGAAGGGTCGGGAGCACAAGTCTTATGAGGAGCAGCTCAGGAAACTGGGCTTGTTTAGCCTGGAGAAAAGGATGCTCAGGGGGAACCTTATCATTCTCTACAACTACCTGGTAGGAGACTGGAGTGAGGTGGGGCTTGGTCTCTCTTTGCAAGTAACAAGGAATAAATAATAAATAAACAGGATGGGAGGAAATTACCTCAAGTTGCACCAGGAGGGGTTTAAATTGGATATTAGGAAAAATTTCTTCATCCAAAGGGTTATCAAGCATGGAAACAGAGTGCCTAGGGAAGTGGCGGAGTCACTGCATCTGAAGGTGTTTAAAAGATGTGTAGATGTGCCACTTTGGGACATGGTTTAGTGGCAGACTTGGCAGTGTTAGGTTTACAGTTGGACTCGATGATCTTAAAGGTCTTTTTCAAACGAAATGATTTTGTGACAGAACAGATTCTTAATTTAAGACGACAAAAAGGGGTAAAACTTGAAGAGAGCTGATTATATGTTAATTTCATGTTTCATGCATATTCAAAATGCATAATTATAAGGACAGTTAGAATATTTCCTTTGGTTTTCTCTCCCTATTATTTAGCCATCCTCAGAAGACAATGTAAGTGCTCAAACATGTCCAGTATGATGTTCATTGGTAGAGATCTGCAGAGTGAATTTAAAAACCTTTTCAATAAAAGCTAGTCTGCAATTCTCTATTTATTCCATCTGAGAAGAAAACCCTTTTTTTCGCAGTTTGTACATTATGAGATTACCATGGTGTTAGAGGAACTACAACATAATTAGCTCAGTTTTTGCTGTTGCAATACTATGACTCTGCTAAAATACTATTTGTCCAAATATAGGATTGTTTTTAAAAGAGTTCAAGATACTAAAACTGTGAAGCAAAATACTGAAATTCAAAATATTTTAAATGCACACACACAAATATTATATTAAAAGCTATGTGTTGTTTCATATAAAACATTCAAATATAAAAACACATTGTAAAAGTGCCTGAGTACCAAAATACAAGAAGTGTAGTTATTTTAATTAAAATAAAATGGCAAACGTAGGGAACTGTGTCATTACGAATATAGTTTCATGCCTCTATATCAACTATTAGCTGAAAGGTCAGAATGTTTGTTGTAAGCACTTTCCACAGTTAGGTCTGCAGGAAAGACTTCATCCTAAGAAAACTCCTAATTTTCCATTATCTGTGAGTTTTGGTTTTTTATTTCTTTTGCTGGCTCTCTCAGAAGTCAACTCAATAAGGGTATCACGTATGCAAAAGCTTTAATTACGCTTAGAGCATAACACACAAATACTTGGTTTTTCATTTTTGAAACACAACCATCCCTTTCAATGTCTCACCAACAGAAGCATTCACAGTTTGAACAACACTCAGAAGCATTTGAAGCTTTTGTATGTAAAGCAGTTCTTTAGAGATCCCTGATTTTAAACTTAGTCATCTTTCCTTCAAAACAGCCTGGAGATAATTGTCTGCTGTCATTTAGAGCCTCGAGGTACTCTGTAAAACTCAAGTGTTAACTTCAGTGTCCCAAATGACAGTCAGCTTTATTTTTACACACTGCCTGTTTTATATAGCATTTATTCCCTAGAAATAGTTTTTAAAATATAGAACTCATTCCTTGTTCCAAATACATAAAGAAGGGTTATTTTCTGCTTTACGAAAGAAGAACAAGAATTTTCAAACATCTTTATGTTAAGCTCCTATCTTTGCAAGGTATCCTCAGATATTTAGTTTCATATTCCAGAAAGATAAATCTTATGTAATTCTCACTCATTTTAAATTAAATTCAACTACCAAGAATGGTGGGAATGCAGAAGAACCCTTTAAAATGATAGGACTAAGCAGTACAATTTTCCATAGGGGGTCAGCCTATTTGTTAATAGAGACGTTTATGTCATCATGCTACTGAGGCAACAGTGAAAATACTGCACACTTTGTAATTTCTAAATCAAGGGCATTTTGACAGAGCATAACAACAGTAAGAAAGCAGGTTATAAATAATCAGAGAAAACAGAAATGTCATTCTATGAAGAAATGGTGAAAATGAATATATGTGTTACCTTTGCAACCTTAGCATTCCACCTAATCTTGTCATAACAATGAGGCAGCTGAAATTGAACATGAACGTTTTTGACAGAACAATCCCAGAAATTGTTGTGTATGTTTTATAAGAATGTATTTTAAAAAGTGAAACTCCACAACCATTCCACCCTTACTGAACTCTGATGATTCAATGGCATTGTCTCTCTTACACATTTCCTTGAGGACAATTAAGTCAGAGAATTTCCGAAATCCTAAAATAATTGAAAAGTACCGAATTGCAGTAAATAATATCAAAATGCTAGCTATTTTATCATGGAGAAATCCAGAAAGAGAACATATCAAAACCAAAGGGGAAATGAAGAAACACTGACATTTAACCTTACATTAGTGTTTAATTTGAAAAGAATTGTTTTTCTTGCTCAGGTAGGTGCATGCTAAGAAACACTTCCATAAGGAGCTCAAAAACAACCAAGGGGAGCAAATATTGTGACTTCAGCCACAACAAGTAACATTATATGTATTATATGTATTGCAGTATCAAAACATTCTGGCACACTCCACACTTCCCCTACAGTCCATGGTGAAGACGACAGTGAGGCAGCTGTGCCCCTGCAGCCCATGGGGGACCACATGGATGCAGAGATCCACCTGCTCTGGTGTGGGTCTTCTTCCATGGGCTGCAGCCCAAGAGAGGGCTGTGAACCTGTGGAAAGCCCATGCTGGAGCAGGCTCCTGGCAGGAACCTGTGGATGCATGGAGAGAGGAGCTCACACTGGAGCAGGTTTCCTGGTAGGATTTGTGACCCTGGGGGGACCTATGCTGGAGCAGGGGAAGGAACAACGTGTGATGAACTGATGGTAACTGCCATTCCCCATTTGCCTGCATTGCTAAGGAGAAGAAAGCAGAGCTGGGAAGGAGGGATGGGTGTGAAGAAAAGTGTTTTTAAAGTCTGTTTTTACTTCTCATTATCCCGCTCTGATTTTGTTAGCAATAAATTCTACTAATATCTCTAATTTGAGTCTGTTTTGCCCATGATGATATTTGGTGAGTGAACTGTCCCAGTCCTTATCTCAACCCATGAACCCCATGTTATATTTTCTCTCTCCTGTCCAGTTGCCCTGGGGAGCAATAGAGCAGCTTTGGTGCGTGCCTGGTATCCAGCCATGGCCAACCCACTGCACAGGCACAGCAGAAATAACAACTTGACTCAAAAACAAAGCTATGTAAACCAAAAGTATGGGAGAAATCAAAATGCCTCTTAAGAATTATATTATCTACAGAGTGACTAGTACTGGGCAATCCAGAAACCAGCTAATCATGGGGTTTCATTATTTACTGTTATGGTGCTCCCAGTCTCCAAAGTGGGCTGCATACAGGATGACAACTAACCTGGTCTCCTTCTATGACAAGGTGACCCACTCAGTGGATGAGGGAAACACTGAGGATGTCATCTACCTGGACTTTATCAAAGCCTTTAACACTGTTTCCCACAGCATTGTCCTGGAGAAACTGGCTGCTCATGGCTTGGACAAGTGCACTCTTCATTTGGTAGAGGGATCTGGACAGGCTGGATTGATGGGCCAAGGGTGCTGGGTCCTGCACTTGGACGACAGCACAAAAACCCCATGAAGCACTACAGGCTGGAAGCAGAGTGACTGGAAAGCTGCCCAGCTAAATGGACCCAAGGGTGCTGGTGAACAGCAGCTGAACATGAGCCAGCAGTGTGACCAGGTGGCCAAGGTCAATGGCATTCTGGCCTGTATCAGCAGTAGTGGAGCCAGCAGGACCAGGAAAGTGATTGGCCTCCTCTACTCAGCACTGGTGAGGCTGCACTTCGAATCCTGTGTTCAGTTCTGGGCCCATCACTACAAGAAACACACTGAGGGGCTGGAGTTTGTCCAGAGAAGGGCAGTGAAGCTGGTAAAAGGCCTGGAGCACAAGTCTTATGAGAAACAGCTGAGGGAACTGGGCTTGTTTAGCCTGCAGAAAAGGAGGCTCAGGGGAGACCTTACCGTTCTCTACAACTACCTGAAAAGGAGGTTGTAGGGAGGTGGCATCAGCCTCTTCTCTCAAGTAACAAGTGACAGGACAAGATAAAAAGGCATCAAGTTGTGCCAGGGGAGCTTTAGATTGGATATTAGGAAAAATTTCTTTACCAAGAGGGTTATCAAGAATTGGAACAGGGTGTGCGGGAAGTGGTGGTATCACCGTCCATGAAGGTATTTATAGGATGTTTAGATGTGGCACTGAGGGAATTGGTTTGGCAGTGGACTTGGCAGTGCTGGGTTGATGGTTGGACTGGATGATCTCTAAGGTATTTTTCACCCTAAATGATTCTATGATCCACTGCGGTGCAGGGAGAAAATATGAGAATGTATGTGTGTACTCAAAAATTCTTTACTGATGCCATTCATGATCAAAAATGTTTGGAGACCACTGGTGTAGACCATCTTTTTTTTCTTTTAATAGTCTGCCAGGAGGCCTGAACACTTTTTAAGTACCTAGCTCAGAAAACAGTGTTTCATTGGTAATGATGGTGCTATGAGTTTCACACTTGTAACATTGATATACTGTGTTAGGAGAACATGTGCTGGAGGCTTGGGGCACATCTACCATAGCCTGTTAGGTCAAGACAGCACTGCGTTTTTCATAGCTCTCTGCTTACGAGACTTTGGCTTGTACTGCAAAGTAGCCCTTGAGTCTATGAACTGGAACCCCTTCAGATAAAACTTATTTGGAAGATGGACCTCAGCAGCGTGTGTAATCTGCTCCAGCTGTTAACAGGCACACAGAATAATGCTAGAAGCAGTTTGATATAAAACATATCAAAAAACGTATCAAGTGGATGCTGGATCTCCAGCACCACATGCTTTACTTTACAGATAGATGCATTTTATTGCTTTGCATGACTTGGTAACACAGACATGACTCAAGATGAATGTTCAGTTCTTGGCAGCAGGGATGTGGTGGCTAGGGCTAAGGGAGGCATTTTTAAACTTGTCTCTGCACACTTTGCTCTTATTTTGTTTAGCTAGAAGACATTCATTTGTGGAAGCCTTCAGGACATCAGTTAAGCCAACACTGCAGCTCTGTGCACTGTCAGAGATGAGCCACTTAAACAATATACTCAATAATACATAGAATCCACTTAAAACTTTCCATTTCACATCGGTGCTCAGATACAGCTCATCAGCACAAAATCTCATCTAGACCAATCTTGTGCATCTGACACGAGAAAGCATCTGAGCAAATAAAATATCTCTAGCCACATGGTTCATACTACATGTGTCAATACTATTTTGCACCATTCCCTTACATCTCCTTGAAGGATGTTTTGGTTGGTTTTCTGTTAAAAACATGTCATGTTTCATATTCTATTTTAGACAGTGGACCTTACATATGACAGAGTCACTAACAGGATAAGGGTACCACAAAAAAACAACTAATTATCAGAGAATTTTAATTAAGTGTAATCACACAGTGGAGTACTAAGCATCATTCTGTTAATACAGTTGTAAGTTTGCATATCACAGAAAGGTGTGTATAGTTTTTGGTGTCTTTCTACTGTGGTTTCCAATTAAGCCATTAAAACACAACATCAAAAAGCATCTAGAAAACATACTGTGAAATCAAAATAAACTACACTACTCTAGCAGAATTATCTGCAGTCTACCAGTCACAAATTTTTTTTCAGAAAAATTCAGTGTATTTAGCTGATTTCTGATAGAGACATGACTGCTGTGCTCTGTGTGTGTTTTTTGGGGGTTTTTTCTCCTTACAATCAGTACATTATCAACCAACAGAAGAGATATAATCCAAACTCTGGCACTTGCTTTCAGGCAGTCTTACAATTTGCATAAATTAAGCATGAGAGTTAATTTTCAAAGTGCAGTAGAAATAACTAAATGTTACTGAAATGCAAGCAAATGTGCCATTTGTGGGTGTTTCTGTCTCAGTCTCTTTATCTGCTTCTCATATGGAAGTGCTTCTATAAATTAGATAATTTTTATAATCTGACTCTAAATCTCATCCAGTCCTACTGTGTCATTTTTGTGATTAGGGGATCAACCCTTCACATGCTACTGTATATGGTGTGGCATCAGAGGCTCACACATAACAGAAAAGGTTTAGCGTTCTGGTCGTGGTTCCTTTCCTAATAATTCCTCAGTCTCTCCCCCACTCCCAGCCTCCCAGTTGTTCCTGCACACTGAGCTAAAAGTAACCACCTTAGCACACTTCTCAGACCTCATTCTTGGATCACAGTAGTATAATTAGAGACTTCTTATTTGTATACAAATTAGGGATTTTTCTACATCTGCTGTACACAGCACTTTACGTCCACCTCCTCTGAATTTCATCAGATGGTTTGTCAGCCAATTAGTATTTTGATGTTCTTACTTGTAATAATATTTCATTTCTTTACAAATAATAATTTTCATAATTCTCTAAGACACTACCTGTGAATAGATGTAAAACCTGAAGGTTATTTAAAAAAACCCCAACAAACAATCCCCACAAAAAATCCCCACACAACTGATCTCTTTTTCCTTATATACAAAGGACCAGTACGTAGAACCTGAAGGGTTTGTGTTTGTTAGAAAGAGAAAAAAAACAAAAGAACTTATCTCCTTTTTTTCTATATATACAGGATGATCAGTCACCTATTGTGACAATCACAAAAGAAAAAACTTTCAGAAATCTATTTACCACAGGAAAAGATCATACTGTAGAGATCTCACTCAACTCAGTCAAGCCCTTAAGCAACTATGACGTTACCAGTTATGATAGGACAATAAATATCCTTCATATATCTCAAAAAAGAATCCTCAGAAAACATTCTTATAGGCTAAAAATAACCAAACAAAATTTAATGTAACAGGTCACACGAAAAAATTATTAGGGCTTTTATATAAACTCGGTTCACTTAGATACTTGCCAAAAGCTATTTGCTGCTTAATGAAGCTGAGCTATGTTTCCTCCTCTCATTCAGTCTAACTGACATTGCATTTAAGAAATGACTTTTCCAGTGAGAACAGAAGGCACTGAAAACAGTGCCCAGTACATGAGGTCAGATGGAAAGTACAAAAGACTCTGTTAGAGCTGGTCAGAAGATGCCCCAAGAACTGAGTTTCAGGTGATGGCTGGTACAGAGATTCGTAGTTAGGGAAAATGGAACATGAAAGAAAGCCAGGAGGAAGTTAGACAGAATTGCTTACTAAGGTCACAGAAGCAGAAATATTTTTTATGCTGGAAAACAAGAGATTCCAAATCCTGTTTCTAATGTATTTAATGAAGAAAGACAAATAGGACTGTGGTAATGAAAAATCTGATACACATTAAAATCCCCTCTTAAATGCTAGGGAATCAGAAACACTTGAAGGATGAGCAATATGGTGGTTTGTCTTGTAAATTAGCTGTCAGCTATTTTTCTTCTCTTCGTGGGAGAACTACAGAACTATTTTGTTTGCTTTGGAAAGTAAATAATAATAGTACTATAATGATTTTGCATCTTTAGCAGGGTGTTTCAACTTAAATGGATGGAGGACTATCTTCCTGCCCTTCCCTCTCCCATGCTGCAATATTCCATGATCTGCAAAACACACATTAAACTTTTGTATGTTCATAATAAAATATAAGATGCATTCATTTAAATTCTTCTCACATTAGAACAGGACTTAATAACAATGTTCCAGCATTTTCTATATTCAGGACAGCTTGTAAGAGTAAGGTAGCTTGGTGAGGTGGTCTAATCTGCCATTTCTAGAGCCATTAAGTCTCTGAGGCCACAAAGCCCACAAAACATAAGATGGAAGACAGCAGAAAAACAAGAAACAATTGGCCTCTTCAGTGCCAGATGCTAAAAACAGCAGATACTCAGGTTCCCTGCTCAGGTGCTTGGTTTACAACACACACATCTCTCAAAATAGTAAAGAAGCATCAAGGCAGAGAAGAATACAGTGTATCTATAATACTGGTAATATCAGAAACTGCCTGAACTTCAAAGAAATCCCATTAAATGCCAGGAAACAATGCAAGGGCAGAGATGAATCCTGTTGTCCAATAATCAGGGAACAATGATAGACACTTCAGCCATCTCTCATTTTACATTCTTTTTGTAAAGATTGGGTTTTTTGATTGAGAGTCTATAATTGCACTGAGTATCCATCACCCATGGAAGATGAGAGACATAGATGAAAAGCCCCTTCAGTAGTACTCCCTAAGGAGCTTCTATACAAAAACTGGAGATAGCAATAGTTACAGCATGGAGAAGAGTCATGTCCTTCAAGCAAAAAGAGTCTCAAAGCTATCAGAGCAGAAACAATCCAAAAGTCAAAATCGATATTCACAAGAACTAATGGCTTCATAGGTGAAAAAAAATTCCCACAATAGATAAGGCATTCTTATGAAATGCTCCTATTTCACTGGTGTGAGAGTGTGCTTGCACAGTGTTTCAGGCTTGCATGGCCAGGCTTGGCACCAAAAGCCTAAAGCCAGAACCCAGTGTAATAGAGAACGTGCCTTCCAGAAAAAGGGGTAAAATCAGTCTTAGAAGGAAGAAAACTAACTTAGATCAACAAAAGACTCATGAGAAGAAAAACTTTGTTTTCATTGTCTGTTATGCTATGCCAGTCAAATAGAAGCAGTATTTTATGGTACAATATAATATAAATAATCAGCTGTTGACAAGAACTAAAAGATTAGAGCACAAATGCATGGCTAAAAGTACATTATCAATACAGCAAGGGGTACAAATCTCTAGCTTGTAGCACAAATGCATACACAAAGACAAACACTTAAAGAGAAGTAATTTTTTTGTCACATCATCTCACACACAAGTCTGTAATTCTCTTCAGCATGGAAAAAACACCTATGGATTAATGCAGCAAGTAAAAAATAGCTCTTTCTGTCATCTCAACAATGTAATTTACACTTTTTTGTCATATGTAGCTTGGAAAAGAATATCAGTCAGTGATTGACTCTGCTAATACAGGATGGATTTAGAAACTAACTCAGAAAGAAATCTGTGTGTACATCAGGTGAACTTTAATTACAGGGAAATACGATGAGACGCAAAGCTGTTTTAACTTAACACATTCCACTTCGTACTTGTCCTTGTTGGATTCATGGCTATAAGAAACTCTCATTCATGAAAACCCAAGAAGCAGGTAGGAGATCCAAATCTGCAAGTTTATCAGGGATTTCATACACTACATCGGAACCTCAGTGTCAATTTTTTGTTACTAGTTAAGGCATTTGCCGAAGTTTTCAGAAACTTTCTTTTCCTCGATGCAGGAGGACAATGAAACTGTCACTGGGCAGTCAGAATCTGAGTGCACATTAAGAGAGTTAAAAGACAAGCCCTTGTTTTTGCCAACTCACAGTCCAGCACAACTAGCAATCTAATCATGGAATAACATGTGACCATCACACATTTAAATCTTTTTCAACTTGTATCTGTAAGCTTTAGAGTCTATGGAGATGATACTTGTTAATACTCACTAGACATTCAATTGATAACACCCCTTTATGTCACGCTAATTAGTAAGACCTCTTGTGCCATGAGTTAGTAATTATTATCTGAGATGTAGAAGGAGGAAAACATTGGGATGTATATACTTTAAACAGCTTGAGCCTCTTCAAAAAAATTATATTTTGAGAAGAAAAACTAGTTTTTGTTTGTGCTGGATCCAAACAGATAAATAGAGCAATAATCTCAGTATTATCACCATCAGTATTATCAAATTCTGATGCCTCCCATCGCAAACTGAGGGGAAACTTTTTGTAGAGATCCTTGGCCAATACTGATACACCTAGCAGATGTCCATACAATGATGAAGTAAACCAGATACAGAGCATAAACTCCTATGGGAAACTGAGATGGCAGCACATCTTGTTTATGTAATGTACTGTTGATTCCATAGAAGATACAAGGAATATTTATTATATTAATATTGCTGCCCCGCCACCCAATACTGAGATACAACACCAGTTTTGTGAAGTCTATTTTCAGCCACAATCCTCTTCTTACGGACTATCCACCACTGCACTTAGGACTACCTTTCTTTGTTCATGGTTTGGTTTTTTTATATAGGACTACAAACCAGCATCTTGTTGACAAATCACTACTTATTTTTGGCACACATTGATAAACATGAAAATGTTTTGAAGGATCAAGGCCAGTGTCTCTTGGCTGCATAGAAAGGTTGAATGAGTTTCATCAGCTACTTTCACCAGCAAAAAGAACAGATTTTGGGATGACCTTATGACACCATAAGGTCAAAAACCCGAATGATTTCCAAGAAAATCTCTGAACAGACTGATTTTATTTGTAATAATTTTAAAGGCACATATTTTTGATGGTAGAGAGTCCAGTTTTGCTCTGAAATACAGCTCACTGATAGTGAAACCAGCTTACTTGGTTCATAAGATGTTCCTAAATATGACTGTGTGGAAAAGTAAAATTCTCATGAATTCCTAAGTCATCTAGAGCAACTGACCTCAAAGAGGACACAGTGTTCCCCATGTCCCTTCTGGTTACTTCCCTCTGCCTCATAGTTTTTATCTTTTTTTTACTCTTCTATCTTTATCACTGGAGTCTGTTGCCTCACAGAACCAAACACAATCTGAGAAGAACGCATTTCAGCTATTCATGAAAATAATTTTCATATATTAAACTATTAAGTTCACAAATACTTCAAAACAAAAATGAGAGCTACCCTATTCAGGGGAAAAGCTGTGGTCTCAAATGTAGCCTTTAATGCTTTATGGATATATGCTTTCATTTTAAGAGAGCCTATAGAAGAATTACAGGTGTTCTTTGAGGAGCATAAGGTGTGTTTCTGTGAAAGGGTGGATAATGGAACTAAAAAAAGCCTCCCATCTTCCTCCAGAGCTGCTTTACATCTAAATTTACAGCTTACAGACAGTACTAAGAAAACATTTCTAACAAGATTTCTTAAAACTAACTACCAGAGGATGCAACCATTTAACCTTGTTCTCTATACTGGAATATCTGTCTTATGCTACAAATATTACAGGAATGAAATATAATGGCAACGTCTTCCTTGTGCATATTACTTTTGTGCATTGAACACCTGCTACAAAATTAATTTCTGGTCTTGAGATGATGAGATGCTTGCATATGCCTACATGAAAAGCATACGGGAAAGCGTGTAAAAAACCTCAAGACAAAACAATTCTTTTTTGCAGTTGACTTGCAAACCAACTATTTTTTTAGAAATCTGTTAATGAGCGGTCTTCTCACTCACACAGTTTTCCTCTAGAATAACAATCCTTCCCTACACGATGCATTTCCTTTGTAATGACAGAATGCTGCAACCAAAAAGACCGCCTCTCACTGTACTATAAAGAGTGAGATGCTACCATTGACATAAAACTACCTACAGGCACACCAGGCAAACTGTTCCTAAGCAGTCAGTCATAAATTGCTCTTTACTCTTGAATGTCATTAACCAGAAATAAAGTAATGTTAACTTTGCTGCTTTTCTTTTTCTCTTGGATACAACTAGTTTAATTTCCAACAAGAAGGTGTTCTTCAAAACAGTCTTGCCTGATGTGCTCACCACATGCTATGTAGACAAAATCATTTGGCTTGGAAGACCTCTCCCTTAGGCACAACATACTACTGCAGTGGGTGAGGAGCAAGGCTGAAATCTGACAATGCATTTTGGCAAATCTGAAAAGGTTCCTGCTTACAGGATGAAAAATTCTGATAAGAATAGAAGTCTAGAGAAAGCTGAAACGACACCTTCCCAGAAATGTGCTGTAATTTCTATACTAACTGTCTTCATCAGTTCCAAAAGTATTTTAAAACCACAGCTACTGAAAATGAAGTAACATTGCTTTAACTGGTGTAGAGGAACGACAGGAATGCAGATGGTAGTACATCTATTTAGGCATTCGATCAGGTATTCCTCCTCTAACAGCATCTCTTACTGAAGCATTGGTCCTGAAGACCCTGACAGAAGGTGACAGAAGACATATCTACCTTCTAGAAGAGTTCTCAGGGAGGAAACCTGTGACAGTATCTCGATAAGGCTACTTGTTGAGTGCTCTCACTTTAGGAACCTAAGCACGTATGACAAAAATCTGGGCAAGGTAAGTTACACAACACTTCATTTCAGACTGATACTGAGGAACTGTAATGGTAATTGGTTCCACACAATTCTTCCTAACCTTGGTATGGTTCATGAGGGTACTCAGAGTACACGCTATCACTTCTGCCGTAAATACTCCTCATTCATATGCCTATAAGCATGCCACACATTACTTAATTTTGGCAAGTGAGATCCACTGCTTCAGTTATACCCAACATTGGTGTTATACACTCAATCAAGGAAACAGGTACACATATGTACAGGCCATATTCTAGACACATAAACCACAAAGTCTCACACTACACATATATACAGAGTGAAATCACACTCATATGCAAAACCAGTATAAACACATGTTAAAATTTGTGTAGTAATGCAATACAGACAAATAAATCATCACAGATAAAATACAGGTTCTTTGAAAATTACTAATACATTTAGAAACATGTATTTCATTAATCTTCAAACGGTACTTTTCAACTGACAGATATATTAAGGCTTTCATAATTTTTCCTATCCATAAACTCAGAAATACAGTCTCTGCTTACAGTGATGTTCTACCTAAGATGTAATTATAAGAATTAACAAAATAATAGATCAGTCTTCCTTATAAGTGATTTTGAGCTGTAAAAGAGGTTAATCTACCACCTTTCCTAAAGTATACGCAAAACACTGCCTAAGAGACTTCTTATTATTTGTCATAGTGATTATTGCTCTCTGTCTGATAAAGTACCCTCCTTTGCAATTTAAGCAAGCAGTTTGCTTTGTAAGGACTATCAGAAAACATGAATATTACAACTCTGAGAAATATAATTCAGCAACCCATCAAGTTAAATCAGATTTTAAAAATGGAACTATTCTTCTTGCATGTTTCATCAAATTAAGCCCCTTAACATTTCATGTTTAAATAGGGGAAAGATAGTTGTGAGGCAAAGTAACTAAACTATTGTGCATGGAATAAGATTTTGTACTCTCTGGAATTAACATTCTAATAAACTCACTCACCTTTCATTTCTCCTCTCTCCTTTTTTCTACTCCAATCTGTTAGAAAACCTTTCAGAGATTAAAAGTACCCCCTATATTTACTGCAAGGCCACAATCTCCCCACTTTTCAGCTGCTATTCAAAATACTTATAAGCAAAATAATATTTTTCCATATTCAATATACGTTTGTCCATTATACTTATTGCTAGTGCCTTGTTTCACGTGAATAACACCTACTGTATTGCAGATTAAGAAGTTCAAGCATTTAAGGTGTGAGAGGTGAGCTGCCTTAAGTCACAACCTCAAAAACCCATTACCTGAACAAGACAAAACAGCTACTAGGAACTAGTAAAGGAAGGGATTTTTCCCCCAACACTTTCAATACCTCTGCCTTAGAACAATACAACCCTTCCTCCACACTTATGTGCTGGCACAACTGAGACATCCTTTGCTGTTTCCAAGGATCTCAAGCACTTAAACACCAGCTGAATAAGAAAAAGCTGAAAATTCAGAAGAGGTCTCCTTAGGAGGTGCAGGGAAAACCACATTCCTGTGACTACTGATCTTGCAGTAGGTTCCTAAAAGTAAAATTATTTCTTATTTCCCCAACATTCCTTTTTTTTTTTGTTCACTGAACCCAATTTGGACAATTAAGCCAGAAATATGAGCTTTCTTTATCTTCAACATTAGTAAAATTTCAGTGGGATTGGATTTCTTATATTAAAGGAAAAAGACTGTGGTTTAGGGTTTTTGTCACTTTTTTTAATAGTTTTGGAACAGTTCCCTGAACATCACAGAAATATTACATAAAACTAATAAATTTTGAAAACCTTTCTTTCTTTCTTTCCAAGACCAAAGTGTGAACATTGGATGGATCCTAATAAATCACGTTCCCCTTGAAAATTCAGGATAGGGGAGTCCATGAATCTTGGAGAAGAAAAATAAATTGTGATCACAGTGGTGTGATAACTTTGACTGATGCAGATATAGGCAGTCACTGTCTTTCCTTGCAGTGGACTTGATTCTAATTGAGGAAGAATAAATTCTCACCACTTTACACACTGCAAAGTCATGTCTACATCAGACATTATGCAATCACTTCCCTTGACAAGATTTTAAAACCACTCTTAATTCTTTTTGCACAGCTGAAAGTGAGTACATGAAACAGCACAATGGGTTAAGCAATCACAGTGACCATGCAACATTCCAGACTGACCTACTAACAATCAAATAAAGAACCAGCTACACACACTATACTATCAGACCTAGGCCAAATTCCCACTCAGCACCCATCTTGCACTCAAACTGACACAAACTGCTGAAGTGCTTTCCATAAGTGGACTTGGCTAAAGTGTATTTTGTTATAATGAACATTGCATTGAAGATAAACTTCAGTATTTATCGTTGTCACTACTCAAAATCAAAGAGCTAGTAAGGATTTTGAGTACCAATGACTTCACACTATCCCCTTCTTAAGACAGACTATTGAAAAATATGGACATACTTTTGATCTCAAAAGCAGAAAGACACTATATTTATTTTTTGCTATGAAAATGTAACGCGATGTTCACTAGAGTTTTGTTCCCAGAAAAGTCCTGCATCTCTCTTCTGGCAAGAAAACAGAAATACGTTACAGTACTCAAGTTTCTGGCACCAAAAAAATCTTGTTGAATTCAACTTAGGCTGAAAGTAAACCGTACTTGTAAAAATGATTAAAATTCTATTTTAGATGTGTAAATATGGAATAATTTTACTTTAGACAGTTTCCCCTCTTCCCCATAACACAATTCAAAATAAGAAATAACATGGGGTTTTAATGTAACATTTCTGTAATTTTCCAAACAAAGAAGTTCAGTGTTGAAAAGCAGTAATACTGTACCTTGATTTCTTCTATTTCGTCTGGCACTATCTTGTATGCAGATATAGTCCCACCCAACCTGAAATAAGGAGAAGAAAAACATTCTCAAAATCAGTAACAGAAAACACAGCCTGTTGATGGTGTCATGACTTGTTCCAAAACACAAATATTCCTTCTGCCAATTTAGAGGTAAACTTACTAAGTTGCAAATCAATAGCAAAAAACCCCTTTCTTTATTCAGCAAAAAAAAATCTATATATGACTAATACAAACATTAGAAACAAGGTGTCCTTCACCTTAATAATTAGGTCAACCAAGCAGAATTACCATCTCAGGGATGGTATGCTTTATGTGAACTGCCATGGATCATCATGTTCTATGATTTCTTGTGTGTTGCCTAAGGCATATGGATGAATTTAAATATTTGAAGCCTGATGTGCTTTGCACTCAGTATTTCTATAAGCCTCTATATGGTCTCAAATGCATCCAAACATAGTTCTGGAAACTGAAATTTTTTTAGTTAAATGTGCATGTGTAGACCTCACAAATCACAGACTCTGTGGTCTCCATGTTTAAAAAGTCTCTGCAGTTAATCACTGGCAATAAACAGTGGGTCATGTGCAATACTGATGGAGAAAAATAGGGGGTTTTGTTCCATACTGAACTCACTGAAATTACTTTTCTAAATCCTGCAAAAATCCTGGTCAAGAACAGTTTACAATAGCACGTACTCTAAGTAGTGGCAAATATTACATTTTCTCCAGAGACATGCCGACATGGCTTCTTTCATTTCAAGAAGCAGTACCATGGACAGTGACAATTCAGACCTAAAAATATAACTGCACAGATGACCTCCTGTTGGCTCTGCACAGCAACACTACTCATTTTTTGGGTCCTACAGAAATGGAAATCCCATTGGAAACTATTTCTTGTAAAGCAGTAGACAGTTATCAAGTGGGTATTTGTATTATTCTCCCTAATATTGGAATTTTTCTTCCAACTGCCAGTGTTTCTACACAGATATATATCCTTGTATCTTGAAGTTATTATACATATTATTTTCTCAACTGAAAAATGGGAGAAGACAATAACACAGAAAATACATTAAGATTTTCTAAAGAAGTCCTTCCTTTCCATATCTCTACAAGTAAGTCACACTCACAAATGAACAATTGGAAGGCTTTAAGATGAAGTCTGCATAGGAAAAGCCAAGTCTGAAGTCCATCACTGCTCCAAGTAATATCAGCTATGATTTCTGAGGTACAGACAGGGTTTAGATTTCTTTATTGGCCACCCTCAGCACAATGAAGCACTTTCTTGAAATATATGAGACAGGGGGAAAAAAAAATCAAAAAAAATTGACTCAGTAAAATCATCTGGCTTGCTAAACCCATTAATTAGCACGACTTTATGCAAATACGTCTGCAAAGACTTGTGTCAGGAGTTTCACACACACTGAATCTGCCAAGTTACAGTCCACAACTACACACTCTTGAAAAAAAAAGATATATCAAATGTTATGTTACTGGTTAAAGTCTCTCACTGATAGCTCCAGCTCACATATTTCTTAATACATTTACAATTCTACAGTGACATGTTTAGCTTAAAAATCCAGATCACAAACACAAATAATAACAAATTTGTAGCTGAAAGAGAATCAGAGACACATTAATATCCAATTATATACATGCCTCAGAGTTGAAATGAAGTTTTTAAGGAAATCTATACTTTCTTCATTTCAGAACATTAGATTTCATTCTCTCTTACAGACAGATCTCAAGAGAGAGATCTACCACAGATTATAGCACCAGAACACAAGTTTAAAAGCATCACACACTCCAGGAGGATGCAGTTAACACAGCCTGAACTCTTCCTACTGGTCATAAGTATGATACATAAGAAATAGAATTTTTGGTTTTACTATGTAATAATGTATCTGTAAGAAGAAAACGATTTAAGCTGACTGGTAGGCTGTGAGTAGTGAACAGTAACATACAGGTGAAATTTAAAAACTTTCTGCTTTTTTTGCTGGCAAAATTTCTCGATTAGCTTCAATGCAAAAAACTTCATGCAAAAACTACGCTATACAATTGACTTGCCAAACAAACCAAAGCGGCACAACCAGCTGTGAAATGTTCTGCATACTCTTCAAAGACCATAAACTTATAACCATAAACAAAGACCAGCTTATTCTCACTTCAGTGTAAATACTGTGAGAAATTTGAAAGCGTTTAGTTTGGTGTTACCACATTGCTATTACAAATCTTCCACAGTCAGGTAAGTCCAAAGTGTAAGGGACTACACAACGTCTCACACACACACACGTTACTGAGAAAAACAAAAACACTGATAAGCAGTAAGAAAGAACAGCAACATCAATGCAAACTCAAAATCTATGCTTTAATTGGTATGCCCAACTTGAAGAAAACTTTGTATTTCTGAACTACATTTAAGTGGCACTATCAATTGTGGCCTGTCTGGAAGTTTGCTTGTTACTTTGCAAATCCCTGATTTGATTACTGACACTGTAAAGAACAGAGACCAGACAACACACACAGGAGACTTCAGCTACAGGATGATGCACGGACTCTGACAGAGGACTCACACATGGCATGTTTTTTAGCTTCCTTGTGAACGACTTCTCTGTGCAGGTTGGTTGTAGAACATTTTATAACAAAATTTTTAAACAGTGTTTTAAGAAGTAATTGCACTGCAACAAGAAAAGCAACGGACCAGCTATCATGAGTGTACTTTAACTACCATGGGCTTTGCACACTAGAATATAATACAGCAAAGAACATGTTAACACAGCCAGAATTCAGATCACCAGAGACCAATTTTTGCGCAGATTCACTCTTCATCTTTCACACGTGTTAGTTTTATTACATAGTTTAATTATGCTTCTTTCCAGCCGAACAACACATCCAGCATTCTCCAACATAAATGGCATTTCTCTCAGAAAATACAGAACGAAAGAGCAAAGCTAAATATACAGCCAGCTACTTCCAGTACACTGAAAAGACAATCACAAACTTCCATCAGGAGAGATCTAATGTACAGACTCTTTCTCTCCCAAACTGCAGTATTTTCACACTACAGCAGGCCACATTATTTAATAGTGAAATTATTTTAAATACTAGTTAGCTTTAATTTTCACATGTAAATATAGCAGATAATCTCAAAGGTCCCAGAACTTAGATTCATTTTCTGATAGACATCATCAGCTCTGCATCAGACCATGCATGCAATACAAACACCCTGGTTCTCTAATCTCTTTGCAAAAGAGAAGTGAAATTATTCTTGTATGTAGAAATTAGAGCTGATGCAATAATAATGAAGAACCACACCTTATATTAGGTCTTTGAGGAGAAGATCAGAAAAGATAAGATAGAAATTCCATAAAAATAACCAGAAAACAATAAATATCATGCAATTATTTGTACAGTGTGTTTAAAAATAGTAGAAACTTCATGTATTTTTTATCTTTTTTGGACTGGGTTTACAGAAAGTTCACAAAAAGGATTCAGGAGAATGAGAAAAGCAAGGTTTCTATAGCAACCTAGGAATTAGCAATATACAGGAAATAAACTGAAGTAAAGCCAACAGTTGTATTGGAACAGATGGAAGCTTTACTATTTCACAAATTAAAGCAGAACATCACTGAAGAGGGAGAAGTAACTTCATCCAAGTTAAGGAAAGTTGAAAACCAGGAAGATCTGTGCTCAAATGGAAGAAAGAAACAATGAACCACAGCTCAAATGAGAACAGAAGACAAAACTAAAAGAGAGAAATTACAACTCCTTGCCTTCCATTATTTTAATAAACTATCCTTTTATGACCTGTTTGCTGTTTGTTTCAATACTCTGTCTAAACCAGAAACTTAATTTTTCAGGTTTTGAAAATTAATTCTGGATATAAGGTCAAAATTATCACAGCATTACTTTCCATATATGGCAAGATGTACTTCTGATTGATTTTCCCCTGTGCCTGTGTATACGTGCATATTTGTATGGATTCACTGGATTATTATTGCATAGCTACACCTTGTGTGGGACACCTGTGCACTTGGACTGAATCAACACAGGCCAGCTCTTATAACTGGAATTCTGACCAAAGATATGAACACAGTCTTTATATACAGTTCCACATTCAATGATTGCCATAAGAAGCTGAGCTATTGCTTCATCCGTTGACTTAATAAATGAGTCATACTGACTGCAATGAAGTCAGTTTTCTAAAAATAGCTTGCAGCCAGCTTGGCTGCTGTCATCTGCTGAAGCTCTCCAATGCCACTTTAATTAACATTAATCTTTCTTCAGATAGATCACTGTCTAAACGATACCAAGTTGTCACTAAACCTCCCAGTGAAACTCTCCATCTTTTAAGGGAAGCAAAACTCAAAATTCTCCACTTGACCTTTTTTTTTTTCCAGATCCATGTCACAAATACATTACTTGTTATGTGCCATCAGGATATTCTACCTTTTGACTAATCTATTAACCAGGCAGATTATTCAAGAGAGACTGTTCCTGGGAGCTGATCAAATGACTAGGAGCCAGACTGGCTGTTCCTTAGTTCTAAGGACATGTTCATTTTATCACAGGCTGCGGAATGAATACTTGCTATGATACTACTCCTGCCCGAGGAAACTGACCAAGTCAGCATTTATAGCCTACTCAACTGGACTAGCCTAACATTGACCTCTGTCACATGAACAAATCAACTTGCCTTGGATCCTCACACACCACCAAAACTTCAAGAAGTATTCCAGGGAAAGAGGTAAGATTCCATTTGAAAGCACCTTTATTCTTCACTACCTGTAAGAGCATACCTTAAAAGAAGACACAGAGCCACTTTAATTGAGAAGTAGTTTCTACTGACCTTTGAGAGATTGTGAAAGCACCCTGAGGGAGGCAGTAAGGCGGCGTGCTATTTTGGGCTCTCTTCCTACACAACAGAACGCTGGCAGCTAGAGCAGGCTGGGCTGCAGCTCCTATCGCTGGCTGCACGCCAGCAACCAACTGTGCAAAACAGCTTGCAAAGCTGATACCGACAACCGGCTCACTCCGTGTACAATTACGTGATGAAGATCCACCCCATGGGTCTTGTTTCTTTTGGGGGTTGCTTTTGCAGTTGGGAGGGAGTGGGGATTATCACTATTTTCATGACTTCCCTTCCTGCCCCACTCCCCCCTGAATCTTAGGCTAACTTCAACATGCTGTACTCAAAAACATCACAGAAATCAAATTATTGTAGACATGCCCTCTGTCAGTTCATGTCTCTCAGGAACAACAGCTCTAAGATTAAGACATCAAACTTACAGGACTCTCCCTCTGCCTCACCATGTCCCAAAGATTTTGTGCACTCACAAAAAAATGAAGGAGGATTAATCCAACATTTTAAGATTTTTATTCCCCACCTTCTTACTGTTTTAAGAGTAACAAGTATACCACATCTTTCACTGCCTTCTACCTTTTTTTATCAACAAAAGCAACAAACTACATGAAAACATTATTTTTAATGATGAAAACCATGATATTTTTCTCTTTCACCTCTCAAAGTTGTTTTGTTGGGGTTTTGTTGTTGTTTTTTTTTTGTTTGTTTGTTTTTTTACTTTACTATAGGAAAAGCAAGAACAAATCAGAACAGGCTAATTTTTCAGACACCTGCAGCAGGAAAATGCTATCACCTCAACAATCTGTTATTTGAAAAGAATGTAAAAAGGATCTTTGTTCTCAACGTAAGTCAGAAACTAAGGAGGAGGTCAGACGTAGGTCATTTGGCTATCACATGACCAGGAGACATTCTCCCCTTCTAGCAGACTAAATCTGACTTGATTTACTGTTGAGGAGGGAAGTTGGAACTGTTATGACATAAAGAACATGAACTTAAAATACACATTTCTATATAGCTATCAAACCACACATGAGTTCAGAGCTTTGTGCAGTTCTCTAGAGGGTATCTCTGGTTTAACTCAGCACACAGGGCACACCTAGGTATGGCAGGCTGGGCTATGGTTGAAGCCAGCCAAAACACAGCTGCATGCACAGAATGCCTCCTCCTGAAAACGTTTACTTTGCTTACTGCCTAAGAACGACACAGACTGAGAGCAGGGAAGGCAGCATCCCGAAGAATTTTGGGCTTGCAGGCACTTGCACCCAAAAGAAAATGGATGAGGAGGACACTTTTCAGTGGTGCAATTTTTATTTTTAATCTCAGCATGGGGAGGTGCTTTCTGTGCAAAATTAGGAGGAATGCTGAACTTCCATGAGGAACAGAAACTTCCAGGAGAAGCTTTGATTGTCACTAAACAAATTAATTAATAATTGCTAAAGTCCTATCATTAATACTAGTATGCTTCATGGCAAGGGTTTGAAACATGCAAACAGCTAACATTTTGATATCTTTGAATATAATGAAATTAAATAAAACACTATGGATATTTATAACTTTGAGCTTTTTTTTTTTTAAGGATTTTAGCATTTAACTGCTAAATAAATGCTTCATGATTTGTAATAGACTAGTTCTACCAGATTATAAGAGAGGCACACTGCAACTGAAATGGGCTGAGAATAAAGTATTGAAGACCAATTCTGCACTCAGAATTTTCATTACAGATTCAAAATTTTATTTCTAATTTGAACTGACTTATAAAGTCTTCCCAAATGCCAGCAGAATCTGAAAACACTCTTGCCATGTGGACCAACAGCAAAAAAGCCCCCTTTCATGCAGGGTGCAATGTGTTTATAGTGCAGAGGAACGACTGTACTATGCTCCATCTGATTGGTAATCTAAATATGGAAATCATACGTTAAATCAAACAGACAGAAATGTCAGCTAGATTTAAGTAAAAATGTGTTCAGTGACTTTGAAAGTTCCCACCGGGGCATCAGATGCTTGACCAGCCAGCTCATTAAACAACATGAGCAGGATTGGAAATTTCCTGAGAGAAAAAATATGCAGAAGCAGACAAAATCCATTATCACAAAACCAGTGAAACCCTCACCATTTAGACAAAGAAATATATATTTAATATCGATGTTGGGATTTAGTTGGTAGACTGAGGACTTTAAAACACTGTATGAGAAGAAGTATTTATATTAAGTGCCAAGACAATAATAAATGTTGACCTTACTTTGTCCTATAGGAAATACCTTGGTAAGGCAAAGCATGTATTTGCATTTTTTCCAGCAAGTACATACCTAGGAAAGATAGAGAGCATTTGTATATATATTTCTAGCAACTGCCTGTCAAAAAATCCTCACCTACCTCAACTGAAAGTAAAATTTTTGGGTGCTAGAGAATGACCCTTTGCCTACTTTGGAAGGCATTGCAAATTAAAGGATTTAGGCAATATGATAAGGATTGCAATGATCCACCTGGAAATTAAAGATTTCACCATTAAATTTTACCATAGCAGCTTGTAGAAACCTATACAGGCAGATATTTTTGCTGACACTCCTATCATTTCAATTGAGTTTTATTTCCTTCTACCCAAATGTAAAAGAGAGACCATCTGAATCAAATATTAAGAAAAAGAAGATTCCTACTGGCAGAGTAAGTTGACCCACAACTAATACAAACTGTAAAGCTAATTTTTGCATAAATTAAAGCTGTCTACCTTTCCTACAGACTTATTCAATAAGAAATGGATTTAAAAAATATGGCACTTCCCCATGAACCCTTCATTTTTTTACCATGTATATATTCCTCACATCCCATTATAATACCACAGTTTTGTTTCCACTAACTTCAGTGTATATTTTCTCTTCCACTTTTAGACGCTCGAGCATGTGCACATGCTTGTGAAGCATACTTAGACACAAAAACTCCATGTGCCACTTTATGCCAACATAAAAAAAAATTAAGCATTTATTTTAAAGAGAGGCAGTTTTGACTGATATACGTAAAATCAGAGAACGGAATAAGAGCAATACAGGAATCCCTGATATTGGAGAACAGGCTGGAATGCATTGTAGACTACAAGCTGAAAAGAGCAATCACAGTACTTTCTATGATTAGGCAAAAAGACATCCAGAATACATCTTCATTCCAAAAAAATACCAGTAAGAACTAACAGCAAGAGCAGGATGACTCAAACTGAGGAAGAATAAAACATGGAGAATATGTGGGAATGGTCTGATCACTCCAGATTCAAGATCGAATTTCTTCTTTACAATTTAAATCACAGGGCTTATGTAGGGCCATCAGAAGTTTTAAAAGATGTGCCTAAAAAGAAATAAAATTTTACAATACTGACATTTCAAAGATGATAGAAGAGTCTCAGAGACAAGCAGCGTCCAAAAAGGCTACCACACTAATTTACACAATACTGCACGTTCTGATGACTCCTTTTTCTCCACCACATTCCAGACTGATGTAAAGTATGAATAGAATCCAATATACAATTAATGGCAGTCCTGTTAAGTCCGTATTTCTCCAGACAGTTAAACTCAGAGCCAGAATTTACTGGTTTTCTTTTTCCTTTCTACTTTAGTGTGTTTGCATACATATACATATATTGCCCTATGTAGCCTAAATGGGTGAACTAAATTGTGTTTAAAATAGTGACCTGACTCAAATGGGGTTTTCTTAGTGTATGTTCTGTGCTGGGGAATATGAAAGGGAAAAAGAAAAATCTGTTTGGCTGCAGAATGGAGTCATAAGAAACAACTCCACATTTGATCTATCTCTCTTCATACCTAGAAGGAACTTTCTATAAAGAGTATTACTGACAATGCTGCGAGATTTTATTGCATGTCTCAGATAATTATCTCTGTCCCAGATAATTTACAGTTACTTTTGAAGTTGTCATCATCCATACTTTACACCTGCCTGTAACATACTATAGGGTTCAAAATCAAGATATTGAAAAATAATTCATTGTTTTTCATATATTATTAGTTATATGGGGGTTTTAGAATGAATTTTTGTTTTCTGCAGTTGTCACCTCCTTTTTTCTTTGCATCTGATCATTTAAATGTAAAAAAAAAAAATTCTAGGTAAATTTAAAAACTACTGATCCATTGTCAGCATCGCAACACATTACAACCTGACTCACTATTCAGAAACATGGCAGGCTGGGGACATGTGAATCTAAGACAACTTGAAAGGTCTTTGATTAAGTGTATTTGTGCAATTTGTTCCATTCAGCTCTTAAAAATTATTACTACTTTTAATTTCTAAATAGTGTGCACGAACATAAGCCATTGGCAAAATGTAACTATTAACTTCTCCTTACTTGCAGCGTTAATTCACCTTGTCACTCATTATAAGCTATGCTCTCCTTCCATCTACTCTGTATGATGTTCTCTTAAAAGTAAAAGTAATAGTTAGAATAATCCCCTCTTTTTCCATATTTATGCACAAGGCTACTGAGTACACTACAGTATGTACTATCATATTCCTTTGGGCAACAACGACAAAAACATATCCCACAACTTCAACACACTTTCAGTAATGCCCAAGCTGAAGAACACGAGTGATGAAGAGATTTGATCTCTTCCTCAGTTTCTGCTCCAGCACAGAAGTGAAAACAGGTAAGGTGAACCCTGGAGCTTACATTTCTGTAAAATAAGTAACTTCTTGAGTGCTGTCATGTATATTACATGTCAGTGAGCCCTGGTCAATTTGCCTAGATAAATATAGCAAAAGTGACAGAAGGGTATCTTGTCCGAAGCAGAAATTTGAGAAGTCTCTGCCACTTAACAATGTATTTGGAAATTATGACCTCACACAGGTTTTAAAAAAATTTTTTAGGAGTAAAGATCTTCCATTTTCCAGCATGTTTGTGTTGGTCTCCCTTTTCTCATGCAGAATCAGTTTCATAGATCTGGAGAACAGTCTTGAAAAACGCTCAATCTACAGTCCTACAAGCAAACACCACAGATAACTTAGAAGCGTTCCTAGGCATCTGAAGCAGCCACTATGTAAACTATGATCACAGACTCCCACTGGAAAAGATTAAGCACCATAGATTTTGCTTACACTGTACACCCAGAACTACCTTATAATAATTAAAGGGATAAACTCCTGACTATGAATAGACAAATGACTAAGGTGACCAACACGAAGATTGCTAATACTTCTCAAGTACTTCCTGAGTCATGGTGAAAAAGGAAATCAAAGATGGTTAGGGCAATTCTACCTGCAATCTGCTAGTGAGGACAGTACAGTGTACGCATGACTGATATCCAAAAAAAAAAAAAGTGTTTGTGTACAGAGATACCCGGGCTTTATGAAAAAAACACCGTAAGAAACTGCCATTTTTTTGCCAAATCACAATTTACTATCTTACTCCAAGCAAACAATTGTTATTATGTAACCTGTCTTTTCCTTCCAGAACTAGCACCCTCACCCTTTGGATAGTAATAGTAATAACCACAAAAAGCTGGTTACAAGAGTCCACATATAATTCCAATCTGAAACAACTTTAAATCGTACCTAAACTTCAGAACTGAGCTAAACTGCAGCATTACATTAAGAAAGAACATTTAAAGAACTCATAGTAAAACCACTGTAGATAATGACTGTAGAATACATTTTAGGACCTTAATCTCTGGTTAAATTGCAAGAACATATTTTGCTAACACTGCTACAAGATAATTGCTTTACAAGATTTTGATTTGTTTTGGAATTGCATTTGTGATCAAAGGGCGTAGAGGTAGGTGCCATCAGGTCAAGCAATGAAAGTATGAAAGGCCTATCCTGAGAAGAAGGTTCAGTACAAATGCATCAAATCAAACCACTAAACTAATACACCTAAACCTTTAATTTAAAATTCAAAAAGTGGATATAGAAAGCAGGTGGAGCAAAGACCATTTACAAATAATGAGAAATGTATTTTATGATATCCCTCCTTCCATCTCTCCAGCAGAATATCACATGTATATATTAATAAGTTATTTTAACATAAACTCTATTGTCAGCTATATTTTCATCCAAAACATGTCAGGACAAATAGTGGTGCTAATCCCTCCACAGCAACAGTCAACGCTTTAGCTCCCATTTCCTCCAGCCATATCACCTGACTTTAAATTCTCATTGATGCATAATGTTACCCTAGATAAGCATCAGGATGCACTTCACAGCTGCCGTGCCTCTATACTTTGAGCTGTTAAGATGACATGCGCAGTGGGTTGACCGTGACTGGATGTCAGGTACCCACCAAAGCCACTCTATTACTCCCCTCTGCAACCAGACAGGGGAGAGAAAATACAACTAATCGTTCATGGGTTGAGGTAAGAACAGGGAGAGTTCACCCACCAATTACCATCACAGGCAAAACAGACTCAAAATGGGGATATTAACTGAATTTATGATGAACAAAATCAGAGCAGGATAATCAGATTAAAATAAATCTTAAAAGACCTTCCCCCACCCCTTTTTCCTTCCCAGGTTCTACCTCCTTCCCCACACTGGCACAGGGAGATGGGATTATGGTCGGTTCATCACAGGTTGTTCCTGCTGCTGCTCAGGGAGAGAAGTCCTTCCCCTGCTCCAGTGTAGGATCCCTCCCACAGGAGATAGTCCTTCATGAACTTCTCCAACATGAGTCCATCCCACAGACAGCAGTTCTTCACAAACTGCTGCAACGTGGATCACTTTTTCATGGGGTGCAGTCCTTCCAGCACAGGCTGTTCCAGTGTGGATCCCCCACTGGGTCACAAGTCCTGCCAGGAAAACCTGCTCCAGCATGGGCTCCTCTCTCCAGGAATCCACAGGTCCCTGCCAGAACCCTGCTCCAGCACAGGCCTCCCACAGGCTCACAGCCTCCTTTAGGCATCCACCTGCTCTGGTGTGGGTCTCCCCCATGG
>JAWWEE010000158.1:30349092-30377796 GCA_035221455.1 Xenops minutus
TCTGCACCATGGGCTGCAGGGGAACCTCAGCTCTGGCACCTGCAGCACCTCATCCCTCCCCTTTTCCACTGATCCTGCTGTCTGCAGGGTTTTCCTCCTGTTCTCATTCTGCTCTTCCCTGGCTGCAATTTTCATCTGCACAATATCTTTATTTTTTCTTTTTTTAAATACCTTATCCCAGAGATGTTACTGTCATTCCTGATGGGCTTGGCCTTGGCCAGGGCAGGTCCATCTTGGAGCTGGCTGGCATTGGCTCTACTGGACATGAGGGAAGCTTCTGGCAGCTCCTCACAGAAACCACCCCTGTAGTCTTCCTGCTACCAGAACCTGGCCACACAAACCCAATACAGAATGCTTCTCCAAATTCAGTAGCACTCTTTATCCCTGAGAAACACGATTACTAGTGCACATTTAGTTGTCTTCATAAATCAGATGATAATTATAGTAAACGACTTTTCTTTAAAAAATAGACTTTTCATGCTTTAAAGTTTAGATCACAGATGTTTTACTATCAAGAACAGAATATCCTCTTTCATCTTACTTAAGGAAAAGTAAACATTCAGTAGAAGCATCCCCTCACTGATTCACCTTTGCAAGTGTCTTATAGAATAACTTGTCCAAAACCCACTTGTAGTAAATTCAAAACCATTTGTAATGAAGAAATAAAATGTGGTAGAAGCCTTTTACAAACGAAAGGAAGTCAAAGTTGAGTACCTGATACCTACCCGTGGAATGAACATTTTTATCTTTCTGTCACATTTATTGATAAGCTCATAGTTCAGATGATCTTTACCCCAGCGCGGGCAAATCTTTACAGTGGAGCACAGTGACTCCACCTCGGCCATATATGCCACTAAGATGTAAAACTCTACAGGCAGATTTTATTGAATTTCACATTGAGTTTACATGGATACGTTCAGGCAGTATTGTAGCTCTATTGGCCTTTCTACTCTTGTCCCAGCTCAATTTCATCCTCAGAACTGCACTGATACATGCATGAACACAAACACATAATAGAGGTTTTCTAGCCCACTCCATTCCCCCCCTCAATCTTTCCCCCTTTCAAAGTAAGTAGCTATAATACAGAAATACTTCAGGGAGTTTGCATATTATTGGAGAGTTCTGTTTTACAGAACAATTCAATCCATGACACAGTTTGGCATTAAATTGCCTTAAAGAAAGTACAAGGTACTAGAAGTCTTCTAATTTTAAAATAAATTTAAATAATAACCCTAACTCTGAACAATTGCTAGTGACAGATACTTGAATGATGCATCATAAAGCAAGCTTGCTTCTTGTTTCTTAAAATGTTTACTACCTCTTCTGCCAGAATTCTCAGAGCTTCCATTAACAACTGAACTATTAAACATAGGAGAGAGATGAAGGAAGCAAAAAAACCCAAAACCTCGAGTCTGTCTATCTGTTCTTTTCAGGGAGCTATACCAGCATCCCACATGAGATCACAGCCAACACTGTGCACAGTTAGAGTGGCACTGAGCCACAACTAATAAACCATGCTGAGAGGGAAAGCATGTTGGCTTCTACTCAGCACCGTGCTGAAGACACCTCTGTTGTAAGCAGCCAGCTCAGAGTACAGAGTACTTGCTTGTCCTTATTTACTCAAAGATATTAACAAGGCAATATGTAAATTAAATATGTAATTAAATATAAAATGCATAAAATATGTTGCCTGTTATAACAGTGTAATTAGAAACAGCATGCTGTTCAATGAGAATGATTTAAATGAACTGTTGCTAGTAGCAAATGACTCATTTATACCAGTTTATACCATTTATACCAGTTTCATATAAAACCTGTTCAAGAGCTACTTGACAAATTTTCAGTGAATCCTTTTCACCAAAACATGTAATTCAATTAAAATGAAAAAGTTATCCATCATAAGATTTTATCAAAGTTCCTCAGTAAAGGGTTTTATGAACACTTTGACCTGAAATCAAGTATTAAGTTTTTTGGTTTTGGTAGTTTAATTTCATGTTCAACATTTCACTCATTACTGGTCAAGTACAAAATATTTATTGCTTAGTTCGTCTGCTTTTCTCTTCCTCATGAGCTTACGGCTCGCTTGTGTCTTCTCAGTATTTTTAGCCCCACTCAATCCCACTGGCATATTAAATTTAACACTTAAGTTATCCATTCAATAATTTTTCCCTTAATCTACAGCCCCCAACCTACTCCACTATTTTTATATTAATAGCAGTTGTAAGGGAAAAATTTGTCCTGTTCCTTGACATAACTCTCCTTTTACAAACTAATCAACAGTATTGGACAGAGAAAGTTTTATTTTCTACTGCTTGAAAACATGAACTATAGCTGTGAAACTGAGCGTTTAGAAAGGCTCTTGAGTACTAGCTTCTGATCAGAATGACTCATTTTTAGCATTTTCCCCAAGATCATTCTCTCCTCTCTGCCCAGCACAAAACCCTTCAAACCTTAATCCTTCTTTTCTCAAGACTGAGGAGCATACAGTACGACCCTTTCCTCCAGCGACTTCAAGATTTTTCTCCTGTAGCTACCTACTGCAGGAGATGGCTTATTTTATCCCATAAGATTGTTACAAGAGCACCCTCAAAAAAGGAAAAGAGGCTGACCTGCTGCTGAGCTGAACCCAGGAACAACACAGGCTAATGATCAATAACTTCAGTTTGTATTTTCTCCCACGTGTTTTAAAATGAAGCAGCTATAAAATCTGAATAGTGCAAGTATACATGAATGCATTATTTAATCATTCAGTCCTGTTCTAGAGTAATAGAATGGCAAAGATTTTCTGGTAAAGTCTTTTCTCAAGAGCAGCTTTTGCTGAGATAGAAAGGACACATACCAGCATACAGTCCAACTTTGCTGAAGGAAGGGTCATCACTTCTAGAAGCACTCAAATGGGTACAAACCTCCTTGCCAAAAAGCTGTCAGTAGTTTGATCTTTCCCATTACTCAGTATTCCTTAAGACTGTCTTAAGAAACTACAGATGCCTACTTCATTGTAGGTATACTTAGAGTCATAGTTCTTGTCCAAATATGTTAAGTTTCAAAATTTGCCCTTAATAAGCCTGATTAACGATTACCAATGTTTCACTGATCTTTTCTTTTTTCTCCAGTGATGATTCTAACATAAGACTTCTCTAAACTGGCTGGAATAGCATTACAGAGGGCAGGGCAACACAAAAGCTTGCCATTAGGGTAGGTAATCTAGGTAATTTAAGTTCTGTTAAAAATATTCAGCTAGTGTTCTGCCTTGTACAGAAGAACAGAAATAATAAAAAGAAATCACCACTTCACATACCAAAGTAGCCCCAAAAATTCATGGCTGTGAGAAGCCTCTGTATATGTAGACCTCTGTCTCAAATGAAGAGGAACACTGAGGCAGAGACAGACAGAAAGAAAAGATGTGAAGAATAAAGATGCCTCCGATAAAATAAGGAACTCTCTATTAATAAGGATGGGCAGCTCTCATCTGCCTGTTTTTCCACATAACCTGAGGTTTTGGTCAGAGACAGTTCTAACTCATCTGAAGTTAAAGAGCATTAAGATCTTGTTAAAAATGGAAGCACAAATCAGTTTTTTGTTGGGGAATGAAAGTGATTGCGATCTTCAGCTAAGATGCCATAGAAATAAATTTTAAGAGTAGTCACTGCAGCATTATATAAATAAAAAGAAAACAAGCATTTCTAAGTACTGCTAGCTTGCTAGCTTTGTCACAGATTACTGATATCGCTTCATAGTAAGTCAGTGTATTAAGCTATGCAAAAATATCCAAGTAATGTAAGAATACTATTTGACTTTTTAAAACAGCTTGTGTATATACAACCTGCAGTCATATCGGTGTTCATGTAATGCTTGCTTCCTCATTATACACAAGGAAAATAATAGTACCAAATCAAAGATGATACAACCAGTGGCTGAGAAAAAGGGGTTTTGATCCAAAATCAACTGAACTCATTAGAGGCCTTGAGCATGATAAGTATTCACAAGCTTTAAAGGAAACATAAACAAACCCTTATTGTTTAACACAAAGAATAAACTGGCTAAAGATATTAAATAGCATGAGACTGCAAGAATTACAGTGCTGGCTGGAGTACGTGCAGGAGACAGAACAAGAGAACTCCTGAAGGAAGACAGAGGAAAAAAAAAACCTCACCTTCCTAAGTGCAGAATTCACTGTCCTTACTGGGATTTCTGAACAAAGCCTTGAGCTGATAATGTCTTTTTCTACTAGATTTAGAAAAACTTGGAGGTGTTTTTGTTTCACATATATATCTTCACAATGTTCTGCTCAGCCATGCAGACAGAAGCAGACACACTTCTCACTGCATCTGAGATACTAGCAAAAAGGGGAGAAATTTTCTGGTATAACTTCTTTAAAACACATTCCCAAAATTCTTTCACAATATAAAACTGAATTATTTGAATAAATGTGAAATATTAAATATAAAACATAAAATTGTTCTGAAATCTCTAAATCTTTACTAGCTCTTCTATTACTAATGCCTATACAAGCATTAGCAAATAATGAAGTACACGCAAATACTCCAACTTGAACATAAACATTACCTTTAATTCTTACTCAGATTTTGGTCACAAATTCACTCATTGAGGATGTATTCTGATTGTTAGCTTTTAAAAACCATACAGAGCATACTGTTAAAATAAGAACCAGTCTGTCAAGCAGGCTGCTTCATCAACTCACATACAGAATGGTCCTTGAAAACCTATCTGCTTAAGGCTTATGGCAGGCAGTAAAAAAAATAAAACTGAAATTCAACTTTGCATTTTTCTGGCAAATTCCTGATTTCAGAAGGGATTCAATGCTAAAAATTTCTGGAAAAAATGCATTTTAAAGTAAATTGCACCTAAAATTGTATCTGAATACAGTACAATTAACTTTCTTATAAACTTACAATACTTAATTGTAATTATACTTATAATGCCAGTTTTGAAAGTAAAGATTCTGAGGACTATTTAGATGGATTTTGGGTAAGGGTATTTATTGTAGGTTGGTGGAAAGCAAATTTGCTTATACACACAAAGCCAAGATGATCGACCTGTAGATAGGGAGGACTGGATGAGCATCATCCCACATGGGATGAGCATTTTGTGCTTTTTGTTGCTTATTCTGTGAAAACAGATCTTAGAATTTTAATGTTTCAAGATTATTGAAAACTGAGCTATCTTTTCCTTTTCTTAATGGTTCACACTCTACAACAGAAACCTGAAACCCAGTAGGATGACACTCCCGAAGGCTCTGGTTCTCCCCCAAAATTCATGCAGGTTTAGATGTATGAAAGTGTTCTGGTGAGTTGAATTAAAACTTGTTCATACTTGTTCCCTAGTTCTCACAGCACTGTAAGTGCAGTGGAGTAGGCACAATACAGAGTTTCCTGAACAAAATGCAGACAATATGGGTACAGCTAGAGCTCCAGGCACAAAACAGACACAACAGCTGCTCATGGTACCACACACTGCTTCTCGGTCCTGAATCCTGCAGCCATCCCACAACTACAATGGAAATTTCTCTCAGTCACATTGCCCTGCATTCTCTACGGAAATGAAAACAAAATTACATATTAATGTATTTGCTGTATTATTCACAATCTACATAGTGAATGACCTTCCAGGTTCTGTTAGAATGCTGGGATTGCTTGGAGAATAAACAGATGACATAGACATGATTCCTTTCCTGTCACACACTCACTACCTCTTGCCATCCTCAGTTCAGGAGCTTTGCTTACCTAGATGCTGCATGCAGGTCATCAGCTTTAACAGCCATTGCAGATCCAACAGTCTAATGCCTTTTTTGTATCTATCATTTATACTCCAGTCTCCCATATGATGTTACATCAATTATGAAATACTCAGTTCTGCTACACTTGAACAAGTATGTACTTTTATTAATTTTAAACCTGCTGCTCAATTCTTTTTTCTGTCACAACTTCTGATCTGTGAAAAAACAAGTGAATAATTGCCTCTGACTTTTTTTTTTTGACTGCTATTCATTCTGTATACCTCCACCATATGTTGTTTCTTGGTTAAAGTGAAAAATTCTAATCTATTTAATTTCCCTTTGTGTGGAAGCTGTTCCAAATCTCTGCTTAATCTTACCATTCATACTATACTCCTATTAGAAGTTAATACAGTAGTTAAATGTAAGCACATCTGAGGTATATACAGTCATATAAACAGGTCTTATGTTTTGTTCTTGGTATTTTAGTAAGTCCTTATCTCTTATTTTCTTTTCTGAGTATACATAAACACACTTAATACACTGCTGAGTATTAAGAGAATCTTTTCAGAGAATTACCTGAACCAATGCAGGTTAAGCTAAGATCAACACTGGACCATCTCCATCCTGTAGACATATATATAATATTTTTCTTCCCAATACCTAAATGCTATGAGAAGACAGCCCCTTTAAACATCCAGAAAAGATTTGAATATAAACAGAAACAAAGACTAGAGTTAGAAAGAATGAGATCAGGTGAAGAGTCAGGTTAGGCTGAGATTTGGATGATGCTTAGAGGTGGCAAAATGGGGTCAGAAGAAGCTGTTTGAGTTCTGGGAGTCACAGACCGCCAGAACGTGGAAAGCTGACAGAAATAGCAAATGTCATGAAAAGACCCCTCCCAAAGAAGCCTGAAATTAGAAGATCAAGTAAGGCAAGATAAGGTCATCAAGATATGACCAGAGTGCTACTACAAACTGTGGTGAATTTGGGTTGGATGAGAAGACAAAATAGAAAGCCCGATGTACAACATAATCCATCAAGAAAATCCCTAGCATTACGCATGAAGCTCTTTAAAGTGATTTGAGCCGTGATTTTAAAAAGACAAAACATTGACCAGGAAGCTGGGCTGCTATGCCATTAAATTCCAAAGCAAATGGGCTGCAAAATTATATTCAATCAAATGAACTCTTTACATTCTACTCCAATTTCTTCTTATTAATTATTAGTGCAAATAATTGCAGAAAAAAGTCTTCTGGTACTTAATTATAAGACTGTGACAGTACTTGGTTCATATTCAGTTTTCCTACTTCTCTAAAAGTCATTTTGGCCTGACCCTGAATATACTCAGACACACTGGAGGCTTCTCTATATTCCTTTCAAATGTAAAAAGAAAAAAACAAACAAACAAAAAAACCCCCAAAGCACATAATCATAGTATTACTCATAAGTGTACTACATCTGGCTGAGATTGAGATGACTTTCTTTACAGGAGCTGGTATATTGCAGTGTTTGGGATTTGTGATTGAACAGTGTTGATTACACACACCAATGTTTTAACTATGCCTGAACAATGTTTGTACAGCATCGAGCTCTCCTCCTTCCCCACTCCACCAGCCCAGCAAGTATGGCTGGGGATAGAGCTGGGCGGGGACACAGCCAGCACTGCTGACCCACAGTAGCCAAAGGGATGTTCTGTAGCGTAACACCATGCTCAGCAATAAATGCTCAAGGAAAGGAGGAGGAGCGGCAGTGATGTTAGTGGGTGTGGTGCTTGTCTTCCCAAGCAATCCTTCTGCATGCTGAGGCTTGTCTTTCCAGGAACTGGCAAAATGCCTGCCTGCTGATGGGAAGTATTAAGGCTCTTTCTTGTACTATTGGAGAATGGAAGGTATTAAGACAATGGGATTGAAAAATTGTAACTGGAAAAATAAAATATTGGCATGATTTCTAAGTAAGAAGAAGAATAGACAATTTTAAAATAAAGGTTTAAAACACACACAGAAACAACTTTTAAACAGTTTTGTGAAACTGTCTAGAAGGAAACTTGATCAAGATGTCTGAACCTGTGTACTATGCTTTTCTTTTCAGACATCAGATAGCAAGCATAGTGAAACAGAGCAAAAAGGGCATAGCTTTTCTTTAGAACCTTTAAAAAATATTTTCTAGCATTTTTCTTTATTATCCTAAAAGAAAGTTTAAGTACATCTAATAAAAATAACCAACTTCAACTCTGAAAATGAAGGATCTAGTAAATCTCCATAACCAATGATGAAGTTTCTTATTTCAACAAACATCATATACATTTATAGCCGCTAGTTCTAAAACAAGCCAGAAAAAAACAAACATTTCTTAGGAAAGCCCCATAAGGGATTGCGTTTCACATGCACAAAATTTGAAACTTTAGAATAACAGGGAGGACCCTCAGTTACAGACCCCGTAAGTACAGACATTCCCTAAACACATTTAGGTGGAGGTCCTTGGCTAACAAGCTTCAAGCAGCACATCCCTGCACCGCAGAGAAGTACAAGAACTAATTCTGAAAGTAGTACTGGAACTGAAAAGCCAGACTGAACACCCAAGATTGCAGTTGCCATGCAAACAAACAAGCCTCTCCCCTCAACAATGCTCACCAGCACTGGGGCTGCATAGTCTCTGTTTTGAGAACAACCTTTTCACTTACTTGATTGGCTCAAAAATTTCTTAATTGCAGGCTACCACACGACATTGCAAGAGCAAAAGGAAGAAAATTCCTTCCAGGAATTTGAATACTGTATGATGAAAGAAGACATTATTGTTCTGAATCTAACTACTATTGGTAGATAAAGCTGACATGGACCTTTATAGAGATTACACGAGACTGCTTGAGGCCAAGAGGTAAAAATTATTAGAGCTGAAAGTTACTAAATGCTTAAGGAAGACATTTTCTTATGTTCTGCTTTGCCACTGTCTGTTGGTAAGAACTTGCTTCAGACAGATGAAGTTGTTCCTATGGTTTTATGAGTCATTAAGCCTAAACAGTCAAAGGACACAGGCAATATTAGCAATTGTTGCAACAAACTGCCAAGGAATCTCATAGGTTAAGAAAATTCTTTACTTGTTCATATGATTGGAGATAAAAATTACTCAGCAAATGAAATTGAAAACAACCTCTATGATACATTTAATGGAGGCTGGAGGACTATGGAAAAACCAAGCAGGGAAACTGGCCTGAGAAGAAACCTTAGCCACTTAAATTCTTAAACATGTTTTAATTACCTTGAAGGGAGGGCAAATACAGTATTTTCAGGCACATGCAAACTTTGCTTGCAGTTGGAGCAGCTGAAGGCTCGTCTCACTCTAACACGCAGATCAATGAGGAACCACCAAGATAGCATGAAGCCAATTCTATATATATCTCAACTTTAAGAAGTGGTTATTATATAAGACTCATCATCATGAAATCCTTTAGGTAGGTATCAGATCTTTGGAAGTTTGTTAAGTACAGCTTTTTCATTAGATGCAATGCTTAAAAACAGGCAGCACTTCAATGCTCAGCATTGCTCCTCTGCATATCAGAGTACTCTGGGCTACCACAGACAGTCCTCCAGTTGCCCTAATAAAGATCACCTGATAAAATCACTTGATGCTTACAGATGAGTTCAGGAGACAAGAGAAGCAGGGAAGTATTTCTGTAAGTCAGGCGAATCAGGAAAAACCTGTGCAAATGCACAAACAACTGAGCGTGAACTCCCACTAGAAGGCTGCTGCAAAACTAGATGACAGCAGATACAATTACAGAAGAAATGTTTCCTTTCTATGCAGTATTACTGAGACCACCAGTTTAATAAAAGAAAATGGATTGACATTCATATTTTAACAGCTGCTGAAAAACTATAAAGGCTGCACAAAAAGGAGAAGGAGAGAACTGGTATCATTACAACATTGGATTTGTAACCTTCAGCAAGACAGAACATGCTACTGATTTTCAAATGACGAGCAAAGCCCACAAATTATAAACTACAGTAATTCTAGTTATGCCCAAAAACTGCTAGACAGGTTCCTCCATGTGAAGATAGAAACTGACATTTTACATCCACAGACTTAATGGTTTATCAAGTCTTCAATCACAGAATGGATCAGGTTGGAAGGGACCACAGTGGGTCATCTTATAGCACATTGCATGGCATTGCATCCAAACGATTCCTGAGTATCTCCAGTGCGGGAGACTCTATGACTTCTCCAGGCAATCTGTCCCAGTGCTCAGTCACCTGCACAGGAAAGAAGTTCTTCCTTATGTTCAGATGGGACTTCCTGTGCATCCATTTCTCCCCACTGTCTCCAGCCCCATTGCTTGGCACCAATAGAAAAAGCCTGGATCTATTCCCTTGCCACCCTCCCTTCAGATACTGACAGACATTGGTAAGGTCCCTTTTTAGTCATCTGTTCTCAAGGCTGAACAGACCCAGCTCCCTCAGCCTTTCCTCATAAGAGATGCTCCAGTCCCTTAATCATTCTTGTTACTCTCCACTGGACCCACCCCAAGATCTCCATGTCTTTCTTGTA
Organism: Xenops minutus; assembly: GCA_035221455.1. Lineage (NCBI taxonomy): Eukaryota > Metazoa > Chordata > Aves > Passeriformes > Furnariidae > Xenops > Xenops minutus. The sequence goes on from JAWWEE010000158.1 coordinate 30,359,372, forward strand.
TACTGTGGAGCCCAGGACTGGACACAGCACTCCAGGTGAGGCCTCACCAGGGCTCAGCAGAGGATCAGAATCACCTTTCTCCACCTGCTGGCCATGCTCTTCCTGATGCACCCCAGAATTCCACTGGCCTTCTTGGCCACAAGGGCACACTGCTGGTTCATGGACAGCTTGTTGTCCACCAGGACCCCCCAGGCCCTTTTCTGCAGAGCTGCTTTCCAGCAGGTTGGCCCCCACCTGTACTGGTGCATGGGGTTATTATTCCCCAGGTGCTTTTGGCATTGTTCAGTTTCAGAGAGTTCTGCTCTGCCCATCTCTCCAAGCTGTCAAGGTCCTTCTGAAACGCTGCACAGCACTCTGGGCTATTGGCCGCTCCTCTGGCTTTGTGTCATCAGTGACCTTGATGAGGAGGCATCTGCCCCCTCATCTGGAGTTTTCAATGAGGAATTTAAAGAATACTGGGCCCATTATTGAAACTTTGGAGACACTGCTAGTGACAAGCCTCCAAACAGACCCTGTGCCACTGATTATGATGCTCGGGGATCTGCTGTTTAGCCATTTCTCAAACCACAATATCCACTGCTCTTCCCTCATCCATCCAGGTAGTTTTTTTCACCCTACAGTATAGCTTGTGTACTCAGTAAGCTAAAAAAAAAATATAAAAATCAGAGCTCCTCAAGAACTCCTTCATCACCTTCAGTCCCTAAGTAACAAATTCTAAAGGTGTCATGCCTGTTTCCCAGAGTATTACCTAACTCCTCCTTCTAAGGTTGCAAAATACAACAAGGCAGTGACAAAGATGACTTCTGTCAAACTTCTATCTCTGTCATGGACAACTGAAATTCAGAGTTAATCCATGAGTTTCTAACACAGACCTATTAACATTTTGGTTGTCTTTGTAATACAGTGACAGAGAGGGTAAATGACATTTTCTTCTCACAGTGTTCATAGAAAAAAGCTCTGTATTACACACTTATTAAAACAACTTCCTAATTCCTGTCAGAAGTTACCTCTGTCTTTTAAATTTATGCACTCTCTTGTAACTGACGTTGTAACTGAAGTCGGAAGGAGACATGAAACACAGTATAGATGTGATGTGATTTTGCCAAGACAGAAGATTTTCAGAATCTCTTAGATATTGTTTATATCAAAGAAGCTCTGAAAATATTTCCAAAACAAATGTGTATCAGTGATTATGTGCAGCTGCAGCTACTGAATTGCACAGAAAGATTAAAAGCAACCTCCCTTCTGTCTAGACAAGTATTTTATAAACTTTATGTCTATATACAGGCTAGAGCTGAAAAAAAAATCTTATAAAATGATGCTAAAAACTAAAATTTCTGAATGTCTACACATAGAACTTCTACTTGAAGTAGGTGGACATATACCTAACCTTCTAATGATCTGATGGTTCACTTTTCAGAGGTGTATTTAAATAGTTAAAAAAAGAATCAGTAGAAAAAAACCTAGGAGGAGTTTCAGGTGATAGTCTGTTGAATTCTAACCAAGCCATTTCTCTGCTAAGCACAGATTGGATACTGAGAGTGGAAAAGGAGAGGAAGAAAGAGAATAGCATTCAATCTGCTTATGAACAAGGGGTCAAATAAACTGATCAATATTTTTCTCTTTCCTTGAGCACAAGCTTAAGAAATTTTGCCTTGCTACAGAGCCTCAAAGATTTCCCGACAAAAGCAGGACTTGGCTAGCATCTTAAGCTAGCATTTAACCTCAGCTGAATAGTCTGAACAACATCTGCACCGTGACTTAAGAACCATCAGCCTAGTTCCTCCAATTACAACTGCTGTCTGCAGCTCTGCTGTTAGTACAATTCATGGAAAAACACTTATAGCCTTCTCATGGAGATTAATCTTCTCTGTAGAATGCAACATTTTTTATGTGTTACTGGAATGGTAGCCAGGGCTGAAGTGGGAACCTCATCTAAACCAAAAAATGGGATTTGAATATTCATAGCCACATTAAGTTACCTTCACAGAAACACAAGTAAATTCCATCTGGTTTTTGGTCATATGAATTACATGGATACCAAACCAGAATGCATGTGCATTTGTAGAAGAAAAGCAAAAATTAAAAAAATGAGAGAAGGAAAAAAAGTTTTGCCCTTTCAGCTCTCTGCACTTAGACAGGATCAAATATGTAGACTGTAATCTGCAGAGCTCTCCCTGACATTCTTACATTCCAGTTTCTTCACCACAGTGACATTTAGAGTTTTATCCAACCATCCAGTCAATCTTGTCTGCTGTAAATCGAACCAATTCTTTCTCACCAGGCAAAAAGAACAAACCTCTTAATAATCTTTTATATACTTCCTCTCTTCTGCCACTGTTTTTTAAATTAATTAACACCTCTCAGGCATTGCGCTTTCTAACTGCCTTCTCCTCTTGCTGTCCTCCTATACATCTCAGAGCCCTAAGTTTTGTGTCCCAAACTGGACACTGTATGTCGCAGACATACCACTGGGCTCTGGGCAACCTGATGTAGTTGAAGACATCCCTCCTCACTGCAGGAAGGTTGGACTAGAGGACCTTTAAAGGACCTTTCCAACACAAACTATTCTATTATTTGCTGAAATGAATAAAGAATAGCACTTAGCTCTCAAACCACCTTTACAGTTGAACCTCCAATCAACATTCTACAAAAATTAAAACTTTATCGTCATTAAAATTAAATTTCATTTTGTGGTTAAAGTTGCTGCGTATTTCCTTCTCCCACTGTAACTCCTCAGTTCAGGTTTACTTAATATGCTTGGGTGTTTTTTTTTCCTTAAGCAGCATTTCTATTTTTATTGACAGAGTAAAACACGTATAAGTATAGATGATCAAACTTCTGATTTGAGCAGCAGAGCTTTTATTAGTAATGATGAGAGAAGTGAAAGCAGATCAAGTTTACAGACAGCTCCATCTGGGAAATCAGTTGGGGAAAAAAGACTACTCTGACAATTAGGCATACTTGATATAACTCAGACATTAACCAAAAACCCTACAAAGCTGTCCAATTTATAGAGTTTCATTTTAATGTAAAGACACACTTTCAGCCCTCCAAAAGAAAACCTTCTGCAGTAACAAAAAAAAGTTATCTGTGACAGAGCCAAGAGTGGCAAACAAGGAGGAACAGAGCAATTTTCAGAGAAAGCAGGAAATTTTTTTATGTAAATCTAATGCTGTACTTGATAATAGATTACAAAGAAAAGAGGAATTTCATCTACAGTCAGCACAAACAAGCACCAAAGAAAGCCTAAACCATAAACATTAAACTGGTAAGAAGATAAAACAAATCTTATTTTGCTATTTTAAGTATTATTACAGGAGACAATCTTCACAGAATCACAGAATATGCTGAGTTGGAAGGGACCCACAAGGATCACCAAGTCCAACCTTTAGCCCTGTAGTGGACAGCACTAAGAGTCACACCATGTACCTGAGAGTGTCATCCAAACCCTTCTTGAACTCTGTCAGGCTTGGTGCTGTGACCACTTCCCTGGGGAGCCTGTTCCAGTGCCCAGCCACCCTCTGGAGGAAGAACCTCTTTCTAATATCCAACCTAAACTTCCCCTGACACAGCTTTATGCCATTCCCTTGGGTCCTGTCCCTGATCACCACAGAGAAGAGATCAATGCCTGTTCCTCCTCTTCCTGTCACAAGGAAGTTGTAACTGCAGAGATGTCCCCCCTCAGTCTCCTTCAGGCTTGAACAGACCACGTGCCCTCAGCTGCTCCTCATACGCTTCCCCTCAAGGCCCTTCACCTCCTTTGGACACTCTCTAAAAGCTTAATGTCTTTCTTATATTGGGGTGCCCAAAACTGCCCACAATATTCCAGGTGAGGCCACCCCAGTGCAGAACAATCCCCTCCCCTGACTGGCTGGGGATGCTGTGCCTGATGCCCCCCAGGACAGGGTTGGCCCTCCTGGCTGACAGGGCACTGCTGACTCACATTCAACTTGACATCGACCAGGACCCCCAGGTCCCTTTCCCGGCACTGCTTTCCAGCCTCTCATTCCTCAGTCTGTATGAACATCCAGGGATGCCCCATCCCAGGTGCAGATTTCAGCACTTTCCCTTGTTGATTGCTCAGCCCTCTAATTTGTTGAGGTCTCTCTGCAGGCCCTCCCTGCCTTCGAGGGAGTCAACAGCTCTTCATAGTTTTGTGTTGTCTGCAAACTTGCCAAGTATCCCTTCCAGTCCTGTGTCCAAGTCATTTATGAAGATGTTACAGAGCACAGGGCCCAAGATGGAGCCCTGTGGAACCCACTAGTGACAGGTCACCACTCTGATGTGACCCCCTTCCCTGTTACCCTCTGTGCTCGACCCATGAGCCAACTGCTCATCCACCACATGCTGCGATTATCCAGCTGTGCTTGACATTTTGTCCAGAAGGATCCTGTGAGAGACAGTACTGAAAGCTTTACTGAAATCCAAAAGTGTTACATGAACTGGCCTCCCTTGATCAGCTAGTTGGGTTACCTTGTCATAAAAGGAAATCAGGTTAGATAAGGAGGACTTTTCTCTCAAGAAGCTGTACTGGGTCTGACAGATGACAGCCTTGTCTTTCCGGTGTTTCTTAATAGCTCCCAAAATAATCTTCTTCATAACTTTAACAGGCACTGAAGTGAGGCTGACAGGCCTGTAGTTTCCAGGGTCCTCCTTCTTGACCTTCTTGAAAACTGGGACAACGTTTGCCAGCTTCCACTTAGCTGGGACTTCCCTGGATTCCCAAGATGGCTCAAAAATCATTGAAAGAGGTTTTGCAATGACACCAACCAGTTCTTTGAGGATTCTGGGATGATTCCCATCAGGGCCCATGAATTTGTAGAGATCCAACTGGAGCAGCAGATCCCACACAAGTTCAGGATCAACTGGGAGTTGGTGATATTTCTATGCTGTCCATTGCCTTTAATATAGAGGAAAAACCTGAACAATATAGCCTTAAATTGTTTCTTCATTTTCGAGATTAACTATTACACATTTTGCAAGAACTCTGAAGAGGTACTCAGTCGTGAAACTGCAAAAATATCAGTTTGGAAAGACAAACTCCAGTCTACACATTCCTATCATTAGGCAGAAAGGAGGAGACTTCTTGCACTATTATCTGTCACACAACAAAGTAGCATAAGCAGTCCTTGAAATTTAAGAGAGGTATTGAGACTATTCAGTCTTTCAAAGTGACAAAAACGGCTATATTACAGTCACTTAAATTTCTTATGCTACAAGCACCAGAAATTAATTTCTTTTGAATATTACAATAATTTATTACAATATTTGTCATATAGGTTACAGTCAAGGAAGAAAACTAGATTTCCTCACTTTTGATAAAAAGGAAAATGATCATTCTACAACAAAGGCAATTCAGCTTTTCTGAAAGTAAACTCAAGAGGTGCAAACCAAAAACTATACGTAGCACATAAGCATACATGCACCTCCAAAACATATACAATTCTGAACACACACACACAAAAAAGAAAAAAAAATAAATGAAAAAAACAACAACAAAAAAAAAAAAACCACAACTATGGAAATCTCACACTGTCAACAGACAAATTTCAGTTGAAAATTAGGACCTTTGCACAACACTTAGACATTAATTGTTAAAAATTTACCTATTGCATTCATTCTGTGCATCTCACAACAAATATACTTGCCCCCTGCACCTCTATAATTTCAGATGTATAAACTATCAATTACATATTGGAAAAATTCGGTACAATGTCTAAGTGTCTTTAGATCATCTGCTCATATACTTGAATTAAAACAGGCAGCAGAGGAAGAAATATCAGCTTTATGAAATCAAAGAAAACAGATTCTACATGTTAGGATAACTGACAATACCATAATTATCCCTAATTTCTTAATTTATATGAGGTTCTTCCTTAAAAAGGAGGGGCAACAATATGCATACAAATCCTCCATAGTAATACCAGCATGCTCCATCTGTTACCTCTGATGACTCTTGCACCCTTTACCATATGTGGTATCTGGATGTTAGTTCATGAACAGAATTACATTAAAAACAAGGTGGTATTAATAACATTTGCCTGTATTAAAGACTAACAATTTGGCAAGCATATTACCACTAAAGCACTACTTTATCATACTACTTCTTTATGTAATTACAAAACTACTCACGAGGATATCAGGAAGCAGCTTTTCTTTGCTTAGCAATAAGAGCCAGATACTCACAAAGAAGGGTCTTGGACCAGATCTTTAAGGTTTATCCCACTACGATCCTCGGCAAGGTTCCTGAAGCAACTGTCACTCACTAAAAAAAAAAACAGAAATAAAATTAAAACAAGAAACCCTAAAAAACAAGGGGAAAAGGTGGAAATTTAAGAACAGAACTCAGTTCTTCTGATTAACTAAAAACACTTTTTGGTGTTGCATGGAATTTGAATATAAGGTCTGATTTTCTCTGAGGTTTCACCTAATTCAAAGGTGGTAAACACTGTATCACAGCTCATGCAGAAACAGTTCCAGCTGGTGTGCTTACTACTTGTCCACCTGTGGCTACAGAAGTCTCAAACACAAATGGTGGATAAGCAGGTACACACAGATATCCACACACTTAACAACAGAGTCTTTAATCATGCACTGGTCAATACACTTTACCTAATCAGAAACGATAAGAGCACTTAAGTATGTGGTTGTTCATGGCTTAGCAAAAACATTTAATAAGAGCAATAACCAATTCAAACAACTTTTAATTAACTTATAAAATGTATGTAAATCAGCTAGTCACTGTAAAAATTACAGTAAATTTCACGGAAGTTTAAAAGAGTATTTAGTGTGTTTTCATTTTCTTCACTACTAAAAAAGAAAATTTGTTCTCCTGGCTAAGCCTCTCAGCAAATGTCCCCTAGTCCTACAGGTCATCTCTTTTCTCTTAAATAACAACCATAGTCAATTTGAGAGGTGGAAAAAGAGTAGTGGCACAAATACTTTTAAGAAAACCCAACATCAGTTCAAAGGAATTACAATTATATCTGACTACAGTAAACTTTCTGAAGGACATAGGGCTTAAGATATGGAAAAATCAGTGTAAGGATCAATTTGCCATAACTAGCAAGGTAATTTGTCAGATAAGACAGAAGGGAGTTTATAAAGAAATGCATTACTGCTCATCTTCCAACACAGAACACAGGCTCACGCCTGGTGAAAAGCCATGTGTTTAAAATCATCTGCAAAAGCAAGTGTTCCTCCTTCTTTCTCTTTAAATGCAGAATACTCTCTTTAATTTACATCTATAAGTATTCATGTGCATCACCAGCACTGAGAAAATGCAAATCATTCCCAAAATATATTGTTTTCACAGATTACAACACATACAGTGACAGACCTACCTAACACACTATGAAACTGTAAAGTGTTTCTACTAGTACCCCTCATTGCCAATGCATCTCACAAGCTTGAAGCCTGTTAAATCTGCTGGGAAAGACAAGTACAGGAAGACTGTATCCCAGAAGAGAAGGCTGGGGTAGCTGATGGAACAGATACTGGCCCCGGCTCTCGGACAAAGCCTGACAGCCTATGACAGTAAGGGCAGTATTGTCAACTGTTGAAAACATTAAAAGGTTTACCTGCTTTGCACCTCAACACTGCAATAACCAGTAGATATCCTGAGCTTCTCTCATCCACTGCATCTGAAAACAGTACCTAAGAGTTGCGAGTTACATGCAATCCCTGAAAGCCAATCAGTAATACCACTACGAGACCCCATGTATTTGAGGTACTTGCCATGGATCTTCAGTTTAAACAGCAGCTACTTGTGCTAACTCAGCCCAGAACTCTTAGCAAGTTCACAAGCACTGCCCACATTGCCAGGGAAGTTCTCCCTGAGCCTTCAAAAATTTTTGATTTCCATGCCCATCCATTGCATGGAACCCCAGACCCTCAAGGGGATCTCTTTACTCTTGAGTGAAAGGACTAAATCCAAGATCAGCACACTGACAAACAACTTACACTTTAGATTTTACAAGAGAAAAAATCCCCATCTAAAGTAGATATTTGTTTATATTTGCCTCTTGTCAAGTTTGGCAACAAAATAGCAAACAGAACATTTTGCCTACTGTCTTGTCATAAATCCTACACTACTGATGTATCAACGTATCTCCTATGCAAACATAATACATCTTGATTAAAAATTATGGTCAATACTCTTTTTTCACTACTGACAAATCAAACATTTCTTAAGCATTAAATATTTAATCTAAACATGGTGCATTTCTTCTACTGTTTTCTCCAATCTCCTCATTGAAAGTAATCACAATGATATATCAAGAAAACTAGCATGACTGTCTCAAAACTTTTGTAAAGGGAAAATGAAAAACGACAACATAAAATTATCTTATTAGTAAAAGTGGCCATTATTTGTCTGTATGTAATGCATGATGTTTAAAAAATAAAATGTGTTTCAAATAAATGTTGAAAATGAAAGCCTAGATTTGCCAAAGACAGGTTTTGTCTTGTTTGTCTCAACGTAACTATAATATTACTCTTGAATTTTAAAACTGCAAGCCTTCCCTCTAGCTAACAGAGCTCAGCAATACAAACCAGCTAAAAAGACTAATTCCACATCAAATATCTAGAAACTTTGAAAAAGGTATCAGCCTTGTCTCCCTGGTTTTCTTCTTTGATTGTAGGAGAGTTAGAACACTGGAAAGCTGCAAATGTGTAAGCAAGCCTCTTCCTAGGTCACTGTTCTAGCCAGATTCAGAAAACACAGGTACTTCAAATAAATTTGAAAAATTTCAAACCCAGTTTTAACAACCAAGAATTTCAACAGTTTAGTTAATACTAACATTTAGCTATAACTCTCAATTAAATGACTAGCATTCATAGCAATAGGAGTTTCCAGTGAGAGGAAAATTGTTCAGTTGAACAGGCTGGAACAAGACCTGCATACAAACACAGCCGTGCTCCTTCACATCCTTGCAAACTCTCATCCTAAACAAATAAAACAAATGTTCAGCAATAAATACAGGGTGGAAGCAACCGAATAGAGCAGGTACTATATTTCTCAGGCTTAGAAAACCTTAAATCAACACTGCACGTATTTTTAAAAATCCATACTCTGATTGAAATGCAAGCTATTTGTTTTAAACAGGAGATAGAAGGGTGAAACCCTTTGATGGTATGACAGAAATGTCATGGTGATCAACGGTGCTTTAAGGTTGAGGGAAGAAAAGATGTAAGAAAACTTTGCATCACAGCCACAGATCATACTACATACACAATGGTTGTGCCTAACTCCTCTTTAAAGCACAACCTAGGGGTACTTTTGCATTGGACATCTCCACAAACACAATCCCCAAATAGGATTTTATTGTTTTGCTTCAAAATTAAATTTTTATTTTTTTTTAGCTCTCCAAAAAAATATAAAAGCTAGTATTTTAAGCATTGCTGAGTGCATGGTTTATGGAGAGATACATAATTGTTAGCTGCTCCCCTCTACATGTACACCAAGTAGCTGAGCCTCTGATCTGCACTCCACCCCCAAGATGTACTTCCTTGAAGACAAGGTAAATGACAACAGAAATAGCTCCCTGAAGCACATTCGGTCCATGAAGTATTGCACATACAATGACAGACTGTAAGGTACTAGAAATGTTTTTAAGAAACCAAATATTGGCACAAATATCACAGCCACTGACTAAACAAAACACATAGTCTGAAAAACATCAGACCAAGTGTAACACTCCAGCCTTGGAGCTGTGGGCTTCACAGGCTCTGCTAAGAGTTTTACTTTAATATTTATATATATAGGGCTCTTTCACACCCTAAGAAAACGTTGAGAAAATAAGCACAAGGCTTGTTCCAAGAATTTCTTTATTAATTTAAGGGAGAAAATGAGGGAACTTGGCAAAGGTTCAAAAAGGGCTACACAAACCAGACAAAATGTTCCACCACAATACCAACTCAGTACATATTAATCTACAACACCCAAGTCAATATTCAACCAATTCACCACACTTAGGTCAAACCAAATCCCTCCAGCTCCAAGCCACCCAAAGCATCAAAAAAGGAGTAAAGAAAAAGAAGCAGGAGGCAGCAAGAAGAAAGCTGGAGAAAGAGAGAGGGAGGGAGAGCTACCACTGAAACTTTGTGGCAGACCAGCTCTCATATGTCCACATGGCAGGGTCCCAACAGGTGGCACTTGAAAATCTCTGCTTTTATCTGCTCTGGCCTCTGTGGCCAAACCCCCAGGCAGGGCCTCCGACCCACGAGCCACTCTGGGGTCCCAGGCCAGGGTAAGGGGCTGTATTCTCACTGTCCCTGCCAATCCGAGCTGGGCCAGGGGCTCCAGGAGCTGTGGGGTATTATGGTTTGCCCAGGCTGTTTGCGACTGACAGCTGCTCCAGGGCTTCCCCCTGTAGGAATCCAGTGGCCTGCCATGAGGGATATGATGCCACCCCATCTCTGTGAGGTTCAACCCATTCCTGCCCCCTCCACACACACACACACAGACCCACCACAAGGTGACCCCATAATCCCTGATCTGGTGTGTAACACTAAGGAGACCTCCTGAAACATCCATTAAACTGTTTGACTTCCAAGTGAGCTGTTACACATATCAAAAGCAAACAGGATTTAGCAATAGCTCCAATTTTCCCAACACTCGTCCTACTTTCAGTTTCTGGTTTCTATTACTGATGTTCTGTTTCTGACTCCTGTCTAGTCTTGTGCCTAGGAAGCAACAGAGGTGGGAAGCTAATAGGGGAATATAGTTCTCACCTGTCAATTACACAGCATACAAAATTCCCCACAGAAAGGTTAAAATCAGCATTCACACTCTAATGTGCAAACATCCAATTTACAACAGTTGTGAAGCCTTCCCACTTGGCATTTGTGAACTAAATTTGTCCATACGATTTTTTTTCCTTTGCTTTCTTTAGCAGAGTTTTAAATGAGACCATACTGAAGAAAAATGGATTGTTAGCCTGTTTATTTCCAAAATGAGAAGTTCCTTAAGTCTGAAGATAAACTAATATTTTCTTCAAGTAGAGGCACGACATAATCTGTTGTGAAATTTATCCTTTTTTAAATTGTTTATTTTAAATTGGTTTTTAAATGTCCTACAATTTGAAAACCATGTAGTTCTTAAAAAATTCCATGTAATCTCTTACCCCACATAGTGCATTCCCAGTAAAAAACCCACTCTTTAGCTCCACTTCCAAATCTACAGCTGTTAATCATCATTTTAATACCATATGTTTTAGAAAAAAATGCAACAACTGCCCTCAAAAAATGAAGGAATATCTGTAGTTTGGTAAAGCAAAATAGTAATACAGTTCATGTCCCCCATATGTAAATATGCAATTCAAGAAAACTACTACTACCTGCCAGATATTTCTCTTGGGTCCCAGAATTCAGACCTGCTTTTAGATTACTTGTGACTACCTGTTGATAAAAATCATCTTGACAACAAAAATGCTACACTTTTAAAGATAGTCACTATTAGTGATTCACTATTAGTTTGAAAATACATGGACTACTTCAACATTCAACAGTATGCACTAAAGCACAAGATACCAGCTTCTTCTACCTTTGTCTTTTAATGACAGCATCTCCTAAATTCAGTTCTTTTTCTTAGGACCTCTTCATCTGCCTGTAGTATTTTTGAGACTTCCCATAGCAGACCTCTCTTCCTTACCCCTTTATCTGTTTATAGGATCATTTACACATTTAGGTTTTACAAAAGATTCATTCAGCACCTAATAAACATAAAAAATGTTTAGCACACTTGAGATGCTCTGAAAAGTACTGGTCTGGCACAGCATTGTATTCTAGCCTGGTTTGGCTGGCAATAAAACATTTTTCAGAAGTCCCGTTTCAGATTCAGGTGGTTCTGTTCCATGTGCTGCATGCAATCACAGCAGGATTCAAGTATTTTGCTTTTATAGGCCCAACTTTATACACACAGCAGCAAGAACATTGTTTTACCTATTGCTGACTTCATGACAAACTCTGCTAAGGAAGCTTAGGATTTAGGATATAAGAAGGTAACCATTTTTTTCTCAGACCTCTCTCTAAAAGCCTATTCTACAAACACAGAATTCCTCTCTTACAGGCTTACTTTACAGATAGCAAAGGAACGAGGTAGCACCAGATTGATTCTCTTAATATTAAAATTATATTAAGGTATGTTATACGTTCCATGAACAGTAACATCACAGATAAATAGCCTGCCTTTTTTCTCTGCTACTGTCATATTTTTCAAGCGAGTGCATGTCAACCAGAAAACACACATAAAACAGATGGCACATTACAGAAATTTTGTAGCACCTTCTCCAGATCTATCAAAAAAGACAGCAAATTAAGAGCAGTACTTACACTATTTGCATATCTGCACACAAATCACTGACGTATTTGCAAAATAAAAAGAACTACAAGTCTGCATGCAAACTGCAAATACTTAAAATTGCTGAGGAAATACATTGTCTGTGAGTAGCAGAAATAAAGCAGGCTGGCTTCCTAAGAACTTGTGATCTAAATGCCATTCACTATCCTCATGATAAATCCAGATTCCCCTTGATAGCCACACAAGGGAGAGAGTTAAAGCTAATACAAAGCCAGGCATGGGAAAGCACCAGTCAACACCAATCTGCCTTCTCTGCACTGGGGCTAATTATCTGTGTCTCCTCTTTGCCTGGCTGCTAATGCTCATTTAATTTAGAGGTAACTTTAGAGTTTTCGTTTTGTTACACTGTGTTTACTTTTCTATTACACTGTTATCATAGTTTTCATATGTGTGTTAAATAGGTTTAACAGGGGTTCGAAACCCACCAACAGAAAAACTGAAGGATGACGCTGTCTTTTGATCATGTAGGCCTTGTCCTCCCACGGCAGACAATCTAAAAGCCATTTTCAGAACTGCAAGACTTTAATGCACATCAACTTAAGTTTCCTCCCTTTTCACTTCCATTTTGAACTTCACCTTGCTAAAAGGGGGCATAAGAGCACGAAATCATAAAATGGCAACACTAAGTTTCAACCCACAATTATTTAACAACAGAAGAAGCTGTAGCACCTTAATATAGTTATCAATATGCTGTGCATTATCTGTGCAAACACATCACAGTGGAAACAATTTTAACATCTGAGTAAAAGCACTGTGGCATTTACAGCACACAAATAAACAGCACTCAAAGACTACAGAAAACAGGGTCAGGCTACAGAAAACATGCCACCCCTTCAGATTCCCCTATTCTGACCCTAGAGCTGTGCAAAAAAATGGCAATAAATCATTTTACTTAAATGGAGCATTAAAAGAGCTAAAACAGCTACATGAAAAAAGTCTCTTTTATATGTATTATACTTTAACATGTTCAAAACATCATGCTGGTGAAAATAAAACACACAGAATACACAGTATCAGAGATGGCTAATATTTTTCATACAAGTCCAGATTGAAATACATTTTTTCTAAACCCATGAGAACAACAAATTACACTCCAGAAATAGGCAGGGCATTCCTAAATCAGTGTTGTATCCTTTTAATTTACATAATCACTTATTTTCTACTGCCAAAGAAGGTGTCATGAACAGCAACAGTTCCAGAAAAGTGAAAGTAGCTGAGAAGGTCCTGATCACATCACCATTCGAGATAATTTTCCTTTTATCTTTGGAAAGTTTGTCATCAGAAATACAAAGGCTGAGATGCAATAGTTTAGAAAGTTATGAAATGTATCCACCAGTGGGAATTTTTATTGTAAGAAGCAATGTGAAAATGTCATACAAAAGCAAAGGCTACTTCTGTAAGCAATCAGATGAAACATTTTGATCAAAGAGAGCTCACTGGTGAGATTAACACATGTGAAATAAAGAACAAACCAGTAACTTCAACTTACTCAATAAAATCTATTCTCATTGGGCATTCAGAGCTAGTCATAGTATCAAGACTAACTGTAGTTTCAATTCATATATAATAATTCACTCCCAAATACAAGCTCTCAGTAGACAAGAGCAGGAACACATTTATTTTATTCCAGATATATCGATTCACCAAGATCCCGTAAGTAGCCACTTTCTCATCCATCCAGTGAGAACCTTCTGCTCCTCCACCACACGAGAAAACACCACTGCAATGTATTTGTCCCTATTTTCTCTGACAAGGCAAAGGCTGACATGCTGTAGACAAGCTGTCAACTTCACAGATTTTGAAGACAAGACTGCAGTGATTAGTTTGACCTCCTGCATATATCTGCCCTGCACACCTGATGAATGTTTTGATATCTGCTTTGTTTTTGTCACTATACTAAAGCATAGGAAAATTCTAAGTATATTCAAGACAATAAAATTTAGTATCCACCTTTATGAACATCTCCTAGCAAGCTTTTCAGTACGTTTTACTGGATCTCAGACCAGAGTAAATCTTCTCTCCCTTTCTCTGCAGACAAACTATTATGAAGTCCCAGAATGGTATCCTCAAAGATTGCCTAAGAAGTACTACTATAAAAAACAAACTAGTCCACTGAAACTATTCCCTTCCCTTGAACAGAAGGGAAAGGTTCAAGTGACCTACTGAAAAACAGGGTGATCATCAACCAGAAATACAAGCTAGACATGTGAACCCATAATTTTTTTTCTAGAAAACACAGGGAAGCAGTGATGCCACTTGTAAATCAGATGTAAAGGAGGGCTATTACAATGATAAAGAAAAAAAAAAAGACATCCCATTGGAAGTGAAAAGAGCTTTCTTGATTAGCTTAATTAAAAAAAAAAAAAGCATTAGATGGTTGCTGCTGGTATGTTTATATAAATACACCAGGAAAACAAACATCAGAGGGAGAAAAGATAAAGAATAGCATTGCCCGAAAAAATAACTGTGAGGAAATTATAAGAAACAGAGCACAAATTTCCTAAGACTTACAGAGGTGAACCCTCAAAAATAAACCTTCTGTAAGGATAGTGAGGGCAAGGAAAGTGCACAGACTGGTTCTCAAGAGATTTAAGAATAGATTAAATGACATAGAAATTGTTCTTGAAGACCTAAAGCATTCTGCACCACAGTTGCTAATGTTGTAAAATTTATGTAAGAGCTTCTCTGAATGCCATGAACTTCTAACTGCCCCCCAAGCTCTCTCACATTTTCTAACAGCAATTAAATGAGCCCTTTTTTCTGTGTATCCATTAGTCTGGTGGGTTATGCCTCTCTCAAATGATTTATCATTTAAATTTCACAGTATTTGTGAAGCCTTAGGCTACAGAATCCATACTGGGTTTTAATCTAATATTCTAACAAGCTTGAATTTCAACTCAGTCACATTGTCAGTGTGATCACTGCAGTGATCAGGTGAACTTCAGAAGAAAAACATCAAGCCATTAAAGACACTCAAATCTTTGGAGATGTAGCATTAGCAATACTTCTAATTGTTTGTACCAACTGAAAAAAATAAGTTCCCTGAAGCTATGAATACTAAACACCTGGTGGAATTCTTTCTTTGGGCTCTTATAACTGCAGATATGTAAGTCTGTATTTTGTGGGGGTTTATTATCATCAAGTATTTCCACTAAGAAGTTTTTGTTGTATCTTCTTTCACTGTAAAACCATAAAAAAATCCACAATGGGAAGGATAGAAGGCAAGCATATCCAAGGGAGAGGAAGAGAACGGTTAAAACAACAATAAAAAGCTAAGTACCTTTGAAAATTAATACCTCATTTTAGACTTGGCTGAAATTATTAGTTCTATCACAGGTTAGAACAGCTGTACTTAGAGCAGATGTCAAGAACTAATCCTTTAAAGAGCAGTCTTTATAAGGTCTTGATTTTCAGCTTTTCTTATTTCTTTAGGGAATGTCTGAGCAGTTTTTCCATACCTCTAAAAAGATAACATTCTTATCTCTAATCTTAGTCTTATTTTATTTAGTTCAGGCAAAGAATGCGTTTAGTTTCTTAGCTAACGATGCCTGAAACAATTTATGGCATCTCATACTGGCCCAGTTTGGCAGCTTACATGGATCCTTGGTTGCAGTGTGCACTAAGGAAGTCTACAATCCATCTCAGCTAGATACACTTTTATATATGACAAAATATGCCTATGCAAGATGCTAACACATTTCACATCTTACCTGCCAGCTTGATGAAAACCCACAGGAATCACATCAACAACTATATTCAATTGATTTATCGGGTGAACTGTTTGGTGGGTAAGAAATTGGTTGGTGGTCATATCCAAAGTGTAGTGGTCCATGGCTCAGAGTCCCAATGAACATCAGGGACAAGTGCTTTCTCTCAGAGGTCTGTACAGGGACCAGTGCTATTTAACACCTCCATTAAAGACAAAGATGAGGGGATCAAGTGCATGCTCAGCAAGTCTGCAGGTGACACCAAGCTGAGTGGTCTGGTTGCCACACTTTAAAGATGGGATGCCATCCAGAGGGACCTAAACAGCTCTGGGAATCTCATGAGGATTAATAAGACCATGTGCAAGGTGCTGTACCTCAGTTGGGGTAACAACCAGTATCAATACAGGCTGGGGAAAAAGGAATTGAGAGCAGCCCTGTTGAGAAGGACTTCGGGGTGCTGGTGGGTGAGAGGCTGGACATGGCCTGACAATGTGCACTTGCAGCCCAGAAAGTCAATTGTATCCTGGGCTGCATCCAAAGCAGAGTGGGCAGCAGGGCTAGGGAGGGAATTCGAGTCTCTACTCTGCCCTTCTGAGACCCCACTTGGAGTGCTGCATCCAGTTCTGGGGTCCCAGCACAGGAAGGACATGGATCTGTTGGAGCAAGTCCAGAGGAGGCCACCAAGATAATTAGAGGGATGGAGTACCTCTCCTATGAAGAAAGGCTAAGGAGAATTGGGTTTGTTTAGCTCGGAAAAGAGAAGGCTTTGGGGAGCCTACAAGAAAGATGGAGAGGGACTTTTAACAAGAGCATGTAGTGACAGGACAAGAGGGAATGGCTTTAAATTGAAAGAGGGTAAGTTTGGATTAGATATTAGGAAGAAATGCTTCACTGGGAGGGTGATGAGGCACTTGAACATGTCCTGAGAAGTTGTGGTTGCCCCAACCTTGGAAGTGTTCAAGGCCATGTTGAATGGGGCTCTTAGCAACCTGGTCTAGTAGAAGGTGTCCCTGTCCATGGCAGGGAGACCGGAATGAGATGATCTTTAAGGTCCCTTCCAACTCAAAACCACTCTGTGATTCTATGATTCCCATAGTCATTGCATCTATGGTTTGAGAAGGTATCTTCCTTGAATCCAGATCTACAACTACACAGTACAGACTTCCAAGGAAGGACGGTATGAATTTTAGATTACAGGAAGCCAAAAAAGAAAAGGTATGGAGCTGGAGGAGATCACAATGCAAGATGTCTTACTGAGCATTTTGGGTTCGTCTTCTGAGTTCAAGTGAAAGCACCTAAAGGTCATCCCCAGTACTTGACCAGGGTAGTTACATAAGCCAAGATTTAACAGAAATCAGGAGAAAGTAGAATATTAAGCACGATAATGAGCTAATAAAATTGCAAAAATCCCAGTGACAATCAAGTGCAACTCCAGACTGAATGGAGAGTGTTATATCATACACAGCTGTAAGATTTCAAAGCCTGAAGGTGAAACCATAGCAAAATAATGACTGTTACCACATAAATCAGAAAACAGACACATATTGTTGACAAACAACTCCACTACAGGCAAGGACTTAAAGAAAAATACACTCCTTCCTTTATTTTTCTAGACAAAATTTGCACCTGGGTCCAGTCTGGCCTACCTGTCCCCCTTAGTTTGCATGCTAATGGAATCACCTGGGACAGAAGAGTCTCCCATAAGCAATTACACACAGTAACCATTTATTTAGCACAGCTCTCTGTGCAAAGGTCTGAACTGGGGCCTTGCAAGCACCATACTGGGCTATAAAAGGCATTATTTTATTCTGGTAGGAGATATGATGGAAAGACATTGGGATAAAAATTCAGTTGTAGCTATTTCCTTAGTGGATATAAGGATGTCCATTCATCCTAAAGAATCTTTAAACTCTTCCCTTTCATAATTAGAAGATTAAATATTTATAGAAATCAGTATAACTTAATAACACAAAACAAGAATATGAGTTTAAAATAAAATTTAATTAAGATACTCCTATTATATTTCAGTTAGAGACAGTTTGGAAGGGTGGAGACCTCAAACTGAACTCTCCTTCCCTGGATTTCAATATTCCTGGTTTTGCCAGTACAAAAAGAAAGACCAAATACACCCAGATGTAAATGAAAAAATAACTTTACTTAGAAGAAATGCTGATAACAATACTGATAAAACTGGATTAAACCAACTGATGAGAAGAAACTTCCCAAGCCCTGCCCACCAGACCAAACTGAGAGGGTGGCCAGCTCCCCCCAACCTGTATAAAACACCCGTGGCCACAGGACAGAGACAGGATGGCCACGCTTCCATGTGGTTCCCCTCCACCACACCCGGAAAA